>JAWWES010000133.1:65693830-65730341 GCA_035583135.1 Lophotriccus pileatus
GGGTTTCTAAGCCCACCCCCACAGCACCCACACTCACGGAGGAGTCCCCGAGACCTCCTCAGTCCCCCCAAACTCACAGAGGGGTCTCCCAACCCCCCCCCCCCAAACTCACGGGTCCCCACCCCCAGCTCCTCAAACACACACTGGGGTCCCCGAACCACCCCCTCCCGTACCTGCCGGCGGTTCCCGGGACCCTCCGGGCGCTGGGCTGAGGCGGCGCGCGCGCTCCGACCGCCGGGCAGCGCCCCCGTCCGCCCCCGCCGCGCGATTTCAAACCGCAACGGCCGCCCCGGCCCGCCAATGAGCGAGCGGCGCGCGGGGCGCGCCCGCCAATCAGAACGAGCGCCCACGGGATGGGCGGGGAAAGGGGGCGGGGCAGGGACAGCCCAGCCCGACGCGTGGCCGTTGCGCCCCCGCGCGGAGCGCCCCCGCGCGGGGCAGGGCGGGCACTGCAGGGCCGGGGGGGTAAACCTGAGGGGGGATTAACCTGAGGGGGTGTAAACCTGAGCGGGGATAATAAACCTGAGGGGGGATTAACCTGAGTAGGGAATGGATAAACCCTAGAGGGGGATCCGCCCCCGGGCGGGGGGAATGCACCGCCACACCCGATCTAGCGCAAAGTGTCCCTGCCCGTGGCAGGGGAGGTTGGAACTGGGTGATCTTTAAGGCCCCTCCCAACCTGTTCTCTGGTTCTGCTTTTCAGTAATCTCTTGCACAAAATCACGGAAAGAAAACTTGCTGCTTTTGCAGCCTGCTTTTTATCGTTGAGCTTCGTGGCCCATTCAGCGAAATAAAACAGGCCTTACTGTTGAGTCGTCAGACTGGTTGCTAAAACAATAAACTTGATAACAAGGATGCCTTTCAGAATGAAGGAAGAAGCCCAGAATCAAAGCATGATTTTACTGATGTAACTATCTCCAAGGGTCACTAAACCGCTATGAATTCTCAATCTCCATCACAACAGTAACACCTGCCAGTGTTAAGATGTCACATTCCATGGGTGGCATTTCCTACGGACTTGCTTCCCCATCAGTAGCAGTGTACAACATCACAATGAAGCTTTCTCTGCTGTGCCTTTCCAGTTACACAACCTGCCCTTTCTCCTGAAGAGACAAATATGGAAATTCATGATAATTACAGGGTTCATGCAAGGGATTTGTTACATTCCATGAGAAACGGCAAATCTCGTGGCTATTAGTAATTATTTGTGCTTCGGTAGTAACCACAGATCCCAGATAAGAGGCCCCTTAACTGGGGGGGGGGGGGGATGGGTGGGTGTACAAAGATATCTTAAAATCTGTCTTCCTTTAAGGGCTTTTAAGATCTTCCATGCTTTCCTTGAAATATTAGAAAATATTAGAAAAAATATTAGAAAAAAATATTAGAAAATATTTTAAAAAGAAAATATTAGAAAATATTAGAAAAAATTAGGAAAATGTTAGATAATGTTAGAAAATATTAGAAAAAAATATTAGAAAATGTGACATGAAATAGACAAAATAAAACAAAGGGAAATTTTTTTCCGGACCCTTAAGCAAAGCAGTCCGTTTCCCTGCTTCGGAGAGACGCTGCCCTCATCCAACAAGAGAGCTCTTTCACGTTTGTAAGGAATTGGGATCGGTTCCTTCTGCCAGGCCCGTGGAGCATGACCTCGTACAGCGCCTGAAGGCCACGGGGGAAGCTGCGTGTCCTGGCCAGGCTGGGCAGGGGCGGGATGAGGACGATGTCCGGATCCCGATGTCCGGATCCCGTGGCCCGGCAGGCGCAGAGGGATGGAGGGGCGGGAACGCAGGCACGGCAGGGAGGGGGCCGATGGAGGCCGGGACCCGCCGGATGGAGGGACGGGACCCGCCTCCCTTCGCACTGCCGGTCCCCGCCCCGGCATCCGGGGCTGCGGCGGGAAGTGCCGCCGGAGCGGTAGGAATTACCGCTCCCACCCCCCGGAGCACCCGGGGGCGCGGCGGCATCTCCCCAGGGCCCGCCGTGCCCGGGAGGGGCGCAGCATGGAGAGCCCCGCCGTGACCTTCACTCTGGCCTACGTGGTGTTCGCCGTGTGCTTCGTGTTCCCGCCCGACGAGGTGCGCTCGGCGGGGCTGACGGTGCAGAGCCTGCTCTCGGCCTGGCTGGGCAGCGAGGACGCGGCCTTCGTGCAGTACCACCTGCGGCGCAGCACCGGCACGCTGCTGGCACACTCCCTGCTGCCCCTGGGTGAGTCCTGCCCCCCGCACGGGCTTCCCCCTTCCCCCTGGCTGCACACGCGGCACGCCGAGGGGGCTGCGCTTCGGTTGACCGGGGAGTTCAGCTTTTAGCGTCCTTTGGCCATATAGTTTTGCTGAAAATCAAGTGGCGCCTTTCAGGTGATGCTGGTCAGCAAATTCAAAGTATCATCTTTAAGGTATATCATTCTGGCGTCTCACGGGTAGTTTTATTGAACCAACGGATGCAAGTTGTCTTCCTTTAGGCATATGATTCTGGCACAAGTGGCACCTCACAGGTTATTTTATTCAATCCAGATCACTTTCTTTTAGATATATCATTCTGGTAAAAGTATTATCTCGCAGGTAATTTTGTTCAGCAATTTCTGATCACCTTCCTTTAGATATATCATTCTGGTAAAAGTGGCATCTTGCAGGTAATTTCATTCAACCCACAAATTCAAATCGCCTTCCTTTAGCTATATAAATGGTAAAATTAACATCTTACAAGTAATTATTCAACCTGTAAATTCCAATCAGCTTCATTTAGCTGTGCACTTCTGGTAAAAATCAGTGATGTGTAAGTGTTTACCTCAGATTGCTTTAGACAAGGGGCTTGAATTTGAAGTCATCCAGAAGTACAGTAGCTCTCCTGGAGGTGAGTTCACTGGTTAGATACTGTATGATTTAGGGGTATGTGTTTATGCATGTACTTGACTGGTTTCTGAAAGCAAGGTGTTTTATTTTCCCTTGCAGGTTATTACCTTGGCATGTGCTTTGCTGCACCTGAAAAACATCTTTGCTTTTTCTACCTGGCTTCAAAAGAATGGAAAACTTTCTTCTTCTTCGCAGTCCTCCTTCCAGCAGTCACCAGTGCCCTGGCGTATTACTGGTCACGGAAGGGTTGGAATAATCACCCGTTAGCCCGAACACTCGCTGTCCATGCTCTCCCGCAGTCAGGCTGGAGGGCAGTAGCTTCCTCCATCAATACAGAATTCAGGAGAATCGACAAGTTTGCCACTGGAGCCCCAGGAGCAAGGGTGATTGTTACAGACACATGGGTGATTAAAGTGACCACCTACTGTTTACACGTGGCCCAGCAGCAGGACATTCATTTGACGGTGACAGACTCCAGACAGCATGAACTCACCCCAGACTCAAACGTGCCTGTGCAGTTCCTCACCATCCGAGTTTCCAGTATCAATCCCTACGTGAAGGCGTTTGATATCCGGTAAAACAACTGCGTTAACCCTGTTTTGATACATATATGCTATTTGATGGTGCTGATGGAGTGCTTCTGTGTCCAATCTGAAGACTCTCTGATCTTGTCCCTTGCCTTTTGCTCCCTGCCCGGTGTTCAGAGATGCTGTGTGTGCTGCTCTGCTGTGCAGTGCAATGAAGAAGGGTTGTTTAGAAAGGTTCACACACCTGCAGTATTGAATGCACAATGGTTAAACAGAGAGACTGTCCTGTTTGATCCATTCTTAGGGAGAGGATTGTGTTGGAGAAGAAGTAACTGGAGAAATTTAGGTCAAAGATGGAGAATGGGAATGAAAAGGACAGTCTCTTGTGTTCCAAATTTTGGGTGATGAGAAATAGTTATTTGTCCAAAACTGGCAGTTGTTCACCCATGACTTTGTTTTTTACTTTCTACTTAAGGCTCATAATTGTGTCACTGCTCAGAAGAGTTCTCACTGAGCTGCTGTAAAACAACTGCAAGGAACTAATTTTGGTCTGTTTCTGATTTATGTGTTCTCATAGCAGTAAATCTTAGCACACGTGAACTGCTAGGGCTTGTTTTGCAAGGGCCCATGCTGGGTGTTTGCAGCAGTCTGTCCATGTAGCTGGGCAAAAGTACAAGGTCTGCAGAAACATCTAACACTGAGTAGAAGAGTGCCAAAGTCTTTGTTTTTATTGTATAATTGAGAGGAGTGTTCAAACCATGTTTTGTTGTGTAATTGAGAGGAGTATTCAAACTGGCTCCTAAATCTATATATTTGAAAAGGCATGTGAGTGTCTTTTTGCTGTAAATGTGTATGCCAGCAGCAATTATTTACTAGGTAATTAAAAGCAGGCAGATCACCAGACTTGCAGGTGTGCTGTAGGGCAAGCATGAGGAAGGCACAGAGGTGATTGTGTTAGAGATCCAGGTGAACAGGGCTCAGAACAAGAGGTTAAGGTAAGAGTGACAGTCCTAAGAGACTTGTGTAGACCTGTGAGAGTGGTGACCAAATGAATATTAAACAATTAATGATTTTCTTCTATAAATGCATCAGTGCCAGAGTGATAGAACTACATCCCCAGCTGAGAAAATCATGACTTCTTTCACAATTCCTTTTAGGGGAAAAAAAAATCCAACTCCCCCCCACTTTATTTTGGGGCTAAACAGCACAGCATCAAAAACAGTGTTTAAAAGCTCATCTGATAAAATGTCAGAAATATTAAATCTCTGTAGAATGTAGCAAAATCATATAGGATCATAGTGTATATCCAGAATCATATACAGTAGGATGTTTCTGGAAGAAAAAGGTTTTCGTGCAGATGGGCCACCTTTCCCTGCATGTTCAATGTGAATTTTTCCTCTGGATAGAAAGATCATTGTTATTTGCACGGGTAGTGTCTGTTAACAAACAGATAAATAATCTGTTAAATATCCTTTAGTAGTGACAACAATGGAGATCAGTGGGAGCTAAAGCTGAGCCAGCATTGCATTGTGCTGTGCTCTGGGAGCTCAGTGGTAGGAAGAAGGAGGGCAACGTTCCCGGGACTATTCCATGAAAATTGTTTAATGAGTGGAAGCACTGAGTTGGGGAGTTCTGCTGCTACAGTTCTGAACTATTACAGTAAAAAGGGGTAACAACAGGGATGTGTCACTGCAGGATCTGTGCGAGCCCTCAAGTTGCCACTTGAGGTCTGTGGGCATCACTTACATTTACTTTAGCGGAAGCAGCTGGTGTGAAATCCATTCTGTTACAGCCTTAAATCAGCAGCGGTTTGTAACCTTTGTGAAATTTCTGTGTTTGTCTATAATTGGATCATAAAAGCACAGAACCTGATAAATTCTGCTGCTGCTTATGTGTACTATATCACCTTGTGATACCTGCTATGGGATGTAACTAATTCTGTGCTCAGGAGTTTATAAACAAGGATTTATGTATGATCTAAGTAAATTGGCATTAAAAAGATGGGCAGAAATTGTGCATGCAGTACTTTACCGTTAATGCATGATTTACATACCTGCATTGCTTTTGTTCGTGCTGCTCACATCAAAAGCCTTCCTTTATTTTTTGTGATGCTTTAGCTGATATCCAGCACATACTGCTGGCAGTCTGACAATATGAAGTAGGACAGTGTGTTCTGTTGGCTAAATTGTGTCAAAACCAATCACTACACGGCAAAAGAAAATAAAATGCTCACTGTTTATTTATTCTGACTCATGAACCAGCTTTTCTGTGGATTCACTCCTCTGATGTCAACCTCTGCAATGTACTGTCAAAGTATTGGAGTGGATAATCATGGTAATGTTTTCTTCCATCTTCTCTTCTTCAGGTTGAACTCGACAGAGTACGGGGAGCTCCGAGAAAAGCTCCGTGCTCCTATCAGCAATGCAGCTAATGTTGTGATCCATCAAAGCCTTAGTGATTTATTTTTAGAAACCTTTACATCTCTGGTGGAAATTAACCAGCCATATCATGTTCCAAGCACTCAGGTGAGACTTTCTATCCATGTGACACTGTAATAATTATACTTTCAATGTAGGTGAGCCTGTAATTACTGTGTGATTGGTAAATGTTTACTTAGGGCTGTCTCAGGTGAATTATTAAGAGAATTCATTGTTGTGAGGTTAACAACATGGTTTTATTAAAAATATGAATTAAACTATGAATTATGATTTAATTATAATTATTAATTGAGGATTATTAAGCAGTAATCACATGTTAATTAAACAGGAATCAATCAGTAATTAAATGGTATTTACAGCAGTCAAACACTGCTAATGGCTACTTCTAATAATTGTATACAATATGCTTTGGATCTAATAAAAACAGTCACCTACCTAGTTATGGACAATAGTTACAGGGTAAGGGATTTCTTAGCTTTAAGAGGTGTCCTGCCTACCTGAGACAGCCTGCTGCCCCGCAGGAGAGCTCCATGGGCTTGGGGGGCTGCAGTCACTTACTTAGAGGGAGTGACTGGTGGTCAAACTGTCCCTTGGTGTGGGTAGGCAGCTGTAGGACTTACCATGTGATCTAGTTCCCTCCTGATAAGACATGGCCTAGATTCCTTAACTTCCTGAGAAGATACAGCCTAGCACAATTCCTTCCAGTCTGCACAGCCACGCTGACTGCAGTCAGGCCTCCTTGTGGGTGATGGCAGAGCCAAAGCGCTGTTTGCTCGGTCAGGGTGGGTGCGTCCCTCACAAGGGCTCACCTGCCATCTCAGTAAACACATCATAAATGTAATTCTGGCTCCTGCTTCTCTTCCTTCTACGAGGAGATGAACTGTATTGTGAGCAGTTTCGAGACATGAGCAATAACACAGTGAAATAAAGTCCCCTGTAATAATTCCCATAAAATTATATGAAAACATTTGGAAATGATGATGTTGCGTTTCCAGAAAGTTTATGGGGAGTCACAGCTGTTGTTGGTGTTCTTTAGGCAGTTTGCTCCATTACAGCTTGCTTTTCTAGACAGCCAGGTTTTGCTGGTTCTTCTGCTAAAATAAACAAATGAATCTTAATTGGGACTTGCTTTAGTTGTAAATAACACCACAGAGTCCTACCTGCAGTAATACTCACAGAGACCTGGTCATTATTACACTTGTGCAGCAATCAGAAATGTGACCTATAGCACTGTCCAGTGTACCAGAGGAAACTAATTAAACCAGTTCTGGTGACCCTGCAGGGAATCTGTGTCTGATGTTTCAGCTAATGCAGGGAGTAATTGGTATCTGTGGTAGTGTCATGGTGTGTTCACTGTATGCTCCCATGAACTAGCTAAAATAAAACTGGATCAGATTTGCCTGCACATGATGTTGTACATCCTGGTTGCAGTGCCAGCTTATAGTGAAATGAGATGTTCAAAATAAAGAGAAGATAATTTTTCATTTTAATTAAAATTAATTAATTTGTGACACATTTAAGTGTCAGCTGAGGTAGTGATCTTTGATTTGACATTGAGTGATAAATGTCATCACAAATTATGATAAGGACATAAAAATACAACACTGAATTTTTTCCTATTAGGAAGCTCCATGAATAAGTTGAAAAAGTTTGTTAATCTTTCTGTGCTGGAGCTTTTCATTCCTAAAAACTAAGATAAGCCCTAATTTCACAAGTTAAAGCTGATGCAGCTTCTAAAAGAAGCAGTCCTGCTTCCTGCACACTCCTGGTGCCCATGCTGACACAAGACTTTGTCTATGGTGAACCTGGTTGTGGGAAACTATCAGGGTGGAAAGAGGTGAAGCAAGTTGGTTTGTGTTCATCTGGATCTGCTCCACAGCCAATCTGCCAGTGTGGCTGAGCAGGCACTTGAGCTGACAGGGAAGAGGCACTGGAGTCGGGAACTAGAGACCACAGAGCAGAGCTGTTTTTCGTTACACCAGTAGCAGTGTGAACAGAATTGTGGTCTCTGTGCTGTCATTTGAACTTTGTTAAGTTCTTGGACAGCTGGAAGACACAGGGGAAATGCTAATTATTGTTTATTAATTGTAAAACACTTCATAGCAAGATGATGTCCCTATATGCAACCGCAAGTTCATGTGGCGTAATTAACTATGGGGAAATATTAATTATTACAGTCTTATCCAAGAAAAGTAAGTTTCAGGTCCTTCAAGATTAGTGTCCTTGTGTTCAGTACAGCCCCTGTTTCCCTTTTGATGTATTTTACTTATAAAGATGGAGCATAGGAACAGCCATTTCCTGTAGTAAGTGGTAAGAACTGTTTGCTTTTTTGTTTCCATTACGTTACATTGGTATGTTTTTTGAGAAATATCTTGTGTAAATGATAAAGCTGGCTGTTTAATTGCTATTCTCACACAGCAGTTCTGTGTTTTCTGTTTAAAGAGAAACTTTGCTGTCATTCATTAGAAAGTGTCCTAATAAAACCGTTTGATATCTTCTGGTGGGGCAGTTCTGCCTTGATTGTTCTGCCGCAGGTAACTTTCTAAAAGCCTTTGAAGAGCGATCACAGCAGCCGTTCTGCGCAGCTCACAATTTGGGCGTTTTTCTCCTCCTTCAGGAGCTGGAGCCGTGCATAGGGTGTATGCAGACTATTGCTAACATCAAGCTCATCAAGAACTGCCAGGAGCCCAACGAAGGGGAGTGCCAGCAGTGCTACTGCCGCCCCATGTGGTGCCTCACCTGCATGGGCAAGTGGTTTGCCAGCCGACAGGATCAGCAGCACCCAGAGACCTGGCTGTCGAGCCAAGTGCCTTGTCCGACTTGCAGAGCCAAATTTTGCATTTTAGATGTTTGCCTAATACGATGAGTAGTACTTGGGTACGTTTTAACTTTTTTAATTTGAATGTATTTCACGGTGGGTTTGGTCAAAGGCCTCCTAGATTTGTTTCTGAGACTTGGTGTTCTACAAGGGTGCAAACTCCAAAGGTTTCTTTTACAGTGTTGAAAACAGATGTAAATCTTTTCAGTTCCTTTCGACCTTTACCTGTATCTTTGGTTTTTACTCACATGACGTCAATTTCTGGCTTTTAATTTTTTTTTAACCCATATTTTCCTTTCCTATATCTTGGAAGGTTATCCTTCTATATTTGCAGTACTATTCTCTTCAAGTTTTAACGTAGGTTAAATTCTTTACATTTTTAAAATTAACTTGGGTTTTGATTCTTTAATAAAGGGCTAACTAAGAAAATTATTTTGGTTAGACTTCATTGATGCTTTGTTATTCTTTACTCCATTTGTAAAGTTCTTACTAATCTTTGCAATTGTTCATTGAACAGTTGTGGTCCTTCTGCTGATCCAAAGGATTTCAGTAGGCTAGGAAATCTAATCCCTGAAGATTTACAACTCCCATAGGGACCTTTTATTCCATTTATTTGCCTCTAGCTTACATTTTGATGGATGTCTTTATTTCAAAGAACATGAAGATTCAGAAACATAACCCATTTACCTACACTGTCGGTTTCTAGGAGCTACATTGATTAGGATTTTGATACTCTTAGGTGATGGGACATTTTTTAATACATTTGAAGGGAGTGCAGCAAACGTCTGAGCTTTTATTTGTAAATTAAAATCACAGAGGGAAAAAGGAAAAAAGAGAGGAATACCTTAATGCTTTGTTATAGGAGAATAAAAGCCCAAATATCTCCCACGTGAATAATAAGAAGGATCTTGCCAGTAAATCACTAGCAGAGATGACATGCCAGTGATTCCATGAAAACCTCTTGATTACCCTGACAGGCAACTGCTTTGAGCAGGAATAGATGGCAGGATGCAAAAATGGTACAAGTACTGGAAGCACAACCATGAAACATTTCATGAGTCTCAGCCAAGCTACAGATGGTGAATCGTACCAAACTACAGTTTAAGCCAGTCAGGAAATGGTTATGAGTGTAACTGCAATCCATAATTTAGAGAGGGACAAGGAATTGAAAACAGAATAAATGGCAGTGCTTAAAAACTAACATTTATGTTATACTGTTGGTGTTTGTTTTTACCTTTGGATTTTTCAAATAATACACACTTATAAAATTCCAAACTGGGTTTAAGGACATTAATTGTTTCAGCATATCCCAGTTCCTATATATATAACATCTGCTATGCAATTATCTAAACTACCTATTAATAACGGTGGTTTATCTGTTTTTCATTACCTGTTGTTTTGCATTGTATAGAGTGAAAATTTGATGCTGAGACAGGTAATATGGATTTGTCTCTTCCAAAGAGACCTTAAGTGGCACGTCACTCTTCATCTGAATAGAACTGAATTGAGTTCCAGAGTTTCAGACAGATTTGTTGACAAGTCTGAAAATTAATGAAAAAATCAAGGAGCTGATCAGTGATTGAATTTAAAATATTTGCCGGTACTTCTGTGGTAAAGAATTTGCAAGTTTAAAATGGTCTCTGCAGGTTTTTTTAACCTTCGGAACATTCTCATAGGGCCATGTAGTGTCATCTCACAATGCACCTATCACTACCCAGCAGCCTTTACAAATCAGCATTTCGCAACATTTACTCCTGGAAAGTTTACATAATGTGGCACAGACACATGGGATGTGATCCTTGAAATAGTTGCAGAAGGGAGGGTAGGATTTTGGACCTGTGGTTTTGCTACTGACAGTCTTTCAATTCCTACAGCCTGTTTGGAATTAAAGTATTTATTGTAACGATGTGTGAAGTTAAAATCATAAAGGCCTTGAGAAACTTAGATAATAGATATGTATGGCTGCAGATGGTTTTATAGAAGAAAAACAAGTCAGTTGCCAATAGTATCTCATGTAATAAGAGCTTTAGACTCCTAATTGCTTGTGCAATTGGAGCTGTTCCTTGCAGAAATCTACTCTGAATTGACTGGAAGTTTTCATTTCAGTGGAACTTTGGTTTTATTCATCTTACCTCTTTTGCCAGTATAACAGTACGATGGAGTAACCATCATAAATGTAAGGTACCCTTGCATCTTTTAATGCTCTATCCACAGAAGTGCCTCTTAGGAAACTTAGTAATAATTACCAAAATAAAAGTATTATTTATGTTAATAATAGTGCCTGGCTTAAATTCCTTAAAACAACCATTATTTCCCAAGTTCAAATTCTCAAAGTAGTCTGGCATGCCTCCAAAGTTTGTAAGCTCAAAGGCTGTGTTACAGAAACAACTTGTTAAAAATCCACATGACGTATCCTTCTTAGAGGCAGTAGAAGGAGAAACTTTGACTTCTCCCTGCACAGTCATATGAGATGTGAATAAACCACTGAACAAGAAAATAATGTAATACAAAAATAGGCATCTGTCTTTGTCATGGCTTCAGGTCATTGTTCAAAGAACCACATGCACATATAGGGCCATTTCTAGAGAAGATCCTCTCTGTTTGCAGCAAAGAAAACAACACTGCCTCCCACGTGATCTTGATATGTTTCTTAAAAATGAAGATAGAGTTTAGAATTGGTCTTTTTACAGCATTTTGTAAAAAAAGAAAAAAAAAGAAGTAATGTAATGGGCTAAAATATTTACTAAAGAATTTTGTTTTATTGTTGTGTGTAAATCAGTATTAGTGACTTAGTGTTGCATTTTTCAGCAGTGTGTATGCTTTTCCACATCACTGACTTGTGGGTGGGTGATGTGAGTAATCTGAAGTACCTGATATAAATGTGATGTCACTAAACTAAAGGCAATGTATCTGTGGGTTCACACTGTCAGTATAAATATGCCATATGTGTGTGTACATGCATAGCCCAAATTTCCCTCTGTGCTGCAGCTCAGTAGGTGGCTATATTTATTTCCACAGTTGTGTTGAGCATTCCAGAAAATACTAGGAAAATACGTTATCTGTTGATGTTTTAGGTTAACATAGTTTGCTAACCCAAAAAATGTTTTTTGTGTTTTTTTTTTTTTCCAAACAGGATATAATTTGGATCAATTATATGAATGAATTTTTTTTTTACCATGACTTGAACCCAAAATACCAGGCTATTACATGATCTCTTCAATATGAGTATTTTTGCTGTATCGAAACTGGACCAGGTTGCCCAGAGAAGCTGTGGCTACTCCATCCCTGGAAGTCTTCAGAGCCAGGTTGGATGGGGCTCTGAGCAACCTGGTCTAGTGGAAGGTGTCCCTGCCCATGGCAGGGGTTTGGAACTACATGATCTTTAAGGTCCTTTACAACCCAAACCATTCTGTGATTTTACTTGTTAGACTGCAGCTAAGTACCATTCCAGTCAGAAACCTCAATAAGAATAAAGGTTTGAGTGCCATTTCTTAAGGAATATTTGTTGACTTTAAGCTGTTTAAGGAGGTAAGATATAAATATTTAAGCTTTTACATACATTACAAAACATTTTCTTCCAAAGACTTACTGCAGGGTTTCTTATTTGTGATTTTTGGTTTTTGTTTTCCTAGATAGCTTACCTCTTTTAAAATGGACACTATTATTTAGGAGGCCTTTAAGGAAAAGGTTTAATGAGTACATGCAGTTAATCTTAAAACTCTCTGAAGAACTGAATAAAAATACCATTGATTTTATGTAAGACTTCTGGTTTTAATTTTAAAGTTATGTTCACCAGATAAAACTTGAAATGGGTAGAAATCAGTCTGACTTACCTGTATACAATGTTTTATCTGAGAACACTGAATACAAAGAGTGTTTAAATTCACCTGAGGCTTTCTTGGATGAATTTTCCTACTACAACCTGAATGCAGAGGGTTGGATAAATGGAAAAAGGGGTGTCTGAAATCTGTGTTAAAAATCTCAGGGAGCAACCTGGTCTTGTGGAAGGTGCCCATTCCCACGGCAGGGGCATTGGAACAATATGATTTTTAAGGACCCTTCCAACCCAAACTGTTCCGTGATTCCATTAATGGTGCGACACGTTTCTCTGGAGCGTACACCGCGGTGCCCACCAACCCCCCTTTGGTGAGACGATTTAGCTCACGGCGTCTAGCAGAAGGCTAACTTGGCCCAAACCCAACCCTTGACCCATGCATGAGGTAACGCTGTGATGTGGGAGCCGGTTTTTCCCTGGATTAGCGAGCCCAGTGGGTCGGGGGCTCCAGCCGCCCCCACGCTGGGTGAGGGCAAAGGAGAGGCTGCGAGAGCCACGGCGCCCTTGGCGTGAGGGAGCCGCGCCCTGCCCCTCACAGGAGCTGCAGGCCCCTCCGCCTCCCCGTGTAACTCCCGGCCGGCTTTCCAGCAGGAACAGCGCACTCCTGCCTCCCCACACAGCTCTCTTTCCCGGCCGCGGCACAGCACGGAGGGCGCCTGCGCTGCCCCCACGTCCCAGGAGGCCGGGCCGCGCCTGCGCTGGCGGCGGAGCCAGAGCCATGTTCGGCCGCGGAGCCGCCGCTCGCCTCAGCCATGTCCGGCGGGCAGCGGCGCCCGGGCGGCGGGGACCCGGCCGGGCTGCGCAGGTGGGAGCGGCCGTGGGGGTCGGAGGGGCCCGGGGCGGGCGGGCATCGCTCCCTCGGGGCGCCTCTGGAGCTCCCGCGGCTCCGTTGTGTGTGTGGGCGGGCGGGGGGGGAGCTGGCGGTGCCCGTCCCAGGGCGCCTGTTGTGGGGCGGCTCCGGGAGGAGGTGGTGGAAGGTTGGGATCCTCCGCCAAACGTCCCCTTTTCTCCTGCGTCCTCTCTTCCCGTGCAGAGGCTGCTTTGGTGTCCCTGTCGGTGGGGAGTGAGGGACCAGCAGCCCGAGCAGGGCGTGTGGGCTGGGGCTCGGTGCCCCAGCCCGGTGGGGACACTGGGCTTGTCCTCAGGCTGGAGTGGGCGGGCAGTGCAAGGAAAACACTGCAGTGTTTCTAAAAGGTCAGTGTTTTCGCTTAGCATTTCCTCTTGCATTTTCAAACAGTGGCATGTGTTGTCTTCTTGTACCGAAGCTGGCGTGCATTTTATTTTTTTTTCCCCACTGTTTCTTTCAAGTCCTTAAATCGAATAATTGCTGTTGAAGGCTGTTAGAGAAGGGTTTTATCCGTCCGCTGCCTTTGCAAAAACCGAGCGCGTTGGCAGTGTCCTTGTGCCTGGATCTGCGATTCGGAGCGAGCTGTCTGTGCTGTGTCTTGGTGGTAACTTGGAGCCCTCTGGGAGTGGGCAAGTCCCAAAGCCAGCCGGGGTGGAGGAGGAAGGGAAGGAAAACATCGGCAGTTAACGCGGGATTAAAATATCAAAAACCTTCCTTCCCTCCCACTTGTTGACTTAAGCCACAGAGCCGTGGCACACACAGAGCTCTGTGTTTGCTGTTAGGTACACAGGTACAGTGTGTTTGCTGTGCGGAGTCTGCAGTCCCAGGCAGGTGGTGGCGGTGGATCTGCAGGTGTGGTCCTTGGCTCAGCAGCCAAGTCTGGTGTCAGCAGACGCTGTGAGGGTGTTTTGTTTAGTAACCTGTCATTTAAGAGGTCTGAGCCGCCAGAACTGAGAAGGAAAATGTAGAGAACTCTTAACCCTTAAGCAATCTCTGGCTGTCCCGCCAGTGTGTTGCAAGCAGTAGAGTCAGCTCCTTGTTCCTTGTGAGGGCTCTGCAGTGTCTGGTAAAGGATTTCCTGTGTAGAAGTGTTTCCACATGAACATTTGACCTACTTCTGCTTAGCCATATTGTTTCCTTGTGTTGAAGTGATATTTCTGCATTTGCCTTTTCCACGAGTTTACTACTGGATGGGACAGTAAATAAATGTCAAATGATGCATTGCTGACAGAGGACAGTCTGTGAACTTTGTCACAGGTCCATAAACCCTGGTGACACTCCTCAATTAGGGTTTTTTCACCCCACCTTCTTGTTTGCAAATAGTGTATATTTTTGTTATCTAAATATTAATGATTTACTTGAAAAGTCTGATGTCCTAATTGCATTAGTCAAAGGTCTTTTCTCAACAAAGCATTGTCTAACACCTTTGTTAAGTTAGTGTTGCCTGAATGAGTAAGTTCTTGCAAACGAGATACCTGTTTGCCAAATCAAATTGTCTGTATTTGTTTTGTATAGGCAATGTTCAGTGACTACCAGTGACTTGATTTCAGATGAAAATTCTTGTTTTCTAGTTCTGTGCAACATCCACACTGCTGGCACCAAGAACAGGAATGTAGAAGCTGGAATGATTCAGATTCTTTTGTATTTGAGGAATATCAATGTGAGCATTCAGCCCATTGGCTGGAGAGGTAAGGAATAACTGTATTCCTTAAACGTGTCTTTAAATCTTCACTTTCTTGCATTCTGCCAAGAGAAGACCATCCATTTTGTATGATTGAAATACAAGCCATAATATTAGCAAATATTCCACATGAAAGGGAGAAATGGTGTATACTGAGGCAGCAGTCTAAGCTCTTTATTGCTGAAGTCTGCAATATTAGTATAAAATTCCCATTAAAGCCGTGTGCTGTTGCTCTCATGCTTTACCTACGCGTGTTTGTGTAAATGTGGGCAAACCATCTTTGTCTCTTCACTTGACAATGCACTTGGTATGTTCAGCTGTATTGCAGGTTTTTTTCTTTTTTTTTTTTCATAGTCCAGTACTAAGAAAAATTTGACATGAGATAAAATTTTATACATAGGTAATTCTAGGAAGATTTTGCTTTACTTTTGGATATTGCAGACTAAAGACCTAAGGTGTAGGAAGTGGTATCTTAATGTGGAGGAAGTGGTTGAGACTGGTATATTAATGTCTGACAGCAAGGTGAAAAGTGTTGAGTGCTTGGATATGTGCAGAAAACTGAGCAGAATTGAAGTTAGAAGAGAGGAAATATTTTACTGAGGGTACATGAAAATGTTTTTTTTTTTACATAATTCATACATCTCTGAGTATTACCTTGTATGAGGGTGATTGCAGTTTCTGATGGCATGTTTAATATTGCTTTGTGAATAAATGAATCTTTTGAAGAGCTTAGGAAAGCCCTTGTATTCAGGAGTGTTTTCTATGTCTTTGATGCTGTCATAAAAAATATTAACAGTATGTTTTGAGTGTGGGTCTAAATGGATGTGCCAGCAGCCTTTTGTGTTTCTCTTTTGCTGAGTAGATATGTTCCCTTTTAGTGTGAAATCTTTGAGTCCTGCCTTAAAATGACACTGTCAGCGTGGATGGTAGTTTCATCTCTTTATGTGAAACTGTTTATGGAAAGTAAGACTCTAAGCTCAGTCTACTTCTGTGTTACTTATGTTAAATGTTGAGGCGTTGACGTTGGCAGAAAGGAGAAGTTTTCAGCACTTACATAAATGGAAACTGTATAATGCTGTATTTTTTTAAGTTAATGAGGAAGTTGGTAAGTGTTCCTTCACTTGGACAACATCAGTGATACAACTGATGCTTTAAGTAAGAGCTTCCTGACTGCTTTTTTGGCTTTGCACAGCTGGTGTTTCCAATACCAGCGTTTGGAACTCATGGTATTGGGATATGGTGGCATCGGACAAAATCCTAGTTCTGCTCACGTGATGGAAGTTTTTCTATTTCTTAAGCATCTCCCTGGTCCTTTACAAAGACCTTAGATGACAATGGAGAGCAGTGACTAGACAAACTTTAACCTCAAATAATTCCATGGATTGGGCTATCTGATGGAATTGATATGTCCAGAAGGTCCTCAAGTAGTAAAGAGAGCTGAGCTGAAAGTATTTTAAGAGATTGTGAGGTGTTGTGACAGGGAATTAACTTCAAGACCATTTTCTTTCCATGCAAAGTAAAACTGATAATGTTACATTACTGCTGAAGGTGACTTTGAACTGAAATAGAGTAGGAGCATGCCTGTGGTTTTGTGGTTGTGGAGCTGGTTTTGTTGAAGTTGCTGTTCATAAAATATATTACAAGAAGCAAACATTCATATTGAATTTCCTTTTATTTTCTAGCTCTACAGCAACAGAACATTCTAGGCCCCTTTCTAGCTGCCCTAACTGGGAAGGTAGAACTGAAGAAGGAAAAACAATGAGGACCTCAAATAAAAAAATGACAAAGTAAGTATTGAACAATTGCTAAGTATTGTTGTGTTTGTTTTAGCAATAGCCATCTGGTGATCCCTGACTACTTTACATGCATTAAAGAAGATTGGAAGCACAGGCAGGCTGTTTCGTATTGAGCCTGAGGGAAGCCTAAAGGAGAGAGTAGCACTGAGAATTTTTATCTTAAAAGCTACTTCTATAATAATTTCAAATTCAGGTTTGGTTAGCACAACTTTCACTTCTGTAAACTATTGAGGTAAGGGTTGTGCTTACTACCAGAGTAAAATACAGCAAGTTCTAGAGTATTTGTTTACATAACTTCTTGTAAAGCTCTTAAGGTTCCCTTCAACCTAATTATAATTTTTGTCTTCAAGTGATTCTGCTAATCCAGCTGAAAGGGAAACAGATGAAGTGGTTCTGAGGAGAAGACAAAAACAGATCAATTTTGGAAAGAATACTCTTGCATATGACAGATACATTAAAGAAGTTCCAAAGTAAGTTGCCTTATGTTGCAGTTTTCCAAATAAACTCTTATTTGTTCCTGATGTGTGTAGATCAGCAGAGAGCTTTAGTTCACTTAAAATTCTGTGCCAGCAGCTGCTTGCTCCCTCCCTCTCCCCAGTGGGATGGAGAAAGGATAGGAAGACCAACAGCAAGAAAACCCTTGGATTGAGATAAAGGCAATGTAATAGGTGAAGAAAAGGAAGAGAGGAAGAACCAAACAATGCAAATGCAATCACTACCTCCCCACAAGCAGACTGGTTCTCTGAAAGCTCTGAGCAACTGCCACTTCGGAAGACACCTCCCCTTCTTCCTCTTCCCTGCTTTTTTTTGCTAAGCATGACATTATATGGTGTGGAATATCTTTTTGGGTAGTTCAACTCAGCTGTCTCACTGGCTTCCCTTTTCAACTTGTTCTCCCTCAGCGTAATGGCTGTGGGATGGGGCAGGGCTGAGTGGGGAGAAGAGAAGGCCTTGAAGTACAAGCACTGCTCAGCAACAGCCAGAAATTAGTGTATTACTGGCCCTGTTTTAGCCATAAATCCAAAACACAGTACTACAGGGACTGCTATGAAGGAAGATAACTCCATCCCAGTCAGACTCAGTACAATACTAAGTACAAAGTCATTGCACCTGACTCAGGAAAACTGAGTAGAAGTAGCTGGAGGTTAGGATACTAATGAAGGGATATGAGTTATGCTTCTTCAGTTTCATACTTGTCCATGGGCAGTAGGAACCTGCTTTTGGCAGCTGTCAGAGTGCTGGACTGGATGCAGTCAAATCTGACTCAGCATGTTGTTGTCAGTTGTTGTTTTTGTGACCTATTTTTGACAATGTTTTAGAATATACACATTTCAGTTAGATATTTAAACATAGGAATGTTTTATTTATTAGACCACTGATGCCAGTGGGTTCTGATGGACTGAGAATTTTTTTTAAGAGTGAAAATAATGGTCTGAAATAATAAATGTTACTGTGTATTTACAGGAATCAGCGAATACCAGGAGTTCATCCTAGAACTCCCAACAAATTTAAGAAGTACAGCCGTAGATCGTGGGACCAGCAGATCAGGCTGTGGAAGATAGCACTGCATGCCTGGGATCCTCCTGCTGAAGAGACCTGGGATCTGCAGCCAGTGTGTGTACATGGGTGAATTAAACCAGGGATTAAGGAATTAAGGAGGGCTTTATATTTCCTTTAGAGCATTTCTGACTGGGAGCAAGAGATGAGATCAGGCTCAGAAGGAGGAGTCTCCTTGAATGCCTTGTTTTTGCTTTTGTATTCTGTTAGTCTTCAAGAAATTCCCATTACTTAGTCTAAGTTCATCTCTCAGCAGGCATTTGGAGAGGGAGGCATTTGGTCTGTCTGCAGTAGTACATTGCCTTCCCCTGTGCATTTACACTGGTGAGCAAGGGGTCACATTTTCTAGAAAGGGATAGGCATAAGCAGAAATTGAATTACTGTTCCTTGACTTTGATAACCTTTCCATCTTTGATGCCACCTCATACTTTACAAGTTTTAGAATAGTAAATTGGGGGGAAAAGAGTGCATGGAATTCTATTTGCTCTGTTATTGCACTGTGTAAATAGTTTTACTCTGTTGTGAATTGACTTATGGTGGAAGTTGCAGTTTTTACGCCATTTGGTTGTCTCATGAGATGAACTGTTAATTGTTACCACAGCTTAACTGCTGTCTGCTTGGAGCAGTAACCCAGTTGGGTAGTTTTTTAAACCTTTTTTTTTTCCATCCTGTTTTTAGTAGTACAGAACCCTCAGGCAGTTCCCAGGAATGGTTCTGCAAAGATCAGGATGTTTCTGCCTCCTTTGTGCTTGACGAAAAGCAGAAGAGAAATGAATGTGAAGACGAGTGCAGGCAGACTGACTGCACACCTGAGAGGTATGAGATGAAACTTTCGTGGTTAACTTGGGGAAATAATTCAGTGCATGTCAGTGCTGTCAGGTTTTTGTAGGAAGTGTTTACTGTGGAAGAGCAGTTAAAATGCAGCTGTGGAGTTTGACATTTTTTTGAATGTTATCCATCAGTGGTACAGAGCACTGAATGTGGACAAATTACCAGCACTGCGGAATTACATGAGCAACAGGAGGAAAAGCCAGTGTTTTCTCAGCTTCTCTGTTTATACAGTGGGGTACTGGGGTTTCTTGAGCCACCACTGGCACGTGCTGAAAGTAGGGGAACCTTTTCAGAAGCAGGAGGCACCATCCTTAATAGTGTTATGCCTGTTTGCAGAACAGCAGGGAGACTGACAGTGAAGCACCATGTGCACTCCCCTGTTTACTGGGATGCCTTGTCCTGGGGGGATGTGTGTGCAGCTCAAAATGGTTCTGCTTCCAAGCTGCTTCTGCAGTTGTGTTCTTGTACCATAATACGATGGCGTGGTTACCAAAATTTGAGGCGTTTTTAATATGTTCCTCTGTGTGACTCCAGAATCATACCTCAGAAAGAGTCATCCTGTGTAGTATGTGCCATTATTTAGCAGAACTGAAATGATGAAAAATGAAAAACGTCATGTGTGTAAAATCTGTGTCTTATTTTGGTAGTCCCTGTTCATCTGATTCTTCCCCAGTATGGAAACGCAGAAGAAGAAACAATTCTGAGTCCTCTGTGGTTTCAGAGAGCAAAGCCCCTTATGTGCAGATGTACCACACACTGGAAAGGTATGAAATGACTCTCTATGTGGAAATTCATTGATAATATCAACTGACTTTTGGAATATGACTGGTATTTATCCCTCCATTTGTTAATAGCTTTAATTTTGTCTAAATGTGTGTGCAATTTAATGAGGAAGGGAAATCATGCCAGAATAATTGTATTGTATGATAGCAAATATTTACAGAGCTCCATTGCAAAGATGAAGAAAACTTCAGTGTCACAAAACACAGCACACAGTTTTCTTTTTGTGAGTAGATTTAGGCAACACTAGTATGTTGCTCTTAATTTCTTATGGAGTACTGAAACTCACTTCCTGTTTAATTATTACCAAGTCACATTTTCTCTGTACTGTGTGCATTAAATGTATCCCTGAAGGGATGTGAAAGAAGCTTTGTGTATTTTGATTAAGCCTTTTCCTGCCTTGTGAAAGATGGTGTGGAAGAAAATGCTTGTTGGAACAACAAGGAATTGGTCACCCAGCCTGGGGCTGGGACAGAGGGACGTTAATGTTAAAAAATGAATAATACAAGGGTAGAGTTTTTTAGGCTAACACCTTTTATTCTAAGTTGTTTAAGACTTAAGCTACTTCTGTAGCTATTGGTATCATACTTCTTTTTTTTCCTTTTTCTTAACTGCTGCGTAAGAAGTCTTCCTACAACTAAGAAATGATAGACTGTGTAGAAAAGATAGACTGTGTAGAAAAGAGCATGGTTTAACTCTATACAAAGTTTTGTCAGAACCACCAGAAAAATGGACCAATCATTGAAATTTTTGGGGGGTTTACTTGCATTTTCCACACAAACCTTAGTAAAAATGTTTATAGAAGTTGGCTTTTTTCTCTACTTATCCCCCCTTATCTTTAGAAAAGTTAAGAGGAACTGTGTTACATAGGTGCATGGATTCAGACCTTTTCATTGTATTTCCAGCCTTACAGACTCAGGACATCAGGAGGCTTTTTCAAAATGCTCAGAGTGGGAAACCTTTGGTGAGGATGATGAAGTAATGACAGTACAGCAAGGTGTAGAAATAACAAGGTAAATACCACAAAGATTATGACATTATTTCTGTTTATTGCTTATGCTGTGAAGGTGCCCTTTTGCTTTTCTTCTTAATTGTTTCCTTCCTTGATTAATACTACTCTTTTTTCCTTACTTACATTTCCTCCAGTGTGGTATAGTTGGTTATTATTTTTTGTTCTTTGAGTTTACTTGGTTTTTTTCCAGTCTAACTCTCTATCTGTTTCTTTCCACTGCATCTGCCCTTAAGTAGTGCCAGAAGAGGAGCCCCTTTCACATTCTTTGTCTTATGAAAAGCAGTGGCAGTTTGCAGAGTTGGTCCCCGTGGTTGTTACTCACCTCTCACTTCCTCAGCCTGGGAGCTGGAATCTTCCCCTCTGTCTCCTAAGAGATTGTTTTGTAGCTGACATCAACGATAGTTATTTATTTTTATGCAGTGACCCAATTCCAGCCAGTTGTTCTTCGGGGTGGAACAGTCCAAAACAGAAGAAATCCAACTTCTTTCTGCCTGACAGCAAAACTTGCAGAGACACAGACTGCAGGCTGGAGAGGTATAAAATGCAGCTCGTCAGTCAGGGTTTGGGGTTTTTTTTGCATATTGATTTAGAAGCTTTGTTGATTAATGCTGTATTTCAATCCAAGCCTTTATTGTAGAGATAGATTTTTAATTTATTTTTTTTTTACTGTTCTTCTGAGGGATTTGTTGGCCAATATTTGTTTGTTCTGTGGTAAAATTCTGTGCTTATGTTCTCATGTTACAGTCTGTATTAGAATACATAGGTTATAGCCCTATTTAATGTAAAAAGTTTAAAAAGGTTACCATAATAAAGCCACTTTATTTGGGGTGGGTTTTTTTGATTTGTAGGCTTAAACTTTGTAGCAGTTTCTTGGAAGAACATCAGTCAGAATACCCTGAAAGAGGATGGGGAAGTGCAAATGCTGAAGATACAATAATGAGGAAAAAAATTTAAATACCAAGGTGAGTTTGTGCTGGCTAGTGATTTAACCTGTTCTGTTTTAGTAACCCATCCACAGTATCATTCTACACAAACTCTTCAGTGCAAGCAGATCTTTTTTTTTATTCCTTTATTATGTTACTACCTTATCCCATTCTCTTGTATTTAATGCAGCACCTGAATTAAAGGATTTAATGATTCACACTTCCTAAACTGAAAAATTTCTGTCAGCCAGAAAATGTGTTTTATCACTGAAATGAAAAGTGCCAGGTTTTTTAATTATTACAGTAGCACCTTTTTTATCTCTTCATATTTTTGTAATGTGGTCACAACTTTGAGTTTTGCAGCAGTAAATTTTAGTGAAAATTTCCTCTTGGACTGTAGATTCTTGTGGTACATTTAATAGGATGGGTGGTGATCTTGGGTCAAACAGGTTTTATTAGCAGGGAGTCTTTTGTGTAATTAGATTGTCTTTGATCTACGTTTGGTACAGGGTTGGAAACATGGACTAAGATATAAATATTAAACAGTGATCTTTGAATATTTTGCACAATAAAACTCATTAAGAATATGGCACACAATCAGTTTTACGCTCAGGTTTTGCATTCTAGCAACAGGAGGAAAAGGCAGATAGAGCTTTTAAAAAACTGACAGCATTTTTCTTTTGATTTTATTGATTTTTTTTCAATTTAAATTCTTTGAGCATGAATAAGATCTAATGTGCATTCACTTTGCCAAAGTGCTAATTCAATATTTGAAAATGTCTAGTCTCTCTTTGTATATAGAAGTATTGAAGAAGGAATTTTTCCTGTGACAGAAAAAAGACTTGAAGAATAGGGATGTAGTCTGAGATCAGCAGATCAAGTCTTGGAAAACTGGTGCTGTCATGTAAGATCTGCACTGCCAGAGGAAGAGATTTACAGTCAGCAAACGTGCAATCAACACAGGGTGAAATTATTCAGGTAAAATAAGCATTTCTTTCTACATGACACTCCAGAGCCTTTCTGGTTTCTAGATAGTTGATATTTAGCTGGTTTGCAGTGGTCTTTGTTGTAAATAAGGCTCTGTTAAGGAGTGTATATTTTCAGGGAGTTTGTAATCACTCTTTCTAATTGAAAAAATATCTGTGTTAGATGTAAAACGTACAAAGTGAATTAAAAAGCTTCTTTCTGGAGCAGCACATTGGTTTCCTGGGATGCAAAGATCACTATTTATTTTAACTATTTACTTCAACCATGGTTTTTAGGTGTGGTTACCTCTAACTCTCAAATGGCAGGAAATTTTTCTGTGGAAGGTTAATCTTGCTTGGAAACCAGACAGTGGGTTACATGGTAGAATTCCACACCACCTGCCTTTTTGTTAAAATTTCTGTCTTAAACAGAAAAAATAAATGTGGCAGTTAATTGTCCATAAAGATGAACGTATCTGGTTCCTTCCTAGATGAAAACCTTAGTCAGTAGGACACCTAAGATATGGCAGAAATTCATTAGTTAGAATTGAAAGAAAAATGTATTTCATTAATTAAGAATGACATTTAGATGAAAATTCTGCAATGGGTTGGGAATGGTAGGCTCAGGTACTTGCTTTTCTCTTTGACAAATACTTTAGGAATATATAGGATATTTATAAAATGCTGTTACCTGTTTTTTTGTTTAGGTTTCCCCAGATCTTTATAAGGATAGATTGTTTTCTGCAAGCTGTGCCTCAAGTGTATAACTTCAGATTTCATGAAGCCTGTGCTACAGTGACAATGGATGTTCCTTAAAGCTTTTGTGAGAACACTTCTGCTGTACCTGCATTGGCAGGTGACATGTGCATCACATTGCAAAGGCTGCTTCAGGTGATGGATCCTGCCATTCCATATGGAGATCTTGCTCCTAAATGTTGCAAGGGAATTGCTCCCAAATGTTGCACCAGGGAATTGATTCAGTATTCAGCGAAACGGAGGAATGTCAGCCCTAAAACCAAGGAGTCCCTTTGCTTTACTGGGCCAGAATTGCACATCCAGCCTGAAGAACTGCTTTAAAAGAATGTAGATAATTTCAACTTTTCTCCAGTTGTTAAAGACAAGCTGTTCAGAACTTTTGGAGTGGGTGATCATCCATTTGGCCTGTTTACTGTTCTCTGAAATGTATTAAGATAGCATTTGCCTAAGCCAAGTGAGAGAAGAGAAGGGAAAAGGAGATCGTTTATCAAAATCAGATCCTTTTCTCGAAGGGGCTGAGTGACTGTTAGAACAGCAGCACAGCTTAAATACCTGGATTTTGCTTGTAGGTATTTTGCAGCCTGACCCAAAGAGCCAGTCTCCTGTTAAAGAGTGTAAGAGGATGAGTTCAGTGCCTGCTGTTCCTGCAAGAATTGGGGGTGAGCAGCAGTATTTGCAGATGTGGAGCTGCTCTTGTCTAGGCCAAGGGTTGTGATGGTGTTGGGATAGGCTCTCCTTTGTTTTACTGTTCTGGCACTGTGCTCAGAAGATTCAAGTGAGAGCTGTGGCTACAGTAGTTTATACAAAATTCATGTGCCAGTTACAGGAACTTTATAGTCCTTGTGACATTTTGTGTAGCATGTCCTGGTATACCAATGTCTGCTAGAGCTGGGAGTTGTCCCTCTGCTGGAGTTTTTGCTTTTTTGCCACAGCCTTGCCTTGGGGCTGGCAGTACCCAAGGGCTAAAACCCCATTGTGCTGCTGATTTGGAAGTAAGCTGTTTCCCCAGAAACTGCTCCCAGTCCCAAAATGTCATTTCCAGGCATGCTCAGGCATTTGTCCCAGCACAGGAGTGACTCAGTCACACACCAACGGAGCACAGAGTGTGTGTGTGTGTGTGTGCGCAAGGGACACATCTGTACAGCACTTTTTTTAAGAAGTAATGTTTAGAACCTTGTTGTTCCAATGTGCATGCTTCCATGTGATTTGTGATGATTGTAAATAAGGGAATGTGTTACATTTTTGGCATTTTGCCTTTATTCAGAACAATTAAAGACTTTAACTTTAAAAATCGTTCTTGGTTGGCTTTTGCTGTTATGTTCTCAGAGTTTGATTATAAAAGGAATACGTGGGTTCAGTAGTCCTTTTTCATTTGTTTTTGGGTGTTCTGTTTATTTTGGGTGGTATCTTTGGTTTATTAGCCCTTGCTAAAAGGGAGAAGGAGCAGTCTTAAGAGATTAAATCAGACTCTTGAATGCAGTTTACAGCTCAGGTTGTGTCCAATCCCTCCGTTTGTATTTTGGCGTCTTATCATGAACTTGTGTTTAGAGTATTGTAACCTAGTTGGAGGGAGCAGCTGAAGCCCCAGCACCTGTTATGCCTTGAGAAAGGTGTTTTCCTGGAGAAAATGGAACTGCCAGGAGAGAGTAATGGGCTGTCATGAAATACTTAAACTCTGCTTAAGTATTTCATGAATATTAAGAGCCCTTAAGCTTTTGCATGAGATGGAGAGGGCCTGCAGTGACTTTATGGACACAAATCCATTAGAATTGTGCTTCAGCAGTCCTTAAAAGATCTTGTATTTCTTGGTCGAAGATACTTAGACTAGGAATAGAGTAACTAACCTGCCCGTGGCAGTGAAATTTTGGGCAGATCTATTCCCTAATCCTGGATCTATGCTTGGAAAAGGAAAGGAATTAAACTGACCAGTTGAGGTCTGCTAAAGTCATTTCATGCAGTGCTGCCACTGGATGTAGGATCACCAGTTATTAACAGTAACCTCATCAGTCCAGACAGAACAGCCAAAACTGGAATGCAGCCTGTCCATGCACTTGTTTACCTACCCAAGGCTATTTTAGAGTTTACAATTGAGGTATGTGAAGCAGGAGTCTGGTGCTCCACCCCCAATTTGTACTTGATACCCTTCCTTTAATTTTACCCAACTTAATTAAATCTCCTTGGCCTAAATCTGTGCTCAGGTTGTAATTAAGCCAAAATACACCCTGAACTTCACCAGCCAGGTTTAAATTTCTTCCTGGAAGTGGCAAGTATCTTGAGTTGGCATGATTCCGTTGGGAAGATCTCCTTACAGATGATACCTTACTGTGTTTGTGGAAACCTTCCTTCACTGGCAGTTCTGAAATGCCATGGTTTGTAAAACTCCTGCTTTGAGATCACAGGTGAGGATATCTCCTCCCTAAAATTCCCACTGTGGTGTGAAACTGCTTTTCTGAGGGATTT
Source organism: Lophotriccus pileatus (assembly GCA_035583135.1). Taxonomy (NCBI): domain Eukaryota; kingdom Metazoa; phylum Chordata; class Aves; order Passeriformes; family Tyrannidae; genus Lophotriccus; species Lophotriccus pileatus. The sequence goes on from JAWWES010000133.1 coordinate 65,719,909, forward strand.
TTATTGCTGACAAGGACAGAAAGATGCAAGGCAACTGCAATCCCTGAGCGGTGTCACAGCAGATAGTTATTCTGGGTAAACTGAATTTAATTTCTACGTAGCGTTGTGCTAAAAGCACTGTGTGGCTTCCAGGCTGGAGCTGTCCTGTCTGGCTTGCTTGGAAGTGTTCAGGTAAACATGCTGTTCCAGTCAGCTTATCTCCTAGGCAGGCTGAAGGGAGTGGAGTTTGTTTTTACATGTTTGGAGCCTGTGCTGTACTTCAAGCGTGTCCTTGGTTCAGGAACATAGTTCTGTTTTCCACAGCGGTGTGTGGGAAAGGAAAGGCAGAGCAGACTTCCCTGCAGCAGTGTGGATGTCCATGTAGATGCCACCCGGAAAGATGTGAGTTTGTACAGTTACAGTAAGGCCAGGCAACAAGAAAGAAATTCTCAAGGTAAATCCCTTCATGGTACTATTTTCAGATCTTAGTGGGAGCCAGCCCGACTGTTACCACCCAGGCGTTTTGGACACATCTTCCAGCAGAGATGCTCTGAGGAGAAAAGTACAGGACCTGTGTATGACCTTCAGGGAGAAAATGAGTGGGAAGGAAACATGGTTCTTGCTTACCTGTTCTCAAAACAGTACTGATTTCAGTCAGGAGCACTAGGCATGTAGCTGTTTACATGATGGCTGGAAACACCAGTCACAGTGCCAGGCTTCTTTTATTTCTGTGAATAATTACATGAGAAATTTGTAGTTTGTGAAACTCTGCTTCATTTCCACACTGAAGATGCAAATCCTCCCCTCACCATCCTTCATGCATCGCAAGGCTGAAGTGTATCTTTATTTTTAAAAAATCAAACCCAAAAACCACCCCGTCGCTGTGCTCAGAAAGTCTCTCCAAAAGCATTGCTGCACTTCAGTAGTTGATTTTGTGTTTTAAACTGATATTAAAAAAACAAACAAACAAAAAAACCCAGATAATTTTTGTTTGCTACTTCTGATGTCTGTTTTACCAGATGTGGCACTTGGGGACATGGTTTAGTGGTGGACTTGGCAGTGCTGGGTTGGTGGTTTGACTTGATGATCTTAAAGGTCTTTTCCAGCCTTAATGATCCTGTGATTGTAAGGCCAGAAGAAGAAAACTCAGTGTGCTGCATCTTTCTGAAGTGTCCCACCAGTGTTCAGGCCACAGGGGGCTGCAAAGGTATTTTTGTTTAAAGCCGTGTGTGTGTTCTGTTGCAGGAGTTCTCGGGGTTGTTTATAAATTACTGTTTCAAAATGTGAGCATGTGCCGGATTCTCAGGATGAGCAGGATCTCACTGTGCATGCAAGTGCTGTTAAAAACACCTGAAAGCTCCGCTTACCAAGGCACAGCAACCTCGTGGCATTACCCAACTTCCGTCACTATTGATATGAAACACTATTTAACACCATGTCTTTTTAAACAATATAAATGTAACCATCGGCCGTAGGGTTTGAACCGTCCCTTGAAATACCCTGAAGAGCCGTGCCGGTGACCGGCCATCCTTGATATTTAAATCGCGGGAATCTGTGGGTTTTCCTTTTGTTTGGGCTGGGGTTTTTTTTGGTTCGGGTTTTTTTTTGGCTGTTGTTTCACCCGCCGCCAGCGCGCGCCAAAAACCGATTCTCCCGCCAACACGCCCCGGGGGCGGGGCCGGGCGGAGCGGGCTGAACCACCGCACTGCCGGCGGGGGGAGCTGCGGGCTGTGTATCAGTGTGTGAAGGCGCGGGGCGGGCGTTGCGCTTTCCCTTTCCCCCCTCCCGCACCTGTCCTCTTGGAGGCGTCCCACGGCGGGGCGGGGCGGGCGGTGCCGCTCAGCGCCGGCGGGAGATGTGAAGGGGCCGAGCGGGAAGGCGGCGGCGCTGCCTCAGTCCTTGTTTCCCTGCAGCGCCCGCTCCGCTCCCCCGTCCCCTCCCGGCTCTCCCTTACCGCCCGCTCCGCTCCGCCGACACCTCCCTGCAATCCCTCACCGCCCGCTCCGCTCCCCCCTCACCGCCCGACTCTTCCTGCCGAGGACACCCCTCACCATGTCCTTCCGCCAGCGGAGCCCTCACGGCAGCACGAAGAGCAGGTAACGCCGCTGGGATGAGGCGGGGTGAGGGGGTGGCGGCCCAGATCCTCGTTCCCTCCCCGCAGCTCTCCGGCTCGCGCTCCCCTCCGGCCCTGAGGTGTGCGTGGTGGTGGTGGGGCGAGTGGAGCCGCCTCGCTGGGTTTGTGGGAGTGAAATGAGTAGATAAATACCTGCGATGTCTGGAGGAGGTTTCAATGCGCTAAAACCCGCCTGGTTTGTGCTCACCCTGTGTTTTTCTGTGTTATTTTTTCCAGCCCGCAGCACCCCCCGCGCTGGGCCCAGGCGCGGAAACGCGGCGCCGATGGGAGGCGGCGGAGGCAGAACGAGCCTGAATCCGAATCCTCGGTTTTTGAGGAAAACAAGCCCCGTACTGCGGAGAGCCGGCAGGACAGGTGAGCGGTGCTGGCCACGGGAGCGGCTCCCGGCTCTTTTGTTCGCCAGGAGCTGTGGACTGGCTGTTCCACTGAGTTTTCCGAGCCCTGCCTGATTTATCAGTCTCTCATCAGCCATAAATAGCTGGTCGAAAGGGAGGGAAAAGGATCTAGGGCAGTGCTTCTACCTTGGAGTCACTTTCGAAGAGTGAATATTTAGTTCTTATCTCTTGAATTATAGTGTTGATAATTCTCTGGCCTATTTCCTGGTTGCTTACTGCCACTCATCACAAAGTAATAGTTGCACAGGACAATTGTTTGTCTGTAGATACAGGCTGTATAAACCCTTGTGGTAAAATTAAAAAAAGATGACAAAAATTTAATTCTTAGAAGTCATCTGCCTTCATGTTTTGGAGGCAGTACAGGCTGCCTTGAGAAGTTGTGTCAGCACGTGTCGGGGGGATCCACTTCTGAGATTTCCCACCGTGCTCACGCTGCTGCTCTTCTGCCTTCCTTACTATTGCCCAGCTCAGCCGAAATTCATTTTAGTTGAAGTATCTCATTTTATATCACATTTACAGTCTGAGCTGTTCATGCCACAAGTCCCTTTAGTGACTTTAATCAGTGGATGGGAGTTGTGGCCACGGCCCTGTAGATTAAACTCAGGTTTTAAATCTAAAATGATGTGGGTTGTGCCCTGTAAACTACCCATTTTCCTTTCATGATAATGAGCAGGGAGGATGTTGGTCAACAGCTCAACTTACAACATCCAGAGTAACTTTAATTGATTTCAGAAAGCATGTTTAATGGGATACAAGAATGAAACTATACATAGTGTCATCAGCTTCAACCTAAATAATCAATGTTTCTGTGTGTTTTCCAGCATTGAATGGGGCAGGCATGCTTTTTCATTTCAGTTTGGATTCAGCTCTGACTGAAATTGTTCTCTTCCCGTGCTAAACTACTTTTTTTGTTTATGCCAATTCACTGTTGTCAAATTAAAATTCTAAAAAGCAAAGAGGAGCAGGATGGAGTCTGGGTCAGACATCAGACACAGGGGATACCAGTTATAGCCTTGTTTTTCTGCTCCTCTGGCAGTGTTTGAGCACCATTTGCAGTCCTAGCACAGCAACAGAACCTCTCACCACGTGTGAGATGAGAGTCTTGGGTAAGATGGCTGAGCTCACTGTGTCTGGCACCAGAGCAAATTAATGAAGAGATAAAGCTGTAGAGCCCTGCCAGTTGTCCCTAATTCTCTGGAATCACGGCTCAGGTGCAGAATCAAACAAGCTTAAAAAGGTACATCAGTGTTGAGGAAGAAGCTCAGGTGCTGGGTCTGCTGGAATTGTGCTGTTTAGTTCTCTAGCCCTGGAGAGCAATAATTGAACATGAGCTGTGCTCTCTGCAACACTAAAAGTCAATATCAGAAAATGCTAAGAATCCACATTTGCAGAGGGACTTGTACTGTTTGCTCTGAATTTTTAATTTTGCTGAGTTGGTAGCTGGGTTTCATTTAACATGAATTTTTAGTTTGAATTTAACTAAAAGTTGAAGTCATGCAAGGCAGTTTGGGAGCAGGGAGGGAGCTTGAGCTGGTCTTAGTGGAGATGGATCTAATCCCCTGACTTCAGGGGACGTGTTTGCCCATAATCCTGGTAAGTCCCCAGAGCATTTCGAGATCCTTTGAAAAAGCTCTGCTCTGTAGGATACAGTTTTCAGTTTGTACTTGAGGAAGATTGGTCATCAGGAGGACAGAAACTGGAAAACACTGAACAGTCTAAATGTAGGCAGCTATAGATGGCTGGGAAGGGATCTGAGCTTATTCCTCTGCAAGGCTCTGAACCTGCTTGTGATGCTTGTGGGCTGCAATAAGGTTGTTAAACCAGTTTGCGAAGGCACAGCAAATCTCAGTTTACTGGTTAAAATATTACTTCTTTTGTGCCTTTGCTTTCTCTGTGAAGCGTATTTTCACATGGAGAAAATCCTGGTGCTATGGTTTAATTTTAACTAATTAGCTTTCCAACTTAATTCTGTGTTCCAGCTTTTGTCTTTTACATAGCTGATGGGTCTGCAATTATGAAAGAATAAATAGTTAAGTCATTTAGTGGACTGAAAATAAGTGAGTGAGTAAAGCTGGTATTTTATGTTCTGTTTTCTGAAGGACATCAGCTGAAAGTTACTGAAAGGGTGGGCTGGGTTAGATGCTACAGTGCTGTGTTTCTGGAGATACCTACTTAAACTTTTATTTAAGACAGAATACCCAACACAAACCACACAGCCTCAAGGTGGAACCCTGAAATGATGCTTAATTTTACAGTGATGACATTTTAATAGAACAGCACAAGATTTTCACAGCCACTTTGAGTACTGTAAATGAACACACGAAATAGGGATCAAGCTGTGATTGGAGGAGATGCTGGGGGTGAGAAATAAAATAAAACAGAATTTTAACATAGGGATTCTACTGTTTTTCCTTTTCATCCTAGTTTTACAACACCAGAAGGCCCTGGACCCCTTTCCCGGTGTTCAGACTGGGGAACTGCAGTGGAAGAAGATGAAATGAGGACCAATGTCAACAAAGAAATTGCAAGGTGCCCCTGGGGGTTTTGGATCAAATGGGGAAAGGAGGGGAAATGGTAGTTGTCTTGTAGAATCTCTACTGACTTGTATTTTTAACTTCACCACTGTAGTAAAATCAGGCCCACCTTAGCCTCTTGTCTGCTGCTTTTAGGTCAGCTTTGGCTTAAGTCCCGCAGGAATGTCACGGGATATCACAGGAGAGTGGATGTGTATCACTAAATATCTCCCTTTTGGAGGAAGCTTTTCCTGAATCTCCTAGTTTGAAACACTTCTAAGTACCGTCTCACTAATGGCTGTTTTTTTTCATATCATTGCTGTAAGAATAGAGGAAATACTTGGAAAAAGAAAGTCCTCAGTTGCTGGTTTTTGTTTTTTTTTTTTTAAATAAGGGAAACCTGAATCATCCATTCCATAGTGGAAAGGTGTTGGCAGTGTCTGGGGTGCTGCTGCTTTGCTGAAAAGTAAAATCAACCATGAAGCTGAGCCTTAATTTTCTTTGTGATACATATATTTTTAATCCTGATTTGAACTCTTACAGGTACAGAAGAAAACTGCTGATAAATGAATTTTCAAGAGAAAGGAAGTCCTCCTCAGGAAGGTAGGTTAAATTTCTAGCTTAGCTGAGGAAGTTTTGAAAACAAGTCTGATTTTTCACGTGTACCTTGTTGGAAACGCTCAGTTTAAACCAGTTCATTTTAAGTCTCCTCCTACACCGTAATTTAGTAACACCCAGAGCATTTGTTTTGAAAAGTTTTAATGTATTTGTTTGTAGCCTTTTACAAGTGGGTTTGTTTGAGCGTGGCTTGCTCTCTGGCAGTCCCAAATCTGCAGTGCTTTTTTCCTTCAGTTCCGATTCGAAGGAGTCCACTGCCACAGTAGAACTTGAGACGGACGAAGTGGTTTTGATGAGAAGGCAGAAACAGATAAACTACGGAAAAAACACAATCGCGTATGATAGATACGTGAAAGAAGTTCCCAGGTAAGCTGCCTGACTTCCTGGAGAACCAAACTGGAAGTCACACCTGTTCTCTGTAAGCATGATAATATGCTAAACTTGGTATCCCACACACATTCAAATGGAAAGCAGCTAAAAATTAAAGTTTTAAGAAAAGTTTTAACTGTTAAGTCACACTAACAATCAAATGAGGTGTAGTTTTCTTTTAACTAGGCAGTATATGAGAAGTACCTCATGCTGCAGAAATGGAAACAAAAGTTCTCTTGGTTGTGCTTGTCAGCGAAAGGAAATGAAACTGCTTTTTGCAGTCAATTTTCTCATGAGTTAACTGCAAGACAAAATGGGCTACAGTTGCTTTTGAGTCTGGAATGAGGTTTTCACACCTGTGATTGATAACCTGTTTTTTTTTTTTTTTTCATTTAACTTGAAATCAGAGAAACTACAGAGTTCATATGGAGTGGGCAAACCTTTTCTTGAGTCCTGGAGTTGCCCAGTAGTCTCTTCTCAAATAATACAGGCTGTAAGACTTAACATTTAAAACTATGTCACGTGTGTGTGAAAACCGCTAATTTTTCACTCCTAATATCTGAATAGATGCCATCGTGTACCAGGAGTTCATCCCAGAACTCCCAACAAATTCAAGAAGTACAGCCGCAGGTCATGGGACCAGCAGATTAAACTGTGGAAGGTTGCACTGCATTCCTGGGATCCACCGACCGAAGGGGGATGTGATCTGCAGGAAATGTATGTACGGGGTGTTCAAGGTGCTTTTATAGAAACTAAATATCCAGTCTCATGTCTGAAAGATAAACAGTTCACTCTGCAGTGCTCTACAGAAGAAAACACCTCACCGTAGAGGGGAGCTGATTCTTTCAGAGCAGGTTGCAGATTGATCTGTGGTAGGAGCTGTGCTGGAGCGTTCTCACCAAGGGCAGGTCCCCTGAATATTGAGCTTGGACCAACACAGTGTGCAGGAATGTGCCTCACACCCTTCTCACTTGCTAGTTCAAGAACAGTGGTATAAAATGTTGTTTCTTGAGCAGAGAGGAGGAGAAAATAACTTGTGAAATCATCTCGAGGTACCATTAAACTCAAAGCATGACTCCTACAGTCCAAGCTGTAGGAGCTCTAACAGGTGCAGAGTAATGCAACTACTTATTTTCTTCTGTAGGAAGCAATACAACTTGATCAGGGAACGTCCAAAATAAACACTGGTACTAAAGGAATGAGGGGGACACAGATTTAACTTAATTCCTCAGAAAGCAGTTTTGTGTTAATAAAAGGCTGTTTTCTCTAACACTGCTGATTTTAAAACCAATGTGGAGCAATGGGATCTAAAAGCAAAGCTTTGGTGTGGAAATACTAGTCTTGTCTTTGGATTCTGGAATCTGGGTCTGTACAGTGGATATTAAACCTTCTTTGCAAAATTAATTTGTTTTGTGTTGTATTCTTTTAAATGATTTTACAGTTGTCCTGTTGACCTTGGTGAGATGGAGACAGAATCTGTTGGAAGCAATTCTGAATCTCAAACAAGCTGTCAAGATAATGATGTAAGCATATCTGTCATTTGCATAAATATTTGTTAACAATTTGTTAATAGTTGTTTCATTACATAGAACTTTATCCCAAGTAGCCTGAATACCTGACAAATTCCATCATCTGCTGTGTTTTTAGGGACTGTTTATTAGGCTGAGCAATCTTTAAATTTGGATATTTTCCAGCTATAGCCGATATCTCTGTAGTTCTGGGTTTAGAGTTAGAATTTCAGATTGTCTCAAATTACAAATACCTAGTTTTTCATTGCCTGCAAAAGAAAAATTGTATCTGTTGAAAGCAAGTCAGTTGTGAATTGTAACGTAGAGTGGAAATAATGCTTCAAATTGCAATACCTAATGTTAAAATAGGGTGTGATTTTCTTGGCACTCAAAATTAGGCTACTTTTATATCCACAAGGCAGTTGGTACAGCTGAGCAGTAACCTTCAGTAAAGTTCTAAGAATGCTTTTCTTACTAGACTGGGTTTTTTTTTCCTGATGAATATTAAATCTGTGTAATGTTTTCATGTTTGCATATGTAAGTCCTTAAAACACTTGCAAGAAATCTTCAAATGCAGTTGAATGGGCCAGAAGCCTGCATTTATATCCCTGTAATCTTAGGACTAGCCTAGGGTTTTTGTGTACCTTTAAAATGTTTGTAAGCCTCTGTTATAAGGTGGTCTAAATGAATTACAGAAGTTAACTGGGTTATTGCATGACTAAACTTGTACTTAACTGCTAATTATTAACTGCCTTTGTCTTCCAGGATACCTGTTCTGGCACTCCCACCAAAGTTAGACATGTTGACTATCAAGCAGAAGGTGAATTTGACTTGGAAGTGTGTTTGAGTGAACCACTGAAGGAATTTGATACTGTGAGTTAAATAGTCTTATGCACACTGTTTTAGAGAAAGTTTCTTTTAAATTTGAGAGGTTAGCTTGATTCATAACCTGTTAATAGTAAGAAAGCTTAAGCAGAATTGAAGACTGTTTTTAAAGTTGTGGTTGGTCTACATATTCTCCAGGCCAGACGTATGTAAAATTGCGATTAAGTGGTGTGACTTCTTGTTAACTGTTAATTTATGTATATCAGATCTTTTTTTATGAAACCCTTCAATAGAAAAACTAGATGAAGGCAGTGCTATCCTCAAGTAATTATAAATAGTACAGCAAGATCTCACCAGTTTCTCCACCACCACCTCCCCACTGCGTCCGTAATTTCAGTTGCCCACCTGCAGATAAAGAGCAGAGCAGGGAGATATTTTTGTATGTTCCTTTGCTATTACATCTGGCTCTTCTACAAAGATCTGACTTGAAGTAATGCACGTGGCAGCTGAGCCATGTAGCTGATTAGTAACCAGTAAACTCATCTACTGCTGTTATTAACTACCTACCTTAAAAAAATACCTTTATTTGCAAAAACATTCCAGAAACAATTGGAAATTAGATTCTCCCAAGAAATTGGAGGTCAGTATGCTAAAGCCTATGCAATAATGCTTTTTCTTTTTCGGAAGCAGTACCCTGAATTTGAAATTTGTAAATAGTCATCGGTCATGTACTAATACAGTCAAGAAAACAATGTCTAGGAAAAGTTCTTGGTTCTTCTAATTCATTGGTTTGAAATGTAAAACTGTTGTAAATGATAACAACTGTACAGATTTTCTGCTGAGGGCAGTTAATGTTTCTATTGCTTCTGCGTGGGATGTTGCTGGAAAATAAATGGAATTGCGTTTACTTTTACTTGTGACTCTTCAGCTTCATTTCCTACTGGCAATGCTCTGTGGGTAACAAAATGCAGGAGAAGACTGAAAGCTGTGCGTCTGAGATATTGATACTAGGCTGGGATTTAAATTTGTGTGTTAGCAACATCCTCTGACTTTGAGCAGGACCTTAAAAACTGTTTATTTTCTGTGCAGGGCACAAGAGTGAATGTGAGTCTGAGTTAAAATGGTTAAGCCTGTTTGTTTTCAGACTCCTTAGAAGCAGTTTTAGTTTAGTAGATGTCCATTAGCTGGTTACCCAATTCTGTTCTCTAGGAAAAACTGCTGAAAGAGCTGGGTGGACACTTCAGTCTTTGTTTACTAACAGGACCTGTTTTACAGTCACCTCACATGGGTTTATATGAAGTGAAGTTTCTGGGTGGTGATGTTACAACACTCAGGCTCAGTGGAGACACTTAAACCCTTCAACTCAAGTGAGTATCTCAGCTAGAAATACTGCTTACAGTTGTCTAATCTGTTAGGCACTCTTAAACTCTGGTAGCTTGATTTGATGGGGAAACCTTAAATAACCCTGGAGTAAATTGTAACTCATCCTTTAAATGGAGAACCACAATGACACAATATCTATGCTAGAAAAGACTATTTAAGATTTTTAAGGGGAGGCTGGTGGTGTGTCAGTCTATACCTGAGTATAAGAACAGCCAGTAGAACTGGGTTTCTAAAATAAGGTTTTATACCTCACTGTAGCTACCCAAACAGGTTGGATCAGTGGAATATTCAGGAGATTGTTCAGAGCCTTCATAAGGTTAAGGCTACTTAGACCTGGGTTTGAAATAAGAAAGCGTGTGGGTCAGGGCAGTCTCTCAATCACAAATCCAGGCTGGGTGATGAACAGCCAACTGTGTCCTGAGCTGCACCAAAATCAGCGTGGCCAGCTGGGCAAGGGGGAGTGGATTCTGCCCCTCTGCTCTTGTGAGACCCCACCTGGAGTGCTGCATCCTGATCTGGGACCCCCATCACAAGGAGGACATGGACCATTTAGAGCATGAAGATATTCAGGAAGGCAGAGCATCTCTCCTATGGAGACAGGCTGGGAGAGCTGCGGGTGTTCAGCCCAGAGAAGAGAAGGCTCCAGGGAGACCTTACAGCACCTTCCAGTCCCTAAAGGGGCTACGAGAGCTGGAGAGGGACCTTTGAC
>JAWWES010000133.1:65730441-65761391 GCA_035583135.1 Lophotriccus pileatus
AGGAGGACATGGACCATTTAGAGCATGAAGATATTCAGGAAGGCAGAGCATCTCTCCTATGGAGACAGGCTGGGAGAACTGGGGGTGTTCAGAGAAGGCTCCAGGGAGACCTTACAGCACCTTCCAGTCCCTAAAGGGGCTACGAGAGCTGGAGAGGGACCTTTGACAAAGGGGAATGGTTTTAAACTGGAAGAGGGGTTTAGCCTAGGTACTGGAAGTTAATTTTTTGGTGTGAGGATGATGAGGCCCTGGCACAGGTTGCCCAGAGAAACTGTGGCTGCCCCGTCCATGGAAGTGTTCAAGGACATGTTGGATGGGACTTGGAGCAACCTGGTCTAGTGGAAGGTGTCCCTGTGTATGGCAAGGGAGGGTTGGAACAAAATGGTCTTTGAGGATCCCTTCCAACACAAACCATTCTATGATTCTGTATTGAACCAATGATTATCCACTGAGATAACTGGAGGAGACACACGTTTCAGAGCTTATTGTACAAAAATTTATTACTCTACACATCTGAAAGATTCCATATCTCTGAAAATCAGTTTTTATTACTAAACTTTATCCATAGCTTCAGCAAAGATATTAATGCCAGAAATCATCTAGGAATGATTGTCTGAGACTGTTAATAATGGTTCTTAGCGAGGAGGTAAAGTATGAACAAATACTAGTAAAACAAACAAAAACCCACTGATCTTTTTGAGTCATTTGAGTTCTCTGTGACAGTCCTTAAGAGTTTATGATGTGTGTTCTTTGGAATCTGTATTGGAGGAGGAAATGTAGGAGTCTCTTTGACTAAAAGATTCTGCTAGTGGTGATGTGTGGGGAAACTGTTCAGCTCTTCAGGTCTGTGCTATTCAGCATACACATTTTTCCAGGAACTGTGTATGTGTGGGCATTTTCCAGCCTGGAAATGTAACTGGTCCATGTTCAGTAGCTGTTTATGAAACAGGCTCAGATTTGCTAATTTTTCCTGAAGGAGCTGGCCATCCATAGTAGTGTATTTAATCCTACAAGTTATTCCCCTTTGCTTCAGCTACTTAGAGAACTTAATTTTTATTGTTGGCATTTGAAGAGAACGCTTATGTTACCTGAGTTTGGATGTTTTTCCAAAGGGACTGAACACTGAGTGGGAAAACTGTGGGGGTTTTGTGATAGAATAAAGCCCTCTAGTGGTTAAACGTGGGCTAACCCCCATGCACTTGGGGCAGTCTGGTGATAGATCTCATGGAAAAACAACATCCTTATGTTCACTTGTGCATAGGAGTTTGCTTCAGATGGAGAATGGGCAAGTGCTGCTATCAAACTTTGTAGCCTTATTAGGTTAAACTCCTTTAAAAATAAAACTGAACAGGTGGTTCCGTGGGCAGCAGAACCTGTCAACCCTGCTTTTTATAGACCTGTGCCTTCTGGTTTATTTTTCTCTTACTCCCTTCACACCAAGCCTTGTCCTCTTTCAGCATCCTCATGCCAAGCCTGGCTAACTGACAGCAGTCATGGCTATGGGTAATTTAAAGCTCCATCTGTTTTTGGATGGGCTGCTGGTATTTGTGTGGATAGGGTGGCGAGCAGAACACTGAAGAGCTGAGCTGTCCCAACTTTTCCTTCACTTGGACATTAATTGGGTCTTCCTTCGTGACTTAGTTGTTGTCACATAAAGCTTCAAGGAACTTATGTACCTTTCTGTTCAGTATCTAGACAGACAATTCAAAAATTAGAGGGGGCAGGACAGATTTTGGGAAAGATTTGCCAGTACAACTGCTTAAGCCTCTAAGGAAGACAAGCTAAAACCATCTTCGTTCCATGAATCTGTTTTTAAGTCCAAAATAGCATTCAAACAACCTTTCGTTCATGCACATATTTACTAGAGTTATTTTCAGGATTATCTGCTTTGTTGTGCTTCTGATGTAAATAAAAGCCCTGGTGCAGAGGCAAAGCACGTGTAGAGCAACTACAGATGCTTGAGTATGGATCTATGGGGAAAACTGGGGGATCAGGCACTTGTTTATCAAAGGTGGGCTGGTACAAGAGCCCTTTTGGATTGCTAGTCTTTGAGCTTGTCTCTTACCTCTTGGATTGTGTTTAAGCACAAGAGAAAACTAATTTATCCAAAAGGTGCTGGTTCATACACTCGAGAAATAATTTCATTTTGAGGGGAAAAGTTGGGGCTTATATTTGTGGGTTAAAGTGGGGCCCAGCTGTCTGTGTTGGGGCCTTTCTATCTATCCAAGTTTCTATTGAGAAAGTTCCTGGGAGGCACAGGGATGGCTCTAATTATTAACGGAAACAACATTCCCTTTTGTGTTTCTGTGAAAAGAGGCTGTTCCATTTCTGCTGAGAAATACTCTGTTTTCAGAAATATGAGTGCAATATAGAGATGAAGATTTGTGCCTGCTCTTTCATTCCACTTTCATGTGCTGGAATCAAAGATACTTTGGAGCACTGCAGAGGGCAGTAAAAGTGCATGTTTAATTACAGGCACACAAAAGGGAGCTCTGAGTTGCTTTACATTTGTTGTAAATGCCAGGAATCTAATTATACTTACTGATTCTGACCCCAGGAGCAAGCCATAGTCCCAGTAAAGCCCCTTCAAGTCTGTCATCTTTCACTGTTCTTTCCATTTCCAGTTTCACTTGATCTTAAGCCCATTATTACAAGGAATGGAAGATAATAGTAACTTAACAGCAGACAGAGGAAAAATGGACTTCAGGGGAGGAAAAAAGTCCTCCTGACAGGATAGTATGGGCCTGCCTGTGTTTAAAATCCTTAGTGCTCTACAGTGGAAGTATCCGAAAATGTGGTTTTAAATTGTTTGAGAGAAAAGTATTTTTTTTCCTGAGGATTTGAGGTTTTTGAGGGAGAATTAATTTCAGGATTTTATCCACAGCTAACTAGTTTCAGAATATTCCTGAATCATTGAATCCATATTATTTGACATTGTGTTAGAATGTGTTTGTCTCCTGCCCCTACTAAACCCTCACTGCTCTACTAGCATTGCTTTCTGAATTAAAATTACACATTGTAGCAGTTGGAAGCGGAATCAAAGAGGGGAATTAGCAGCAACTGAAAGGAGCATGTTGGTGAGGTTACCATGTGTGGTGCATGGGGGAAAGAAAGTCAGAAAAAGGAATATAGAGAGAGGCAGTCTCATCTACAGACCGCTCATAGAATGTTGTACGCAAGGACATGGCAAATGAATAGATATATAAAGAATAAATTGACATTTTGGTGGTCCCCTGCACTAGAGCACTTATCTTGGAGGAAAAGTTAAGCCAGCCAGGCTTATCTGGAAGCAGACTCAATGCCTCAATATGCAGCTCCAATTTCTGTAACAATGTGCTCCAAAGATAAGAAATATGTAGCATTGACTAACAAAGAGTGGTCTGGCGATGCTTAGAAGCATTTGATGCTACATCCAGAGACCTGGAAATTTACAAAATAGCCATTTACTATTTTTCTGACATTTGATCATAAAACTTGCCTTTATTCTTGTTGGAGAAACTAAACTGCCAGGAACAATCTTGGTGCTAGACCAGACACAAAGTGTAAAGCACAGAGGTGAGGCTTCACCTGATTCTTAACCTATTTTTAATGGAATTCTGACCATTCTGTAGAATACTTAAAAAATAAACATTCTGACTTGTTCACATTCTCTTCCCAATAGTAAATATAGATATATCAATTATTTGGATTAAAGTATTTGTGTAGATATATAATATTCTAAAAAAATTTTCTGAAATGTTGACAGAAGTGCTTCCAGTTTGAGTGGATCCCGTTATTTCTCATAATAATAATAATAATAATAATAATAATAATAATAATAATTATTATTATTATTATTATTATTATTATTATTCCATAGACTGAGACACAATGCAGTTTTATTGTTGGGAACTAAAAGGCTGGATGGATGGAACTGCAGGTTTTGCAGATCACAATCTGGGCTGGTTGAAGCAGGTGTATTCAAACAGGTGGTGAGCTCTTCAGAAAGCATCTAGAACCAGACGGGGATAAGCTTCTCATGGTGTAAAACAATTTCTGCACACCAAAGCTCTGGTTTTTAGTGAGAAAAAGCAAAGCTGTCACTCTGAGGAACTTGGATGCAGATCCTTGCCATGCCTGTGATGGAGAAGGCAGCTAAACCTGGGACTTACCTCCCTGCAGGCTCTTACTTGTTCTTAGCTGGGGACCAGGCTGTTGTGGTCAGAAAATATTCCCAAAGAACCTTCCTGTAAAAAGTGGATATATTTTTACACCAGTAAATAAATTCCTTCTGGATGATGTTAAGATATTCCCTAAAAAAAAATTCCTTGGCACATCCAGCATGAATTTTCAAGCTCTTAATTCTAAGAGGTCAAGTGGATTTGGGTAGCGTGGAGTAAGATATACTTTGTCTGCCAGCGCCACATTTTTTGACTAGAGCCACAGGTAGAATTTAGGCCTTTTGCTGGATTTCAGCATTAAGTTATTTTGTTGTTTTGTTTTGTTTTTTACATTAGTGCAGTATTTTAAAAAGTTATGAAAACTGATGTGCCTAAGAACACTGAGATCTGAAAATTGTGACTTCTTTCATGATGAACATGGTTTTTCTTGCTTTTATAACCTCTCTTGGTTTGGCTGTTATGCATTCATAGGGAAAAAAACCATCAAAATCGTTTCACAAATTAAAATGGGTATTGATTGTGGGGGGAACACATTCTTAAAGGTCAACTATTAACAACAAAGTTACTTTGTTGTAAATCAACTAATAGCATGTTAAAGCTGAGAACAGTAGTTTGCTTTCAGAGTCTTGCTGCTGTAGTTCTGCTTTTCACGAGGATGCAAATGAAAAAGGGATGATCCCTTTAAGAGCTTGATAGGTTAAGTCAGAAAATTCATATCTTGCACACCAGGCAAAAAAATATGCTAGCAACTGCTGGGAAAATGACAACTGCAGTGTCTGATCGCTTGTCAAATCAATGAGGCTTTTCTCTCCTTTTGGTGAGAATTTATTTGCAGGGGTTGGTGAGCTGAGAAAATAAGATTCCTGACCTAATGGTCACCCCCATTGGTATCTCATTGTGGAAAATACTCTCTGCTGCAGTCCATTCAAGTGATTGGCAATGACAGCTTGGATGGATATTGTCAGTTGACAGGGCTTTGCACTCTCTCTGTTTTAAAAATGATGCGAGAGATCCCTTCCCCGGCGTGCCGTGCCACAAGTTGAGTTTATGAATGAGTGGATGAATGCATGCTTCTCTCCTGTCATCCCAAACAACAAAAAGAAAAAAGAAGAAAAAAAATATTCCAATCCCATCCCTGAAATGATATGCTAAGTAAATTCACACACATGCATTTAACAGGCAAATGGTGCCCGAAGGCAAGCTGAGCAAGTCCCTTCCAAACACTGGGGCTGTATCTTTGGGTTTTTTTTTTTTGTAGTCATTAGGAATTTCATGGAAAATGTGAAACTGCCCATTTGATATGGAAGATCTCCATGAAAAATGTGAAATTCCAGGGTTTCCAGCAAGGTTTTGCTGACAGCTCATGCATGGAGAATAGCCTGAAAGACATGCATGCAATTAAGGGATCCATATAGGCGAGCTGGGGAGAACAACACAGGCAGTGGGGGATGTGGCCTTTGCTAGGGCCAGCTGGTGTCTGCTCCTGGACTCTCCGAGGGCACCAGACCATTGAGAGAAGTGGGACGAAAGGGGGGAAAAAAAAAAAAAAGAAAGCACAGAAGCTTCAGAGAAAATGAACCAAGTCTGTCGGAGAAAATCCCGGAGCTCCTAGGTAACCCTGTCCCTCCCCCTTTCTGGATGCTCGAGATGGAGCCCAGAGTGTGACACAAGTTTCTTGTCTTCACAGACGTGACAGTAACGATGCAAATAACAGAGGTGGTGGGGGGAGCTTAGCCAGGGGGCCAGGTGCTGGGCTGGGAGGATGAATGGTTTGGGAGGGAGGGCGTCTAAATTGTGCTCTGTAATCACGTCAGGCCTGTCACGCCACTGCTTGTCAGGGGTGTGCAGTTGAGGAGATACTTCTGCACCCTCTCATCCTTTCTTTGCCTTTTCTGAATGGCTTAGCCCTCCAGGGAAAGGCTCAACTGTTGTATTTATTCTGGAAGAGGGGCTGAAAAACCTTCATGTGCGTTATTGACTGTGGAGGGTAAAGCCAAGAACTGCAAACCCTCCCCTGCTGCTGCAATAAAACAATGTAACACTGCAGGTACTGACTGACTCCTTGCCTTGCCCGTGCTCATTTATCTGCCGTCCAGTGTCACCAGCAGCACTTTGTCACCTTAGCTCCAGATTTAACCAGGATTAGAGAGAAGGAGTTGGATGGTTTGTGAGCTCTGGGGGCTGCAGGTTCACCAAAGGGAGCTCTGAGGCACAGGCAGAGCACAGCCTTGCAGTGGGTGTTGTTCTGAAAACATCCCCTGTAAAGTCTCTTACCACCATCACTCCTGTCTGACAGGGCAGGTGTTTTATCCTGTGTTTTATCCTGTTTGGTAGAGCAGGTAGGGACACACCTGCTGTGTGCTGCAAACATGTTGAAGTGGGCAGTGATCTGCACTTGGAGGAGATGCGTGGATTGTAAGCAGCACGGCTGTGTTATCCAGCTGCACTGCCACACCTCCTGGTGCTGCTGGATCACTCTCAGCTGGGATGTCTTCTCTGTGCTCCTGGTGCCGTGGAGACCAGGATTCACTGGTGCACACAGCGGCACCCTGTAAAGGGGTGTCCAAGCAGGGAAGGGAATTGGGAATGAACCAGGAGGCCAGTTGCCAGTTTACCATTCCCATTTGGGGGCTATCGTGCCGTTTTCTTGCAAAGCAAATAGGGCTCATCTGTACAGTTTTATTTGCACTGAAATGCCTCTTGTATGCCTTGTTTGGGAGAGAAGGTGGGAAACAGAGGGAGTCACAAGAAGGGGGCAAAACGAAACACCGGTTGGTGTTGTGTGGGAATTTAGAAAACGAAGCATTGGTTGGTGTTGTGTGGGAATTTAGAACAGAGGTCTGCTCTGTGGGCAGGAGAGATGACTTGAGGAGAGGCTGCCCATGGAAACATTATTTCTGTTTAATGAAGGACAGGAAAACTATGCAGCTTCTGAAATATCACAGCAAAATCATCTCAGTTGCCCTCTCACAGCTGCGCCATCAAAGGAATTACATTTAAATGTTTTGTTTGGACTCTTCCCCCTTTCCTCCTCCCTTCCCAAATCCCTGAGCACTCACCCCCACACACATGGAATATATAAACCATCCAGCCAAGGGTACGAGAGTCCTGTTGCGTGAGATTTGTAATTGCAAAGAGGGAAGGTAAGGGGCTTTCGCTGTTCTCCAAATCACTGTCGTTGCAATTGGAGTAAAGCTGTTAACTCGTTGGCTTAACCAACTTTTCCCAGAAAAGCTTGGGCACCCTGTGCAGCAATGATGCTTTGTTTGTAGAGGTCTGTCTGCTTTACCAGCCCGCCTGCAGTCCGGGGGAAGTGGAAGCAAAGGGACTCTTTGTTAGACCCCATTGGCTGAGACTGCAGCACAGCTTATAGCCTTGTTTTGGGGTTTGGGGAGTCATTTGCTTCCACTTCTCCTGGGTTTTAGCTCTATGTTCTTTTCAAGAGGGTGTCTTGTGTGGCCAGAGGAGAACAGCGATGTGGGAGTGCAGAGCACAGGAGGGGTGAGCCCTCAGCAAATCACAAGAAATTAAAAGACCTACCAGGCGTTTCTGGTAAAAGAGAATTATGTGTGATATGGGGCAGCCATTTAAGAAGAAGATGCTGGTTGCTGGAGAGGTCCTTGGGGAAGAAAATAAATCTGGAAGCGCAGCCCCTTCCCCTTTGCACAGCAACATCTCAGTTAATGCCCTTGCCCTGTGATGCTGCTGGTTTGCAAGTGATATAATGTGGCGTGTCTGCTCCGTTCCTGTATTGCCTAGCAGGGAGCAGCACGCCTTTATTAATGTCAAATTCCTCACATTTTGGAAGGTGAGCATTTTCTTTCATCTCCATGGAGGATATGCAGGGCTGTGGTTAACTGTGGAATTGGCTCAAATTGTAGGTATTGTCAAGGATTTGGGTGCATTCACACTTAAAACCAGTGGAGTAAGGTGGTGGCTTAAATACGAGTCAGCTGGGCCTTTATCAGGGTTTGGCTGTGGATTAGGGCGTCACATCAGCTGAGTGTTTTATATCGATAAACAACTCGGTGCTCTTTTGTGTTTTTTTTCTCATTTAGCTTGCAGAAGACAAACTAGCTTCAAAAGGCAAAAAAAAAATAGCTCCATAGTTCTGTAATATTACTATTGCTTAAATAACTGATTTCTCTTCTTCCACGGGGAAAAGGCAGAATTGTACCAACCAGGGCCAAATAACGAGAAGAACTGTGTTTCCCTTCATCACTCACATGTGCATGACTGGAATGGCCCCACACAAACCCAGTCTGGAGTAAAGGTTCTTTCACTCAGTAGATAAAAATAATTGTTCACAGAGTAAGTCACTTATGTTCTGTGACAGATTCTTCTATATAAGAGGCAGTTTTGCTGTTGCTCCAATGGCAACAACCACAAATAGATCTATCCAGAACCAATTGCACCAGCCAAGCCTCTCCCCTTGATTACTGGGCAGAATGTGGGTGAAATGATAAGGAGTGCATGGCAAATTGAAAATAAAAATGATGCATTGTTCTGTAATGCCGAGGCTTCACTTTCTGCATATGTGCCCTTCGTGCCGTCATCTTTTCAGGGGGAAAATATTCTCATTCTCTCAAAATGCTGGTGGTCACTCAACCATGGTGAATGTGCTTGAATCTTAAGATTTATGATCACAATCCTGTTATCTGCAGTGTCAGGATGATTATCCCAGCAGTCCTGTGGGATCAACCTAAAAATTTTTGGACAAGAAAATTATTTGCCAGGAATTACAGCAAGAAGATGATTTGTTCTGAATTTGAAACAGACATAGTTATTTGCAGCTGCTCTGGCTGCCCCCCTCTCATCTTTCCCATGCTGTCCAAACAAGATGAGATACAGGTCTGGTTTCTTCTGTCAGCATGTGACTGGAAGAAAATTCTCACTTATTTTCTTTATTTTGCAGCTGTGAGTATGCAATAGTGGCACCATATCTTAAACAGAATTTAAATAAATGTTATCTTCTGTGTCCGAGGATTTGATCTCTTGTATCACAGTGGGTATATTTTATGGAGCAGGCATGTAATACAGAGAGGTCTCTCTTGTGTGAAGAAATCTGAAGAGAAATGTCTCTTTGCCATGCAAAGCTTACCACTGCCTGAGTTCTAATCTCTTTAACCAAACAAAAGACAAGCCCAGTGACAACTGCACTACCTGTTTCAGTATAATTTCTTAAAGCCTCTGGTCAGCTTTCTGCAGCACTTTATCAGCAAATAAAAACTGGTCTTCAGACCAATGGAGCATGAAAACCATGAAGCTTCCCTGGAAAAAGGAGGATCACTTTTATACTTTTTAAAATAATTTCATTAATATTCCTTCTCCAAGCACCCCCTCCCCTCAACTATGGCTAAACTTCATGCTAGAAATTAACTTCAGCATCTGTACAAATTTGACCAGCTGGCAAGTTCTATAGAGTTCAAGGACTGAAAGATACTTGTATCTCAGTGCTTTATAGATAACTTGTCTGATGTGAGACCTGCTGCAGTAAATGGAAACCTCCCACTGACTTCAGATGGCTCCCAGATTAGGTGTTTGGGAAGGCCACAAACACCACCTGTGATAGAGAAGTGACTCAATTGTGCTACACGAGGTTTTCTGCCTCTGCCTGATTCCTCATTCTGGATGTGTTAATTGTGCTGGGCTGTTCTTCTGCTGGACGTGCTGAATATTATTTCTGAACACAGGGCTTCACCAGCACCCCCCTGGGTGGTAGGATTTGAATTCTTGCATCTACAGTTGTAATTTGATTGACTTGAACATCTCCCGTGAGCATCTAGGGGCAAGGTGAGGATGTCTGAGAGGCATCTCACAGCAATTATGAGGGGACTTTTGGAGAGCTCTGTGAGATCTCTGGGCACTTGCCCCTCATCCTTCACAGTTATCTTGTCAAAGAAGCGCAGTAGAGCAGAATCCTCTTCTGCCCACGTTGCACAGCCACTGAGGACTCTGTTGTGCTGAAGATCAGAGCCACTTGGAAGCTGTTTACGCAAGTCACAACCCAACAAAAAAAAAAAGGAGCAGGAGGCTGAGGGAAAGCAGTGGAGATGCACCAGGGATCCTCAGGTCGGGTGGAGCTGTGCCCGAGGGCAGAAGTTCTGTTATGGCAAAAGCAAACTGAACAGCAGGTCGTGGTGAGGGAAGACGTTGCTCTTCTTCCTTCTGCTTCCAGGTGTGCTTTCCCTTCCTCTCCCTTGGGCCAGTTCTGGCACACGTGGAATCAACTGGCTGAGCAGGCACAAAAGCACACCAGGAACAGAAGAGGAGTTTGCATCTCGAAGGGGTCTGAATGAACGCAGGGAAGGGCCAGTGTGAGGGAGGGGTGGGGGAGAAAGGAGAAGCTCAACCCTCTGTCTGTCTGAGGGGAAGGTCCTGCAGCATGGACAAAGCCCAGGAATCTGTCCTTGGGGAGAACAAATCAGTGAAACTGAAGGAGCAGCATCATCACTTGGACAAGAGGCGCAAGGAGCTGGTTAATATGAAGACATTATGTAGCCAGTGTCCTGTCTGCTGGGTGCTGGAACAGAAGACAAGGACAGCAGTACATGCTGAGCTTTCTCTGGTACAATATCCCAGCTCCCAGCTATCCGTGGCTTAAATGCACATGCTTTTGTGTTTTGTGGCCCTTGGCTTGCCCTCCCCCTGGCAATTCATTTTTCATGTCTTTGAACCATGAAAACTTCAGCATGATAATTGATAAAAGATCCTTGGATGAAAGGAACCATAGTGATATAAAAACAGATCTTGCAGGAAAACACCAGGATTCCTCCAGTATGATGAAAAATTCATGTAAACAACACAATGTTTTTCTTATTTATATATATATATATATATATATATATATATATATAAATGAAAACAATTCAAAAATATTCAAGTATTGGTAAAATCCATATGCCTTTTGCAAAACCATCCTTCTGTTTTACTCTTCTTCCTCTTAAATAATGGAAATCTTTTTATATTTATGCTGTCCCTACACAGCCTAAGGGGGTTTGCCCATATTAACAGTGACTCAGTTTCTCTTCCTGTCTTGAGCTCTCGAAATGACAGAAATTTAGGAGCTGTGGCTGCTGCTAGAGGTGTAGGTACCATGGTGTAGGGCTACTGGTGTGGCTTTGAACCATGGAGCAGCCACCTACACCTCAATTCCCAATGTTTACCAACACAGGGGAAAGCCAACGGATACTATCACCACCACCAAACATCTTAGTAGCTTCCTGAGCCCCAATGGGAAGCTGGCTTCAGAGAAGAAATTCCTGCCTTATTTTACTTGAATAAAACAGAATCATTTAGATTAATAGGAACTTACAACCATCAGATCAAACCTCCACCCCACTCAGAAGACAGCTAGCTTCGGTTGCTCAGGGTTTTGTTTGGTTTCGTTTTGATTATCTCTGTGGATGGAGATACCACCAGCTCTCTGGCCCCCTGTTTAACCACTCTCATCATGAAGTAATTTTTCTTGATATCCATTGGAATTTCCATGATGCAGCTTGGATCTACCACCTCTCATCCTCCCACTGGGCACACGTGAGAGGAGTCTGGCTTCATGCTCTCCATAATCCTCATTCAGTAGTGACGACAGGTGATGTAGTCCTTTCCACTCCCTGAGAAGAGGGCAGAGCTGTGAAGCAGAAGTGCTTTGGTACCATCCCTCCCCTCCCACCTTTTTGGTTTGTTTTAATTTTCTGCGTGACTTTGGGGTGGTATTCCTTGCACTTCTTCATTAAATGAAGCCTTCTGACTTTTCTTTCTCGACTGTCACTACAAAATAACGGCAAGAGAGAGATTTACAGCTCTGAGTGTGTGTTGAAGGCTCATGGCCATGTTTTTTGGTGGTTCCAGATCTCTGCTGCAATTCCGAGCTCAGGGCCAGGATCGAGGGCACAGGGACAAGAAGCTTCTACTCCTTTCTGCTTCCCGTGGTGTGGAAAGTCACGACACATCCAGCAAGGGCTTGTGTGCTGGCTTTCCAGCCAACCTGCAAAACCTGCTGCCTCTGCCCCCTCCCCGTCCTTGGCAGCGCCCTGAGCAGCCCGGGATGTGTGTCCTCCTCCCCGCCTGCTCCCTGGCAGCTGCAGAGCAGCAGCACTTCCAGCTGTGCGTTTGGATCTGCTGGAGTGTGTCTGCTGGAGGGGGTTATCCCAGTGCCTCAAAGAATCCCCTCTAAAGCACTGGGGTGCAGACAGATTGCTTCTCTTCCTCAGGAGAGGGAAGTCTTGCGCCGGGGCCGGCGAGTCGGAGGGGAAGGCATTGATTTCAAGTCGGTCTCTGCAGGGAGGGAGCAGCAGAGCTCCACCGAGGGAGAGCTCCCTGGCCTGATTTGCATCGCTCTGTTCCATGTGTTCAGTAAAACCAGAGCAAACCTGTCCACGGGCACTCCTTACTTTGGTTTAGTTTCTCACCAGATTAAAGCAAACCGGTAGAGGCCTGGTTTAATATGGTGCAGGAGCATCCATCCCTCTGCTCGCTCCGGGGTCTGTATTAGTTTAATGAATTGGCTTAAATTAACATCTAGTTGAATGGGTGCAACTCTTTCATGTAGATGAGGCCTGAGGCTACGAGATAAACAAGAGGTGAGGTGAGAGGACCTCTAAATTATTCACAGCCCAACAGAAACCCATATGAATGGATTGAGATCTATTTTTGTCTTTATTCTCCTACCTTTTAAAAGGAACCATAAAATGGCTGGAATAACTCTCAGCAGAAAGCCAGGGCCTGGGAGTGGGAGAAGAAGAATGCCAGAAGGTTATGGGTGCAACTTTTGGAGCTCGTACCTGCGAGTGCCTCATCCTAAAAGCCGGGGGAGCTGCCAGAGAGCTACACATGTGCAGCACATGAATGGGTGTAAAGAGGAAACACAGGGAAAGGCTGCAGGGCTAAATCCCAATCCCATTTAAAGTCAGTGGCACAGCTCCACTGACTAAGGCTGGCCCTCAGCCCTGAATTCATTTGTTTGCTTGTGCAATTGTTAATCTGTGCTGATGAGCAATAATTGCTAGAGGAAGGGAAAAGTGGAGAGGAGGCAGGGGTAGCACAGGAGCCATGGAATCCATCCTGACCCTGCCTGGACTCAGCATTTCACTGCATGGTTTCACTGTGCATTGCTGGAGGGGACCATCCTCCTTGTGCCAATGCCACATCAAAGGGCAGCGTGTTGTGCAAGATTTCAGCATCCCAGGGTAGCAGACAGTTGCAGCCTGAGCTGCCTGTGAAATGGACAAAGGCTCACATTCCTTATGGAGGTGTTTGGGAAAATGTAAAATCTAATCAGTCATATGGAGGGATTCAGGGAACTCTTGTACAAAGAAGGTGCATGTGACAGTCACAGCTGGGTTTTACGTATCAGTGGTGGTTAACGCCAGCGCCAGGTGAAGGATGTTGGTCTAACATTATCACAGGTCAGCTGTAGTCTTGTGGTCAGGGATGGTAGTCATGGATGAGACAGTGAGATTGTCCTCTGTCACCTCTAACTCCATTATCTGGGATTCTCTGTTGAGGGTCTTTCACCATCTCTAGCTGTGGTGGGCCAGTGGCATAACTTCCATGGGCTGGGAGGCAACACGGGACAACAGCAGCTGTTTTCCACTTTCAAACCTCCATCCCATATGTGGAAGGGGTGGCAAGCTCCCATCTTTTATGAATGCCTGAGACTTCATAACTTCTAATCTTGAATATCTGGTTCATTTTCTTCTCCATATCTTCCTTTCCTCCCTCCAGCCCGCCAGCCTTAACATCTGGAGTTGGGTTGGGAAGATTACCAACATGCAGAGGCTTGAGATTGCTCTAAACCAGACAAGCCAGCAGGCTGTCCTGTGCTGATGCTTTCCCTTGTCCTTGAAAACTATCCCCTCTGGTGTTCTCTGCAAATAGTAGGTGGCTAATTTTGGTCTCTAACAGGACCCCTTGTCCACCCTTTATTTCCAAACTGGAATGAAAGTGTCAGTATTGCTTTAATTTGACTCAATAATCTTAGCAGGAGAAAGACTGGATAGAATTTCTGCAACTTATTTCAAAGTGTGTTTTCAGACTTGGTTCTTCAGAGTAAATACCCAGAACAAGTTTTTCTCACGTTCTGTTTCACTCTCATTTCAAGCACTGAAAACATAATGAATATATAACAAATAAAATAGAAAATATAATTAAACACTGACTCTTCATTAAACCTACAACCTTTTAATTCGCCCAGAAGAGGTGACCACTAAAGCAAATTTATCTTTATATTATGTGTCACTCAGATTAACAATTAATACTA
The DNA here is from genome assembly GCA_035583135.1 of Lophotriccus pileatus. Taxonomy (NCBI): domain Eukaryota; kingdom Metazoa; phylum Chordata; class Aves; order Passeriformes; family Tyrannidae; genus Lophotriccus; species Lophotriccus pileatus. The sequence continues at coordinate 65,744,863 of JAWWES010000133.1, forward strand.
AACAGCTGTACAGAAGTGTTTAAAAGAGTTTTAAAAATTAAGTTTTTACTTAGGAATTACTTAGAATATTCCAGTGGACAGCTTTTCCTTCAGTCAGATGGTATCTGATTTTCCTCTGGAAGAGGTGGAAAATGCAAATCAAAATGGGAGGACCTAAAGCTCCCGTGGTGTCTGGCTTTGGTTGAAGTCTGAGTGTTTTTGCAGCTTTTACTCCTTTGCACACTTTATCTCTCCTTACCTAGTTACATCCGAGGGATAAAATCAATGCAATGCCCAACTACCTGCAAAGGAAGCTGGTGTGAGAGAGATAAATGTTACAATTAGTCTCTAGATGGATGAAGAACCTCCCTCACAGAGTAATTACATTAGTATGCTAATGGCTCTCTGTCATTTAGTACCACCGTTATAAAATAATTTTTCTTTACTTTTCCATTCATCCTAGACTGTTTTTCTGATATCAGTCATTTCCTGTTGCCTTCTAACCCTCATGTTCTCACTGCTTTAAGAAACAGAAGAGATCAAATCTTCCACTGTGTTTTTCAGTGTTTCAGAGCCAGGGTTGAACTTGTAACAGAATTTACAGAATAAGACTTTATTTATGAGGCAGTTATGCCCTCTGGTAAGTCCTAGGAGGTAAAAATGTTCCTTTCCTTGGTGACATCTATGCTGCTAAATACAATGGAGCAGATGTTGTTTTCTGGCACAGCCTGGCTACATAAGTAAGTCTGTGGTGCTGTGGTTTCCCCTGGGCCCTAAGACATCATAGTCTGAGGTTCAGGGTGCCCAAATCAATGCCAGGGCTGTGCTGTATCCCATCAAGATGGTTTTTCACAGTATGAAACTGCAGGTGTGTATTTTTGGTGAGCCCTGGTGTGCAGCATGAGGAGGAGCCAGACATCCCTGAGGATGCAAAGTTTGCTGAGATAGTGTTGGAAGATCATGGGTGGAGCCAGAGCTGGCTCTGGACTGTCCATACTGCCATGGCAGGCATTTCCTGGGAAAGTACTGATGGGCAGAGGCCACAGCTGTATGATGAAAGGCATTTCCAGTTTAGCAGAGTGCACAGTTAACAGTCCAGAGCTTGAGTTTGATTCAGTTCCAGATTTGAGCACACCTGATCTCTCGCCAGGGTATATATATACATTTATATATGTCTTTATATCACTCGGGCAGACTGTGTCCCTCCACATGTTCATGTGAGCTGATGCACCAGTAATTTTCTGTGCTGTGGCTTTGGTTTGTTATCACACATAATATTTTTGTTATGGCACAGACTGGCCCAAAGCACACAGTGCTCATCGCAGGTATTGTGACATTTCTGGTGTCAGCTTGTGATGAAGGAGACGTTCCAGGGGGGGATTTTTTCAGAGTTGCTAAATATCTCCAGCTGCTCAAAAAAACCTCCTGGAGTTGTAGGGAACGGCAGTTCTGAGGACTGGGCCTGAAGAAATTGTTGCTGAGCATTTTGCTCTGCAAGGGAAGAAAAAGGGAGGGGATGGGAAAAGCGAGATAAGGTTTGTCATTCAAACTGAAACACGGAATAGCCTCACCTTATATCTTTAAATCTGCATCAATTATAATGCCTTGTTCACTTGCAAATTTCGCTTTTAAGATAAAGGATCATGCCTGGTTTGTTTGCCATTCCTACAGCCAAAGACAAGCTTCACTTACTCCCCTTTTATTTTCAATGACTAAGACTGAAAGAGCTAAATTACATTTCCCCCCCCCTATGGAAACCTGATGAACCAGTGTGAACCTGCACCTGAGAACCCCCGGGAACGCCGAGGATTTGGCCACACAGATCGGACAGTTGGATGCTTAATTGCGTTCCGGGCACAAAGCCTGCTTGAATGTGCGTCTTTTATTAAGTGTGTGGGAGGCCAGCACAAAAAATTAGACCCCATTAAGGTGCCAGAAGGAGCAGAGTGGTGCAAAGGCGTTGCAGTGCCTGACTCCGCTGCACTGGAGAGCGTCAAGCTGCCCATGTCAGGAGCCCTCTGAAAAACGTACCCTGAACATCAACCTGCAGCTCGCAAGCAAGACGCAAAGATTTGCTGCAGGTGCTGGTAGAGAGAGACCTGGATGAATAGTTGTTTATGGAGCTGATAAATCAGGGTGGTGCCAGGAGCAAAAGCTGAGGGAAAGAGAAGCTGAAAGGATGCGAGTGGACCAGCGGAGCACGGGCAGAGCAGCAGGAGTAGCTGAGGCGTGCTGGGAGCACACCCTGCAAGGGAGGTGATACTTCAGTAAAAGGGTTCAGCCGGAGATGGAGGTGAAAACTGGATTTTCGTCAAGACAGGGAAGAACAAGGACCAACTAGCATAATGGGATGGGTTCAGGAAGTGCAGATTTTGTTAGATAAAAGGGCCCGTGATTTTTCAATTTGTAAAAAGATTAAATTAGCGGTGTGGCATTCACTCCAGATCTGCGTTTGCACTTTCCCAGGCTTTGCAAAGTAGGTGATAGGGAGCCTTTTTCTGGATGGGAGCCTCTTTATTACTCTGCCTATCTTTGCATGAATTTCTATGGATGCTTGTAGCAGGAGTAAGATCCGAGCCTCCCTTGGAAGTAAAGTAGCCACTTTATGTGGCCCCTTTTATCATCTTGGTCACTCGGTGAAGATGCATTGTAGTGCTGGCACACAGATGTTTGCTGCTTGCATCAGTCACGAACAAGCATAGCGTGTTATAAACAGACATGTTAATATTTTGAGTTTCAAGACCTTTTCAATCACCTCTTCATTATATTTCGTAGTCACAACCCAACAGAAGCACAATAAGCCAGTATAGTTAGTGTCCAATATATCTTACGGTGCTCACTCAGGATTTGTAACTCGGGGCTGTCCTTGGACTCTAAATCAGGACATGAGTGAAGTGCATTGAATGATCCCATTAATATAAATAGCACTAAAGTTAAAAGCAGGGCTCCGTGAAAGGACTTTTGATACACTGGCTACCGTCGCCCTCGAGTCAGCAGGTGGCATTATAGAACAATCAGGAATCACCAAACCTTCGCCGCTTCCCGCCCGCAGCCCCAGACCTGAGCCCACGGGGGAATGAGCATGAAACCCGCCTGTTCAGCACAGCTGAAACCGCACAATGAGCAGTTGCCAATTAGGGCCGGGGCTATTGTCTGAGAAAGGTCAAGTGTTGGCCTTGCTGAAATCTTTCAACACCGGCTTCAGCGAGATTGGGACTTAATATATTTTATACAGCCTGAAAACTTGCTTGGCCCTTCTAAGGGCAGAGCCAGCCTTTCCTCTGCCCTTCCCCCGTGTTCCCCAGGCCGGCAGTACGTGCTGGGAAACCTCGGCGAGGGAGGAACCTGGCTTTTTAATCTGCTGCCACCTCCCTCCCTGTAGGTATTGTGGAAGAATTGAGTTGCTGGCAGGGTGGTAGAAAAGGAGGTGGTTTGGCAACGTGGGCAAGGGGAGGGTGTTTGGGACTGGGTTTGTTTTACCATCTCCCAAGAGATTTTCTTTATAACTCCAGTGGTACATGTTTTTACAGCTTACTACTTTTAGTATCTGTCACTTGAAAAGAATAGATGGTCTAGATACAGGGGGAAAAAAACATGTGCAAGCAGCAACACGTAACCACCAAAAAGAAAACTTTCCCATGAAATACCCAAGTCATACAGATGTTGCAGGGTGCTTAAGGAACCGCAGGTTAGGGAAAGACAGAGCTTCTGGCTACCTTCTGGATCCAGAGGCTGCAGATGAGAGCCTCCAAGTTCTCTGGGATCTCATGCCAGGTGATCTATCAGCCTAATGACCATGCCAAGACACAGTACCTTGCAGCAGCTGCAGCTGGCAAGGACCTCTTCCCAGACTCCAAACCAGAAACTGGAAGTCCACGTTTGCCTATAGCCCAAATCTTGTAATTAACTGCTGCATGGAATGGTAGTGCCTGGTGGGGTTCTTGGTGAAAGAACTTGCACAAAGGCAGAGGTGAATCCTCTCCCTCAGTTCCCAGTGTATGATGAGCCACTGGTGTCAGTCCTTTTGCCCTTCCATTTGGGGCCAGCACGTATTAAGGCAGATGGTGGCTTTCATTCCCAGCCCACAGTGATTAGTGACTGCAGTGTCCCTGCGGGCCTTGGGCTACTGTGTCCCTTTGGGAGTGCAAGTTCAGCTTTTAAACCCCTGCACAAGAGCTGACCTTTGTTTCCACCAGTGGCACACTTAGGACGGGCTCAGGGTGGTCCTGGAGAGGACCTCAACCTCCCTGTAATTGCTGGTGACAACAACCACAGGCTGGCATTGGACACGGCCCACACACTTGTGTTGTCACCACTGTGCTGTGTGACTTGGTGAGGATGTTTTCCAGTGGGCACTGGCATCGAGCCAGGCCACAGCCCAAGTTACTGCTTAAACCCACTGGTTTTAACGTGCTAATCCCCGAGTTTGAACTACGTGTACTCTGCATGTGTGTGTGGTCTTGAAAACTCACCAGTCTACTTGTAAATTAAGGAAAAAAAAAATCCCTATGATATTTGCCCATTTGTTGCCATGGTGATGAAGGAGTGTGGGACAAAAGAAAGATATTCCGGTTGCCCCGGGCCTGTGAACAAGCAGAATCGGGGCAAGTTGGTGAGAATGTGCTGTTAATTGTAACCAGAAATGCAGCATTCAGCCACCATCGCTGCAAAGTGTCCTTCAAACCCCCTTTCATGACATCCTCTGAAAGCTGGGTGACAGGAACGCTGACAGCTGGACTCCCATCGCACCAGGCTAGACTTGGCCCATAAATTAAGCAAGCTGAAAATCCAGCCGTGCTCCCTTCCAGGTATTCGTTTTCCTCACTTTATCGATAACCTGGCACGAGCAGATCTTGAACCAAATGTTATCTCGGCGCTGCCAGGACTTGCCGGCAGCTGGAGGGGGAAGGCAGCGCTGCTGACTCCCAGAGATAACAGGTGGAATGCAACAGGCGCTGCTTTTGTCTGCCATGACTTGTAGTTTAAGCTCTCAGATGCTGCCAGGCCCTTTGCTGTCCCAGCCTGCAGACCTTGCTAGACAGAGCACCTTCCTGCCAGCCTGGACAAATGCAGGCAAAAAGAAATCCGAGGCATTTCACAACTTCCAGCACTGAATGGAAAAAAATGCATACCCCCTCCCCCCCATAGAATTCCTCCCCCCATGCATTTGTGGTGATAAGGAGGCACGTTGCTGTTTCCTGGGTACAGGCTCGGAAATTAACTGTGGTTGTTGGTTCTCACTCTGTACATGCACAACATTTGGTATGAAAAGCGTCTGCATCGTCTGTAAATCCCTTTTCAGTTGTGTGGAAGCGATGGGTTTAATTTAAACCATGACTGCTCCTACCTAGCTTAAAAATAAAATAACATAAAAATAGAGCCACCCAAATCAGTCATGGTATCTTGGTCATGTTTATGCTACATACATAATGTTACATTTGCTGCTATACAGATGGAAACTTGAAGCCCCCTCTCAGAGCTACCTGGTTTGTAAAGTTTCAAGAGGCTGTTGCATCCATGTATACTTGGATCTTCTGAAAAATTATTTTCCCTGTCTCGACCTACATTCTTCTATTTGCAAGAACCCAGAAGACGATGCAACCTTCAGACCAATTCCACAACCATGGAAAAGCTCGGTTCATGGGTGTGAGGATGCCCAGGCACAGTATTTTTAGAGGCAGTATTATATAGCTGTTGATAGGTAAAATGGATTTTTCAAGAAGTGAAAGGGTGGTGGGTTAAAAATGTTCCCAAATCAAATGTGGTCTAATTGATGCAGTTTTAAATACAACGCTGGTCAATATAAAGATCACAGGACCTAGTTTACAGTCATCAGAGAGGGAAAAATTAAGCTCTGCAAGGGCAGAATCTAGTCCCTCCTAATAGAGCACTGGCTCTAATTTTTCATTGTTCTTTCTTCCATTAGCTTGATCTTTGATCTCAGTTCCTCTTAGAAATATCTGTTAACAGCAACGAAGTTCTAGGCCATTAACCAGATATACAACACAGTGAGAAGATTCCTGCCATTAACAGACCATCTGATAAAAAAAGACTCACATAAGAGTAATGCTTAATAATAATAATATTTTTCAGGAAAGAAGACACAGCATTTTCATTTCCTGCAGGATCTGTTAGTCACATTTGAAGCAAATCAAGCTGCTGGAAATGTGGTTCACAACAGCCCTTTCAGAATCATCAGCCCTGAGCATCCAAAGCCAAGCTAACATTTTAGTTTAACAAATATAGGAGTTCAGTTTACCTATCTTCATTATTTGCTACTCATTCCACCACCAAGTTTTTGACAGAAAAGGTACTTGAACAACAGATATTACAGAGACTGACCTTGTAACAGGGTGTTGTGTTGGTTTTATTTTAATCTTGGCCTATACAGAGTGCAAATCCCCAAAACTTCCAATCCCATCCAGGTAACATTCTGGGCATTAGCTCCCATGACTAATGCTGTGGAAGGACTGCAGTCTCAGACAGAGCTGCCTGGAAAACATTCCCTGAAAAGATCCAGCTGAGCCCAGGATGATGATCAGATAAAGCTGCAAAGTGCATCTTTTTATTCACAAAATCTCCCCCTGATGTAACTGACACAGAAACCCACGCAGGCAGTGTCCACTGAGGAAGGGACATCAGAAAAACCCAACAGTTTTACCCTAAGTTTTTATAGCCCAGTAATTTTGGACAGTGTGATTGGCAACACATAGAGGAAAGATGTGTGGAACAATCAGGTTAGAGACTGCAATTCTATCTATTATATATCCATTCTTTATAGGATCTGACTAAAGCATTATTTAGTCCTATTCACAATCCTGAGTATTTAAAAGTTCAGTCTTAAGCTTACCCCTGCAAAAATGAGGCAGAGAAGGAGATCTGCTTTAAATGTAGTCCTAATTACTGCTAGAGAGCTTTTATGAGTAACAGACCATAGCACTTCCTATTGTTTTACATTTTGTGCTGTTTTAGAGACTCAGGAGTGATGTCATAACAGGGGGAAACTTGTCATGGACACACATTAAACCCTGAACACAAGGAGAAGACCTTTGATAACAGATATTCGGATACATAGACGGGTAATTCAATAAGGGGAGAGAATACTTTAAAGCAATGAATTAAAAATGAATTAAAGACATTTTTAGAGTTACTTGTATGCCTGTCTCGGAAATTCTACCACTGTTCAGAGAGGCACACGCTGAACTGCAATCAGATTACTACGTCCAGCTCTGCAATTTCAATAATTTATCCCATTTATAGGGGTCTTTTTGTCTTGAATTAGGCAAAATGTGAGCCCAACAGGAAATTAAGCAACCAAGCAAAATCAGGAAATTCACTCAAGTGGCTTAGCCAGTGGAATGCCAGTTCTATCTTCAAACTACAACTCCAAAGAGGTTGAACTGCAGTCGGATTTATTTTCAAAGTGGCTAATGTGCTTTTAATTTGTACAAGGCTGGTAACCAGGAAAAAAAAATACATTGCCCTCATGAAGCTTGCCTTTAATTTTATTCACAGAAGGCCTCAGCATACAGACATAATGAGTTTAAAAATGCGCCACTTGTAAAAAATTTAGAACAGCTATCTTAGCGACAAAGCTTGAGATGCTTGTTTTAAATAAGTACTGTCTTTAGAACACTAAAAAAGAACTGAAACAGAAAAAAAGCACTCAAAGATTGTGCTTCTTCCTCTAAAAAACATTTGATGGTAGCTCTCGGGGAGGGGAGAGAGAAACTCTTTTAGCTGTTTCCAGCGGCCTCCCTGCATTTGGGACCCGCAGATCTGTATGCAGAGTATTTTAAGTGATTATTTTGGGAGGACAAGCTACATTTTTTGGTTCACACAAAACACTCCACTGCCCCGAACCCTCAAAGCAATTTCTTGCTTGCAGATTACCATTATTATTTATCTACCCAAAGTATCTAGGAACTCTTGTGGTGGTCCAGGTCCCTGTTATGCTGGGCAGTGCACCAACACAGAATAAGTATATAATCCTCGCCAAGAGGCAAGAAAGGCCAAGAAGTGTCCTTTGGTAGTTTAATAAGAAGACAGAGGTCCCATGGCTGATCTCTGTTATGATTCTGGTGGTCCTCATTGTGTTGATATATCCCATTTGAAATCACAGGCATTTTTTTGGTGATTGTAAACGTGTGTTGCTGCTTACACAGCAATGCTTGCCTTTCACTTAAACTAAGCCGTGAGGCGCCTCATTAGCTTCAAGAAGAAGCCAGGCAGTCTCACCCTGTGGGTGCCAGGTTTGGAGCACTGGAGCACCAATGCTGCTTTCTGAGCCCAGTACCTGTATCATACTCTTCCTGCTCAGCTCCTTTCTGGGAGTAAGGCTTTGTGCACAGCCTTCCACTGACTTGTAACAACATCAGTTCAGTACTCGAATAATGGCTATAATCAAATCTCCTGTCTTTAATCAACAGTGTCAGACATGAGGGAGAAAAAAAAGCACAGATTTAGAAGAGACATAAGGAAGAAATATTTTATGATGAGTGTGGTGAAGCACTGGCACAGGTGGCCCAGAAAGGTGGTAGGTGTGCCATCCCTGGAAACATCCAAGGTCAGGTTGGACAGGGCTCTGAGCAACCTGACTTACCTGAAGACGTGCCTGTTCATTGCAGGGGGGTTGGACTAGATGACCTTTAGAGCTCCCTTCCAGCCCAAACCGTTCTGTGCTTCCATGATAACACGTAGCCACTGCTGCGAGTCCTCTGTGCCTGTCTGTGCATACCTGTACACGATGCAACAGATTTAAAACCAGTTGGGCAACTTCAACTGAATTTGGTAAAGGTTCAGAGACCTTTTGGAGGTTGCACACAATTAATGGAAGTAGCCAAATGTGTAGAAGACACCCTTGAAATGCTCCCACTAAAGACAAAGCCACTTAATCAGCTCCTGCACTCTCAGACTGCAGAAAACACAGAAAAAAACAGGAAACTTGTGAAGTTTTCTCCCACCCCAAGTGCAGAAAAAGATTCAGTCAGGACATGCATCTTAGTCAGTCAGCCTTGAAACACATCCAAAAGACACCAAGTTTCATTAAAACAGACTTTAAAATTTATTAGCTCCAATATTATCTCCTCCCTTCTTCAGAAACATCCAAGATGTCTCATAGCTCAAAACACGGAACAGTTTAAATGGATGCTTTGAAGTGATGAGGAAACCCCTCTTTCTACAGGACTGATGGATGTCTCTTGCTCTCTTGCACAGGGTTGAATGGGGGTCAGGAATACATTTCCCTCCCAGTCAGGGAAGCAAGAACATGAAGATTCATTTGTCTTTCTTTATCCCCTTCCTCTATAGCCAACAGCCTGACTGACCTCCTGAATCATTCAGGCCATCATAAAAGCCTCAGGCCATGGTGATCACTCTTGTTTTCTGCTTGTGAAACATAGGTTACTCTCCCGAGAATGAAAATCCTTTAGTTTAATTGAAACCTTTGGGCTTAATATATAAGTATCTTTGTGAAATGTATGGGCCTGAGGTAAGTAGAGGCCATGCTGGGTGATCTTACAGTGCAGTTTGTAGTGTCTGGTGGGCTCAAGAGGCAGAACATCCCTTGCTTGAGTGAAAGGTAGACAGAGGCAGAACAGGCTTTGAATGGAAAGATGAGGAGTGTGTGTTGATACAACAAAAATAGAGCCACTGGAGAGTTAGGAGGAGGAGGAGGAGGCTAAAGGACACTGCAGCAGCAGAGTGAAGGGGTATGAATGGGATGAGATTGGATTAGTGGGGGAGGAAACGGAGAGAAAATGAAAAGTTCTGTTTGAGTCACAGTGGGCTCGATCTGCCAGTGACGTGTCTGGGACAGGATCTCTGACAGGATGCAATTTTAGCTGGAGCAGAGGAGGCAGGTCTGGGAGCATGAGAAGAAACGTGGCGTTAGAATTGCCTTCTGCAGGGGAAATTATCCAGAAATATAAGATGTAGAAGAAAACTCTTTAATACTTGACTACACCTGGTTATTAATATGCACAAATCTATGTGAAGAATTCATGGCTAAAATGCATGCCTAAATCCCTGGTGTGATTTGATGATTAAAATAGTTCCTGCTTTATCTAACCACAGTCAATTTAGGAATGAGATGGAGTGACATACAGATATTACTGGCTCTGTTTTCCAGTAAAGTTTCATGTTTGGAAGATCTTTGTTTCCTGGAAAATGGTAGAAGATATTAAGGCCTGACACCATGAACTGTCCACTGCACATCTTCTACCACTTTAGAGCAGATTTTGAGGTAGAATAAAAGAAAATAATATCTACGCAGGTATAAACAATTCTTACAGTATGAAAGTATTTATCCAGTGTGTTTACAAGGGAAAATTAATTTGCTAATTGCTCTCTCAGATTTGTGGGAAAGTAAAAGCAGAAAAGAACTGGAACAGTGCTAACTCCCATCCCCATAAAACAAAAAACAAAAAAAAAAGGCAAAAGAAAATGAAACAAAACAAAAAAAAACCCCCAACTCAACTCATAAAAAATGGAAAGCAGATGAAATGGCTCATACAGAAATTCTATTTTAAGGATGGTGAACCATAACAAGTGTGATACATCATGCAGAGCATGCTTTAAGTAACAGGGCTTATTAATCAAATTTACTTGTTAGTGATTTGTCTTCCCTATGCCTGGTATTGGAAATCACTAGAGGAGTTTGTAGGAGCTCCATAAGCCTTGTCCTGCCAGAAAAAAAACCCTGCAAACTTGAGAACTTGCTGCACCTGTGCTGCCCCTGGCTTTTTCAAGGAGGCACAAGGCAGGCAAAAGTTCTGGGCTGAGAAAAGGCTCAGTCAGGAGGTGAACAAGCCATTTGGAAAAGCAGACAACTGTAGGAAAGGTCTAGGAAGGAAGTGCAGCATCTTGCAGAAAGAACAAGGCACTTAGAAACGTATGTAGGAAGGACTAGAAACTTGAGTAGGCAGAAGATGCTTTGGCTGAACTCTTAGTGATTTAGAGTTCTCAGGATTGGAGCTGCTCCTCAGGGACTGCAATGGAAAGCTGAACAGTGCTGTATTGGCTCAGCACTTGGAGCTTGATTTGCCCTTTTTGAAATCCAGTGGCTAATTCATACCCTGAAAAATGAATTCTATCCTGGCCAGATGGCTCAATTTAAGAAGAAACAGGCAACTGTGTAGCTGGAATAGCAGGTAATGGAGGTGAAAGGCTGGGCGTAGGGAAAGTCAGCTGTGTACAGGGGGCACAGGATGGAGTCACTCTTCCATGAAATCCAATAAAACCTGATCTGGTCGTGATTAACTCAACATTTTCAAAATCCTTTTAAGAGTTCACAACGAACATAATGTCTAGCCAGCTCACAGTGGTATATGAGAGACCACCGATTCTAATATCCCAGGATGTCAGCCCTCTGCTTGTTTCAGATTTTTAGGGCTGAACATTGCTTTGCTTCTTAATTCTGGCTTATTTATTTAGAATTCTTATTGCTTTATCTCATTTATAGCAAGCTCTTGAATGTAAGTGAGGAAAAGTACATTATACAGAAACCTTGCCTGTTTGAGCACTCTGAGCAAGGTTTACATTAAACCCACCAACTGATACATATAATTAGTGGCAGAACTTCCTCTTGTGCCCAGAACCTGTGAAACTGGTCAACAAAGAGAATGGAGAAGTGTGAAAAGCAGCTTTGATGGGGCTCAGCCATGCTCAAACATCCCCTCAAAACAGGAAGGATATCACAGCACCCCTCAATGTCTCCTGTACCTGCTGTGTCAGACTCCAGAGTCAGTCCAGTTTCTTTCTTCACCCCCTTGGGCTGGTTGATGGAATCCACCTTGCCCTCTTGCTCCCAAGGGTGACTGCAAAGTGAACCTGAGGGAAACGGGATCAGTGAAGGATTTTATTGGATCTGAACTCGTTCTGACAGGCCTTCATAAATTTGTCTTTTAAAAAAGAGGCACCTTTGCCATTATATGTATTTTATGGGGAAGCAGATGAATGGCTAACAGTGATTGCTACAAGAAGAGAAATACCATGATTTGGGATAAAGCTACATGAGACTTGCTATCCCAACTGAGACCTGCTATTTCAACCCACTTGTCTTGCTTCTATAACTCATTGTGAGAGCACTGTGTAGTAGACACAATAATTTTTGGCTTACTGATATTGAGTTAATCAATCTACACAGCAAAACACTTCTGAAAGATCAATCTGAAATGCTGCTGGAAATGGTTGTATGAACCTTACGAGCCGCTGTGCACGTTACAGAGTGTCTGAACTATTTTTGCACTTCATGTCTGTACATCAAATAGCTGCTGGGCTCCTTATCTACAAACAGTATGAAAATAACAGCAAAAAAAGAACTGAGTTGCATAGTCTCCTCTGCTTCCCTTCTTTATCTTAGGTGGTAATTTGACTAGAGTGGCAGCAGCTTAGTAGTAACACACACACATGTAGCATTAAGGTCTCTGTTGTTTTTGCCTGAGAGGCAAAGCCAGCATGTTACTCGTGCCTATCTACCATGTTCTGACTGAGGAGGGGAAAACATTCCCTTTCTTGAACAACTGGATGTGTGACCTAGGTGTGGAGACAGGAGGGAAGAGCAACTGCTGCTCTTTTACGGAACTCGGGGGTCAAGGTGAGCCAAACTGAACACGTAGTGAAGGCTTCTGCAATCTTAATGCAGGAGTTCTGGTGCACAAGGTAATGCCCAGAAGGACTTCTCAGAGCAGCCATGCCATCCATCAGTTCCACTAGGGGAAAACTGTCTCCTGAGGTTCATTCTGATTGAACCTATTTCAGCCTGTTCTTTATTGTAAATACATCTTTGTGTCTCTAGTTTTGGATTTTTTTCCCCTCTCTCTCTCTTTTTTTTTTTTAATTTAGAAACCTGCCTACATTCATGTCTCACTGTTTGTTGGAAACAGATGGCCCTTCCTGAAGACACACAGTTGAGTGAACAGACACCGACCACTTTACCATGTGGTAGCATGTTTGTAATTAGATATTTAAAGTGCTAGACAATTACTATCGAACCTTGTCATGAGGGAAATTTAGGTCTGTGTTTACCAAGATCTGAATTATAAACTGGATCCCTGCCAGGGCTTTTACTCTTGGGTATAAAATGAAAGAAGACTCTGGTTGAACGCTGAATGACATTGATTAAAGCTGCCACCTGCCCTGTCTCAGACACGACCACTCACTCCTGTCTCCCACGCTGTCCCTTGGCTTTTGTTGACCACTGTATATGGTTTGCCCATGTGCTGAGTTTTGGGTTGCAACCAGCTGATCATAGGATGTACCACCTGTGTAACATCTCTGGTTTAGGGCTCAGCTTTCCACCTGGTTTTGGACTACAGGCAGGTAAAAGCAGCTCTGCCCCAAGAGAAGTATCAGCCATTGTCATGATGGGAAAAAGCTGATAAAGTTGGAGAAGAGAACGGAAAGTGATAAATCAAGGGAGACATTACAGGGGAGCATTGCAGAAAAAGAGAAGGAACCTCTAAGAGTTATCTAATCTGTAAGATAATTTAATTACTGCAAGGTTTTGCCCTAGATGGAAATATCCCGCCTATGGAAGCTGGGAGCAGCAGCTCTGGCTGCTGGGAGAGTGTGGCTGTGCCTCTTCCATGTGCCTCCCCCATCACTGCAGCCACAGCTGTAACTAAACTGTTGCAATCAAGAAACATCAGCTCCAGAAACACAAAGTTCTCTCTGGTTTTACCCTCCTTGAAGAAGAGATAGTGCAGGAGGCTGAGGGAAAATATTGAGGCTTAACTGCGGGAAACATTACTCTTTCAAAACTGTGGAAAGGAAAACCAGTTTTACATCAAAATCTCACCCCTGAGCTGCTCTGCTCCAGTGGCTCCTCAGACAGGATGGTTGTGAAAGGTAAAATTATATAATGACTTCATTTTTCCAAAAAAAAACCCAAAATGGTTAATTCTAAGTTTGGTCAAGGATTTAGCAATGAAATGCTTCAGGGATAACTTGTTTTCAGTGGGGAATTCTGCATACAAAACTGATTACAGGATGGAGCCAAATCCCTGCCAAGGATATGGACAGGATCATGGAAGCAGATGAACTAAAATTTCCCATGCACTAGAATTCACAGTAAGGCCAGGAGCAAAATGAGCACAACCAGAAAGTATTTCAAGAGCCAGGACTAAGCTATGGGAGAAAGCTGTGTTCTTCCCTCTGTGTACCTGTAATCGCTTCTGAGATCTTTCTGAAGAGAGGTATGTGTTGATCTTACTGAGAACTAGAACACTAATTTAAATATTCATTGTATAATCAGGGAAAGGAATCTTGGAATACTATTTGAAAAAAGCACTTTCTGGTTGTACAGAGTGCAAAAAGACAAGAGGACAGTGATGAAGACCAGAAGCAAAACTTGGTAATGCTGTTGAAACAAAATTGGGTTTAATTTTTAGGGATAAAATTTGACAGCCGGGAAAGTAAGCAAGCCAAAGTAAGCATTTCCCAGGAACACAAGTTCAGCTTGGACTCCACATTGCAACGTTAACTCGGCTACCTATCACAGCATATTGTCTCGTAACTCAGCAAAATTTCACAGGGTAATGAGGTAAATTCACCCAAAACACTTGCAGGTCGAAGCAAAGGTGAGCGAAGCACAGCTCCACGTGCACACACAGAGGAACAGGTTGCAGAAGGCTGGAACAACAGATGGTTGTTACAGGGACGAGAACAGCCTCGCCAACAGTCACCACGAGTGAGAAATACCTGTACCCCGGTAATGTTGGGCCTGTGGGCAACAGTAAACCCGGGGTTTGGTTTCTCACGACGTGAAGGATTATGCACCCACACAAAACAGCCTCTGCCCCGACAAGTGCACGGTGCAATTGTTGTCCAAACACATCCCACTTCCTCGCCACGGCTGACTCAGAGCCGCTTCTGAGAAACTCCCAGAGGAACATTTTCTTGTGGAGTTCAGAGGCAGACGTGGGTGATTTTTCCCGGCCTCCGTTTTGAGGGGCGAGGGAAGGGCGGGGGATTGCTCTGGGTCCCCGCGGAACGGGGGGATGGAGGCGTTTTTGCAGTGGATGTGGCTGGCAGAGGGAAGCAGGGAGCGGGCAAGCAGAGGGCAGTGTAACCACATGGACAGCGCCGGGAACACCCGGGAAAGGAACACGAGCGCGGGGCTGGGGGTGCCTGGCGGTCATTCCCGGGGGTCATTCCCGGCCCCTCTGCACCGGGCCTGGCTGTGAAAGGCAAATTTACATCACGCCTTCATTTTAAAAAAGCAAACAAACAAACAACAGAATTAACTCGAAGTTTGGGTAAGGGTTTAGCAATGAGATGCTTCAGAGATGGTAACTTGTTTTCTCAGTAGGGAATTCTGAGTGCATAAAAACCTGATTACACAGGACGGAGCCAAACCCCTCGCCAAGGGTACCGACAAGGATCATGAAAGCAGACGAACCATAATTTCCCATTTTACACGCACTAGAATTCGCAGTTCAAGGCCAGGAGCGAAACGAGCATAAGCAGAGAGTGTTTCACGAGCCAGGACGAGGAGAAACAGAATCAGGAGAAGGAAGAAGGAGAAGGAAGAAGAGGAGGAAGAGGAATTGGAAGAGGAGGAGGAAGGAGGAGGAGGAGGAAGAGGAGGAATGGGAAGAGCAGGAGGATGATGCGCGCCCCCCCTGCGGCTCCATCCGGGCACGCGATGACGTCATCATGCCCACCCCAGCACCCGGAGCCCCTCCGCGCGCGCCCGGCCCAGCCAATGAGAGCGCGGCGCGCCTCCGCAAAGCCTCCTGGGGGCTGTAGTCCCGCCCCGCCCCGCCCCGCAGCTGCGCGTCCCCGCCGCGACCGGGGCAGCGCCCCGTCCCCCGCCCCCTTTGTGGGCGGGCCCAGGCTGCCCTTCCGGCCAATGGCGGGGCGGGTCAAGGGTCGGCGGGCGGGCGTCGCGGCCAATGGGCGCGGGCGGGCGGCGGAGGGGGCGTGGCCGGCGGTGTTTTGTTCGGTTGCCATTGAGCCGCCCGGGCCATAACGCGCGGGGGAGGCGGCGCGGCCGCGCAGGTACCGCCGGTGCCGCGGGGAGGGCGGGTGCGGGGGGGTTCGTTCAGCGAGCGCGGCCGGCGGGTGCCGACAGCCGCGCGGGTGACGGGTAACAGCCGTGTCGGCAACAGCCGGACGGGTAACAGGTAACAATTAACAGGTAACAGCCCCGCAGGTACCAACCAGCCAGGCGGCAGTGCCGGGCGAAGGGGAGGCGGCCCGGCCGGCCCCGCACCCGCTGGCAGAGCCCCCGTGGGCAGCGCGCATCTCCGGGCGGGCGGGGCGGCGAGCGCGGCCCGCGGGGACCCTGCGGGGCGGGGGTGTCACCCCGGGGCTGCGCGTCCCCGCTGCCGCAGGGCTGCGGGCCGCCCGTCCCTGCCGCTGCATCGGTAAAGCGGCGGGGATGTTGGGTATGGTGGTGGTGTTGTCGGCGCGGGCCGCGCTCCCCCCGCACGGCCG
Organism: Lophotriccus pileatus; assembly: GCA_035583135.1. Taxonomy (NCBI): domain Eukaryota; kingdom Metazoa; phylum Chordata; class Aves; order Passeriformes; family Tyrannidae; genus Lophotriccus; species Lophotriccus pileatus. Next base: position 65,761,282 of record JAWWES010000133.1, read on the forward strand.
GGGCTGCCGCCGGGACTGGAGGCGGCGGCGGCCCCGCCGGCAGGGAGAAAACCCCTACCCTCTTACCCCTTTCCCCCCCCAAAAAAACCCCAAGCCAACTTATCGGGTTC
>JAWWES010000133.1:65761491-65792568 GCA_035583135.1 Lophotriccus pileatus
TTCCCCCTTTCCCCCCCCAAAAAAACCCCACGCCAACTTATCGGGTTCAGTGGTGCCGCCCGGGGCGGGATCCGGGCACACGGGTGGGACACACGGCCGTGTGTCCCTGGGCCCGGCCTTGCCCGTCCGTGCGGGGAAGGGATGGGATGATCCCGCACCCGGCGGGGCTCGGACATTCCTTTGTGCCGCTGCCCTGCACTCACATGTCTGCAGGCACGTCCCCCCGTGATTTTAAGGCGATTCCCCCCCCTCCCCCTTGCTCAAGGATAGAGTTACCTCCGAGTAGGTGCATGTTTTCCCACAATAGCCGCCTTCCATAGTGGTTCTTGGGTGGAAGCGGAGGGTATTTTCTTCCTCTCCCCCGTTCATCAAGCAATAGGAAAGTTGATTTGTAGTTTATGGCCCCCGAATTGTAAGGACCAGTTGGGCTCAGTGGGCGAGTGAATGGGTTCATTGTGTCATTCCAGCTTTTCTAAGGGCAGTAACGTGGCTTTGTTCTGGTTATTTGGCTTATTAAATGTTTTCTGGCCTGCAAGAGGGCTGAATAGAAACGTGTTCTTGAGATTCGGGGTGCTCTTTCGGGAGGTCTTGTGGAGGATCCTCGGGGTTGGCCTTGAGTTGGGGATCTGAACTCCCCGGGGTCGGGATCGGCAAGTTGGGGTGTTTTCCCCTTTAGGGAAATGACATCTCCACCACAGCGTTCAGAAACCAGAAATTGGGCTTTGGAGCGGCACCCCCTAGCTTTGGGGTCGCAGGGCTGGGTGGTTCAGACCCAAGAAGTCCCTGGATTTTAACGTGCATACCAATTCTAGGCCTTGGGATGAGTTGAGGCAACTGGTCAAATCCGTTTTCTTTTTCGCTGTCCTTACAGTAAAATTAGCTCCTGAGAACAGTTATTTTACAGCCTTTACTGTTGCACTGGCTCCCGTTCATACGCCTGACTGATAGGAAATATTTTTGTCAAAACCGTTACTGGCAGGAACCAGTGAGTTTGTGTATCTTGTGGCAAGCTGAAACATCTCTGGATGTGCTTTAATTGTGAATAGTCTGCTTGCTTCGAGTCTGGCTTATGAAACCTGGAGTACATTGTTTGCTGAACAGCACAAACTTTCCTGATGAAGCATGTGACTTGGTCTGGTTTTATTGGAGGTGCAGGGTACGTGTTCAAGCCCCGAGAGCTTGTACCCTTCTGAAAATGCCTGGAAGAGTTGCAGTCGGGAGTCAGAAGGCTAAAACGTACATTTCAAGTAGATCTTAATAAGCTGGTGAAACTCCTGACTAGAAAATGAGTTTACTGTTCATTCATTTTGAATTTCTGGGAAATACTGTCGATATTAATATGTCTGCTATTTTTAATTATCCCTATTTTTTGCATCAGTAGCAAGCTGTTATTCTTCATCATATGGAAGTACATGCTGCCTGTTAGACAGACTTAAAATACTGCTCTGCAAGATCATCCCCCCTAATGATATGATATCCTTTTGGGATGTTCCTGTGGTAATCTGGCAGTCCTCTAGTGGCCTTTACCTGCCAGTGCGTAGCCCATAGTTATTGTCTCTTTAATTGGAGAGTTAAAGTTGATTAAATAATTAGAAAGGGATATTTTGAATTTGGGACAGTTAAATTTTCCTGCTTCCTTTTGAAAAGCTATTTTTCTGCAGGGTACTGTGATTCAGAAGAATGAGGAGGCTGAAAGGAGAATTATTTCTATTTGCAACCATTGTGTTAAACTTTGGTAGCAGAGGTATAAAACTGTATTTATGAAAGTATGGTGGACAGATAAACTGAAAGCCTAACTGTAGTGAGAAGACTGAAATTTATTGCATGGATTGCTTTATTTAAAACAAAACCTTGAAGGATTTATTCTTTCCTATAGGAATTCCTTGAGAGTCTGGTAGCCATTACTGTGGCTCCCTTTTTAAGTTCCTTCTTTTCCCTTCTCTGTTCTTTCTCCCCCTTCCTCTGTTGCCTCCCCCCAATCTACATTCCTTTGTGTTAACAGTGATGATGGCAGTTCTAGTCACCTCCTGTGGTTTGATAGATTATTCCCTTTAGAAACATGGTGTACTTAAAACTTTCCAAACACAATTCTTTCCTCACTCCTCCACTTTTTGGTGCTGGCTTTGAGTTTTGTTCTAAGAATTTGTCCTCTCTGGTTCTGCTTGTGAGTTTTCCTAAACGCTGGCAAGAAGTCTGGTTAAACCTTTAGTGGAAAATATTAGTGTTTGTGTTATGATTTACATTTCTTTTTGTGTATGTTTATGGTCATAATATAAACAGAAATTTTACCTTTTGGCAACAGTGAGTTTCTGTCTCCCCTGCAAGCTCACAGGTTTTGTGCTTTTTTACAGACAAAACTTTGTTTGCTTTAAACTTTCATTTTTATTTTTATGAAATAAACTTCTTGGGCTATTTTTAGATTAGTACAGTCTTGAGATCTGATAGTTATGTAAGAATGATCTTGCAGGTAAACGTTCATAGGACTTTATCTTTGGTCTTACACAATCTACACATGAACTTAAATTTTGAAATAGAGTACCTGCAACTTTTATTGTAGATATTGTAAGTAACATAATCTTACTGGGGAGGGTGGAACTACTCACAGAAACCTGTGAAGGGCTTTATGAGCACTCTTGAAGGAGGGGTTAATGAGCAGAGCAGAAGGAAGCCCTGTTCATTAATTCTAGGGAAGAAATTCATGGCTAGGAAGTCAGGTACTTGAAATCAGGGCAGTATCTGATAGTTGGTAGGTAAGTTTCAATCTCTTGACTCTGCACACCTGCAAGGGAGCTATTTATGTTGACAGTGGGTTTTTTTGGTATATTATAAAGTTTGTGTCCTTAAGATCTTAGCACTGAAGTATTACAGTCCAGTGATAGATACAGAGTCTGTATAAAAAAAATTTATCACTTTCTTGGTTTCTCTGAACTGTAAACACTCGTAGGAGACTGAAAGAGTCATATTTTCAGAAAAAAATGTTGGTCTTTAAGGATTTTCTTCTCCCTCAAGAGGAGGTCTGTAAAAATAAAGGCAGGGGAGGGGCATATTTTTAGTTCTTTCTAGGCTGCTCTACAAATTTTTCTGTGATACAACTGGATATTGTGGTACTGTTGAGTATAGAAAAATCTGAAATCAAGGTAACTGCCAGCTCTTTAATATAGCCATTTCTACATTTGGTGCTGTTGTGTCTTTGTTTGTTTGGTCAATTTGGGGAATAGTGTCATGAACAAGCTGGCAAGAAGCTGCTCAGCTAACTGCTAATGCTTTGCAGTGGGCGTAAATAACTTCTGAAGGCCATGTTTCTGCTAATTTTTGGGTTGAGGGGAGGAAGTAGGCAGGGTTGTTACTAAATACATTATCTGGGTTATGGCTCTCAGTTTACTGACAGCACTATTTTTTTTTTTTTTAAAGCAAGCAGTTGAATATCGTGCTTTAGATAATATGAGCTGTTTCAGTTAGGAAATTTACTGAGTTATAAAAACTAAGCTAATATCATCTGCTTTCTGCTGTCTGAACTTGATTGTATTTTAGTGAAGTGCTGGCTATCACATTTTGCTTGTTGGATATTAACAGTAAGATTAAGGGTTCTGATTACCTAATGTTGGCCTTGTTGCTCTGAATTTGATATGACAACATTGTTTTAAGTTCCTGTAGGAAAATGTTAGGGAAAAATTCTGTCAATGATATATCAAATATATCAAAGTGCAGGCCCAAAGCTTTGGACATCCAGGACCAGTGATGGAAGCTGCTCTTCAATGTGTGTGTCTGTCTGTGAAGATAGAGATAAGAGTGTGAAATCAATATTTTTGCTTAGGGCTGTCATTACAAGTGTCATTTGCACAACTGACTCAGTATACCAAGACCTACATGTCATTGTGGGGAAGGCATCTGAGATGGAAGAAAGCTGTTCCTGCGTTTGCTGAGCTTTAAAATTGGAACCCAGCTGGTACAGGAAATAGTTGAAGAAATAACTGCAGCACCACTGGCTACACTTTTTTTTTTTTTGATATTCTCTTTTCTTGTGTTTTGAAAGATCACATTTTTAATTTGTCAATTTCTGCATTAAAGTTAAGGTGGGTTAATGTTAGAAATGAAGGAAAACCTTTACTGTCCTAATAAGACCTCATACAACAGTGCTGTGGCTTCTCTTCTACTGTCACCTTCCCTTGAGCCATGAATGGGAATAATAGGAACTTCTGTTGGTGTTATATTAAGTTTAGGTCCCTAATTTGCATCTCAAATAACATTGTGAACAGCAGTAATGCCTTCGAGGGCTTTGGGAGGTTTTTTAATTTGTAGGGTAAATGTATTTTTTAACCTAATTGGGCAGTTCATATTATTATTGCAGCATGTTTAATCTTTGCTCTGTGCAGCTCTTGTTGATGTCAGTGGCCCTAAATCATTCCTTCAGTGCTGTGCACATATGTTTCACCTTTTTAATTGTGGCTTTAGATTTTTGTCTTAGTAAAGTATTCCTCTATTTCAAACAGTTAGCGTTGGATACTGGGTGATATTTTTGTTCTTTGTTCTACCCTCCAAAGTTTGTGTATAGTGAAAACTCTTGTTTAAAGGGTACTGTTTTCTCCAACTTTCTGTGCTTTTCTAATGAAAAGTGAACTTTCTGTCTTCCTTCAAGGTTTCTGTTGATCTGACCTCTTTTGGTTTTAAAGGGAAGTTTATCACATTTAAGGAAGGGTGCAAGTGACAAGAGCTTGTGTGTCATTAGGGTCTGTAAAACCCTATTGCTTGATCAGCTTCCACCGTCCAAAAGTAGCATGCAGAATATGGAAAAGGTTAAAGTTTGGAGCCTCATGTGTGTGATGTAGGTTATGAATCAACAGAACTATGGAAATACAGTTGAGGCAGGATGGGTCTGGATCTGTGGGGTTCTGCCTCTCGAAGCTCAGTGTTTCTTAGTCGACATGTAGGTGGCCACTGAGGTTGCAGGTGGGTTTTGTATCATGTTATGAGCCAGCCTTGTGTTCATAACATAAGAGACTTCTGCTCTATGGGCAGTTTTGATTTATTTGTTTTTAAGTGCTGGTCTGTATTTAGATACGTAGGATCTATTGGTATGTCTGTGTAGTGTTTTTCATTAACTGAGAGTTACAATTTCAATCCTAGTTAAAAAAAAAAACAAACCTCTTTGCTCAGTTATCATAGTAGTGACAAATAATAATTCATTATGTCATATTTGGAATGGGGGTAGTGGTGTGTAAGCGTGCCCCAAGACTACTGCTGTGCTTCAGAGCCTAATTTGATGCAGTATTTAGTAAGTGAGAGAAAAGAGGAGTAATGAAAACAGCATTCAAGAACTACTTACTTGAATTGGCTAAAATACAGTGTGTGTTTCTTCTAGTGGGAAAGGAGCAAGTACCTGGCACTTCATCTTTTCATTTCTTAGAAGCGATGAAATGAAACAGCAAAGTGGAAGCTTGATGGATTTGAGAAGTGTGAGTAACTTGGAGGCTAAACTGAAGGGCTGTTGCCTGCTGTAAGGGGCTACCAAAGGTTAAGACACAAGAGCAGTGTCGCTGATGAGGAGACTGTGCTGGCACTGGAACATGTGCCAGCATGTCCCAGTGCCAGCCTGTCTCTTGGCCTGTTCACTTCCCAGGATGTGTGGAGGTCCCCTTGAGCTTGGCTGCATATGTGCTTGCTGACCTCATCATTTTCTTCCATTAGCACTCCATCCTGACCAGACCCTTCTGGTTCAATATTTGGATAAGAAATTGCTGAACTCCTGCAGGGTAAGGTGGACTGTTGCTGCTCTTTTCATGTTTCACAAATCAGAAGAACGTCATTTAATAAAGCAGACGAGGATCTGGATAAATACTTGTAGTGTTGAAAAAGGATAGTATTTTGTCTTTGGTTTATGCTTCTTAAGGGGCCTATTTATGCCTGAGCTCTTCGGAGTTAATTCTCCTGTGCTTTAGTGACTTTAGCTTTTGCAGTTCATATGTGAACACGTAACAGATTCTGCCTGTAACTAATGCTTCAACTCCCCATCTGTAAAATCCTGCATGCTTTAGTTTTTATGTTGGATTATTTGGTTTGCATGCAGCACTTTACGTCCTCAGGAAGTCCCAACCAAGCCTAAGGCAATGGTTGTAAAAGCAAAAGGTGTGTGCATATGTTTGTGTGACAGTGCTTTGACACCACAGCAGTGAAAGGCATTACATCACCCTGCTGGGTTGTTAGGAGGCAAAGCACGCTCGTCTCTGGTCAGAAGGAAAATCCAGCAGGATACTGCAATATTGTTGGAACTTGCATGCTGCCACGGGAAATGATTGGAGTGGATTTATTTCTGTGTGAGGAAAGTATGAGGCAGGTGTTGACTTTTTTTTTTTTTGTATAGTAAAATAAGCTGGATATGCAAATCCTGACGTTTTAATTTGAAAAATCAGAAAAGTAACTTCTTAGCTTGTTGAAACTAAACACACACCGTAGGAGGATAAGCAAAAACATTACAGCGGCTTGAAGTTGAATTATTAATTTAAATAAAAAAAATAGTAGGACTGCAAAAGGTGTAGGTTGGGTGTGAATCCCCTGCCCCATGCTGGTATTGCACATTTAATGTGATTCATAACAGAGGCTTGAGCAGCTCTTCTTTCTACTCAGTCCAGTGATTTGCTGTCCTCAGCATTAAAACTTTTTCTGAGTGTGGAACCAGACATCTTCCTTACTGTAGGTCAAGCTCATTACCTAATTCCTTGGGCATAAGGGACAGCTATTCTTTCTCTTGTAGTAAGTAATCTTATAAAAATATTTGAACTGTCCTTTGCCATGTTCCTGTTTCCTTGTGTCTTGCCCTCCACCCTGCAGCCTTGTGACACTTTTGGCCTAAATAAAACTAGTGTGTTCAGGTCTTCCTGAGAGGTCATGTTTTTTCAACTCTAATCATTTTTTTTTCCTTCTCTCAGGTTAGTTCATATTAGGCCTTGAGCATGGTACTTAAAGCCCAAGTCTGTACTACAGCTGAGGCTTTCCTGAGCTGAGTGGAGTAAAAAGATTGCTTCGTGTGCCCTGGAGCTGATATTCCTGTTTATGCATCCCCATACATTTGACTTTCTTACATCAGCTTAACACTTGTTTCAAGGTCAGTCTGTTGATCCAACCGAGCCCACAGCTTTCTTCTGAAGAATTTGCCTTCCTGTTTGTTCATTTAATCCTGCCTGAGCACACCTTTCAGAACTCAGTTGTATCCTGTTACTTGCAGAACAGTTTATCAACTTGTCAGAGTTTTATATAGAATTTTAAGGCTGTCTTGCTGTTCTTCCTGCCTTTCTCCTACTTGAAACAAGCCTGCTCCGCCAGCAGCAGATCATGGGAAGCACAGAAATGGAACTGAGCTGGGTTCCTACTTGGAGTGTTCTCCTGCTCACCACTGGTAACTGCTCTCTGGGTATGGTTGTCCCCCAGGTATCCCACTCACTGCAGAGCCTTTGCTTACCTCCCAACAGCAGAAATCTGTAAACCTTGGGTATATGATCTCACACATTCTCTTCTGTCTCTAAACCCTGTTATTCTGATGTCCAAGTGAACCAGGTGGGTGCTGAGCACCTTCTTGTTGCTTTTCAGTGCTCATAGAAGGTTCCCACCCTCCCCAGAGATTCTGTGGAATGTGGGGAATTGGAGACCAGTCACATGAATTTTGACCTTTCTTCTGAAGGCAGGCATGGAATGAAGGCAGGCCTAACCTCAGAAACTGATATCCAAACTTTTCTTTTTGAAAAAAGCGTGCCCTTTTCCTGTCTGTATTGAAATATATCACATAACACTCCAAATCTAGTACTTTGCCAATAATTTCAGGTGTTAGAGTGACTGAAGTCATCTGTGGCTAGAGCTCTTTTAAGCTTTCCATTCTTGAGATGAAATTGCTCTTGCATTGCAAACTATGTGTTGAAGGATAAGCTCTGCTGCTTGGAACAACTTTTCTTTAGGGTATTTTTCTTGGATTTGTGTTTGTAGGTTTTTGTTGACATCTCTATAGGTGCAGTTTTCTCTCTTTGAAATTTTAGTTCTCATATCGTCTCCCCTGCTGAACTCAGTTCACATAATGAATCTTGTGCTGCATAGAAACGGATTTCTCCAAGCTCTGTCTCTGTTGGGGTTGTTTGACACAGTTCTATAAGTACTATTTGTTGTTGCTTCTCCAGCACCTCTCCCTGTAAACTTTCAAACTACTTTGCATCTCCACCATTCAGTCATTTCCTCAGGCTTGCTCTAATCTTATGCCTTATAAATGGTTTCTGAATATGTAGCAGTTTTATTCCCATCACACGGGTGTATTTAAGTGTAGTAAAAGGTCTGTTGTGCCTGGCTACAAGATGGAATAGTGAATCTTCTAACCATCCCTTCCACTGTGTGCTTTGAGGAGATGGACATCTGTCCTTTGAAGTCATGCTGCAGTGTTAAATTGAGCCAAAGTTTAGAAAGTCTGCTAATCCTTCTCTAAAGATGCTGAATGTTTGCTAGCTGGGATTACCTCAGTGATCGCTTGGAACCCGCAATATGTTGCCAGAAAAGTAAGGCAGCATCACCTGGTGTTGAGAAGTTACAGGCCATGTGGATGGTGAAATGTGTACTTCAGGATGATAATATGTGTTTTGAAGTATTGCAAACATGATAAGACAGTATTATGGGGGAGCTGTGTTCAGGAAAGCTCTTTTGGGGGTGGGTTAACACTTGGTTGTGGCAGGTGTTTCTGTATTAAGTGTGATAGTTTTTAGTAATGTAGTCGGTTGCAAAATACCACATGTCCTTGAGACTAAACTTTATAGTCCTGTTAAATACAGCCTTAATTAACCTTTGGAACTAGTTTGGGGGGGGGACCTTCCTTTCACCCTTTTCTGACTTGAGCACAAACTGATCAAACAAAACCTAACCTATTTCTGAATTCTAAACTAGTTATTTGAGTGTTGAACTGAGCCAAACTGAAATGAAGTAAATGCCTGTTGCAGCTGCAGAAAAGGCTGCAGCTGTCAAAAGCTTGTTTATCACTTCAACACTCCTTGGGTCCAGGTGCTCAGCCAGTAACTTCCCCTGCCACAGTGGTTTGTTTCAGATCTTCAACAGAAAAGGTGTGACTGCTTCATGCAGACTACAGTGTGCTTAACGTTTGCATGTGTGAAGATGCCAGGAACCCAGATGTCATTTCAGAAGCTTATTTTAAAGGAAATTTAGATAAAAGTACGTTTTTTGTCAGCACTGAAAGATCATTTGAAAGACTTGAGTTTTCAGGTGAAGAGCTGAAAGGACGCTCTTGCGTCTCTTACTGTTGACTTCATCAGATCTTAAGTGTTTTTTCCTTCAGCCTGGTTACCAAAGCTGATTTTGTGAGAATGGTGTCATCTGCAAAGGTAACTGCCCAAATGGGAGGACACAGATTTCCCTTGCAAACACTCATGACCCTCTCCTCTCTTGTGCTGTTGCTGTCTGTGGATGCTGCGTGCAGAGCTTGCCGGGTAACTTACATGACACCATTTAAAGTTGCTAAATTTCTGTCCCAGTCAGTGAAGATTAAAACTAAAGGCCTTCCTCAACACTCATTTTTCACTTGGCATTTTTGTGCTCAAATAAGGTAGTTATTTTACCTTATACTGACTGAAGTTTGGTCCACAGTGCTTGTGTACTGATCGGCACCTTGTTCCTGGTCACCTCCCATACAAGGGAATAGTTTTGCATTAAGGCATCATAGCTTGTCCTCCATGAGTAAACTCCTTGTGATTTGGAGTTCTGGTAACTTCTATGAAGCCGCCTTGGCAAGTGAATCTTTCTTCAGAACTTGCTTGTAGAATTAATAAGTCATTCATTAAACATCTGATAGTGCTGAGGTAGGGCACAGAGAAAATACTGCGCTTTTCCATTATGCAGAAGGTCACCTTCCAGTATTTAAAGAAAAAAAAAATTATACTAATGTAGCCAAAACCGTTCACTGTTGGGGTTTTTTTTCTAACTGAATGTACTTATCTTCTCTTATATAGTGTAACTGCTTGCCTCATGAGATTTCTTTTAGTTGATGTAATCATTACAAATGCTTTTTCTAGATACCTACTGCGACCTGTATCTCTTAGTTTGTGTCTTGACTTGTAGCACAGCCTGTCCTGAATCCAGCTGTTCAGTGTGCTGCTGAAGGCTGAATGCATAGTGAGAAAGTAGCTGTTTTGGTTTTGAAAGGTCTGGTGAACCTGGTAAGAGCTGAATAGATCAACTGAAATAATTTTTAGTGAAGTACCTTAATATGTCTGGCAAGAAGGATGTCCCTGGTGACACTTAAAGTAATATCTGAAAGCACACACAGTACTGACGTGTGTGCACTGCTTTTGTCTTCGAAATTTCATTCTGGTGTTTTAATGGATTTGAATTGGTGGTGTGCTCATAGTTGGTGCATTTGTGGACTGTTACTGAGGGCTCACATGTAGTGGAGCAGTTTCTGTGTAGTGCGGGTCTCTTCACAGATTCACCGTTCAAAATCTCATGGTATGTGCAAAACAGAAGTTGGACACGAAGAAATAATTAAGCTGATAGGAACTGTAGCTTTAGGAAAGTAAGGAGCAACAACAAGAAATTCTTCAAAGTACCATTCAGTTTTGGTATCTGTGGTGTGATAGCTGAGACCTCTTTATCTTAAAGAAAATTTTTGCTGCTTGAAAGCTGTGTGGCGGTTTAAGCTTTATTTTCTAAATTCTAATGGATTTGGTAACTAGATGGGCGTGGTGAAACTTGAGGTCTTTCAGTGGGCCACCTCTCAAGGTGGTTTCTCCTGCCAGGTGAATTCAGGTTTCTTCAGTAACAAATTACGGATGGTCAGCCATGATAGAGAACAAGTTGCGGCCATGAGATGGAACTTGGTTGTCAGTTACACAGCATATTCCATATCTGTTCAACACATTTCCATGTTCTTTCAACACAGATAATGTAGCACCAAGCTTTAACTACTTTATGTGAGCCTGCCTAGAATTTTACTCTTGTATAAACTCTTCTTTGTCGTTCTCCTTCTTTATACTTTTGGGCTTTATATGAAAATATGTAAACGGTTTATTTGTCATACACTGTCATAAAAGGAGGATACAGACATACATGTGCTCATTCAGTACAGTTGCACAGTGATCTTCTGGAGAGTTACAGTTCTGAGGCGAAGACAAACTTATCTTAACACTGTTAAATTCAGCATAGTACTTTGTCCTGAGAGGGAAATATTAGTTACAGTATGAAGAATTAAGACAGTAAGGCTTGGAGTTGCTCTAAGTATTAAGATGTATGGATATTTACAGAATACTGCTCAGCACTTGAGTTCTAAATTTAGTACTATCTGCAGTTCACCAGCTGTACTATTTACTGAAAAATATTTGGACTGCCATAGGTTCCTCATTTTTAATTTCCATAGTTGTACACAAGCTAGTGTAGGGAGACTTCCCTGGGTGCAGATTATATAGCTCATTAGATCCCTGAAATGCCATGAAGGAGCATCTTAACCTAAGTGTTTTCCACCTGGCCTGAGGCCTCCAGCAAGAACATTTCACACTCGGGATCATAAAAACAAACGTACTGGCTGGGCTTTTTATTTTAAACAAGCCAACCAGATGTCTGAACCACTTCAGAATGAACCTGAAGGCAAACAGGAGGAGGTTTATTAGCTGTGTGTGTTTTGGGAGCAGGATGTATGGAAGAGATTTGTATAATCCCTCAGCTCCAAGCCCATAGGCCTTAGGACTTCAGTGCTGATATTATTCCATTCTGTTATAGGGAAGCAGGATGTGCGTGGGGTAGTCATTGTTGTCACTGCCATACAAGTTAAGGGTCAGTGCTGTGTTTTTTTTCAGGCCTGGGTATTTTTAAGGCATGCACATGTACCTGTTTTACTTCTCATTTTTAACAGCAAATACTGAGATAAAGTAGGTGATACAATTCCTTATCTTTATTTTTTTCCTCTGGCATCTCTAACTGGTGGAGTGAAGGAAATATCTCAGTAGTAGGGCCAGTTAATTGTGATCGATTTCTTTATTCCCCAAGCCCTAGAGTAAAATAAAATCTCATGGGTCTTGTACACTCTGGATCACTTGCTTTAGTAGGAGTGTACAAGGTTTAGAGTGGTGGTAGGTATATTTCTCCAAACACTAATATATTGTCCTCAAACACTAACAGTGTAAATTATTATTTGAGTCTGAATTTTGTATTTTACTGGAGGCTTTGTGTACTGTATAAATACTTCCATTGATTTTAAATAGTGTATTTATAAAAACAGTATGTGGAGGTGAAAATTATCTGTGTAGGACCTGAGCTCCAAGCTTTCAGTGATGCCCTAGACTGAAAGTTACAGTAATACTCTTAAGTGGTGATCACCTACTAGGTTTTGTTCTGAACTGCTCAAACAGGCAATAACTCTTGGTTTGAGTATCACATTCTTGAAATAATGACCATTAGCTCATTTAGTTTATATTTATGGCAAAAGCCAGGGGCTTGGTGTTCACGTGTAAAAGCCTCAGTAGACCAGATTTTCTGTTCTTCCACACTTCGTGGAACAGCTTTGGGCTTCCTGCAGTGATGCTGAGGAGGAGGAAGAGTCCAAAATGGCACACTGCAGGGAGATGACTGGTCACAGGCCAGTGCTGATGGCTAATTCAAATGGAACTCCAAACAGAGTAGATGTAAAAATTCTTCAGCAAAATTAATGAAATCCTTGCCTGTCACTGTTGTGTAGGTTATTTTAGGAAAGAGAATGTAAGTAACTTAAGCATCTTGGAACAGGATCTTTGTACAGCATCAGGCACAAGGCATAGCCCAGCTCTAGTCCTGTCTGACAAAGATGCTTTAAAAAATGCAGGATGACTTGTCTGTGATGTGAATATTAGGTGGTCTTCAGGTCTGAAAGACAGGTTTAAGCCTGGGAGACTGACTTCTTACTGATATGAGATGGCAATAATAAATGCTTTAACCTCTGGCTGGGTTGAGTTCTTAGCCCTAGTTTTCTGTAGTGATACATTACCTGCTTTAATTAGGTGTGACCTGGAAAAAGTCCCTGGAGCTTACTTCACCACTTCTGTTGCTTGGAGAAATGTACTTTATAAATTGTGACACAGGTTTAACATTCCCTATCTCAACCTTTCTTTCTCATTTGTGGAAGGAGATTCTTCTCTTTGTAAAAAAACAAACAACAGAAAAAAAAATCCAAACAAAACAAACCATTGGTAATAACTTGAAGTAAAGGGTAGTATATTTATAACAGAAAACAGTTCATCATGTAAAAGAGTAAAAAATTTTTCTTAGAATTCAAAGTTTATTAAATAATCTTTGTTTTGTATGTGTTTCTCAGCCAAGCTGGGTGAATTTTGCATCTGAAGAATGAGAAACAATACAATCCAAGGCAATACCACAGTATCACCATTAACCTGTTTCCAGCACATCATCTGTCTGAACTTGCAAACTGGAAGCCAACAACTGACACCAGTATATTCTCTTTAGTTTACTTCTGGTGCCTCTCCTTGCAGATTTTCTTCACCTCACACAGAAGGCTTTGAAAAGTCTGTTTCTTGAATTGGAAAACTGAGTGCTGGTTTTTCCCTTTGACTTCAAGGGATTTGCCAAAATATGTTGTTTTAAGTAAACTGAGGTCCAAAGGCTGTATGTGGTAGTTGAGGCTTTCCTTCCTTCCTTCCTTCATAGGAGCTCTTGTACCTGAAGTGTGGGAGATGGAGTCAAAATGAGTGTGTGGGATGCAACCATATTTTAGGAGCAGTGTATATTTTGTCACAGCTCACTCAGTGACCAGTTGGTGTTAGTGATGATGCTTTAGGGTCAAAACAGTGAAATTCTGGGCTCAGTAGTGGTTTTCTGCATTTCAGGCAGGTGGACTTAATATTCTTATCTACCTCTAGAGGTATTAACAACCCAAATCCTAGTTTGTAACCTTAGAGTGGTGAATTACAGTCCTGCCTTGCACGGTAAGTGAGGTATGTTCTTCAGCAGACAGTTCTGAGCTCTTGGTATTGCTTGTGCTTCCAGAGCCTGTGGAATATCTGAGGAACTTGAGTCCAGTGGCTATCTGTTAATGTAAAGGATGCCTTCTAGCCTATTTTTCTTGTTCCTTTTTGCAGTTTTGTGCTGGAGTTGTGCCAACCTTAATCCAAGCTTGAACACCTCAAAATATTGAAGCTTCCTTTGATAAAATCTGGCTTATGAAAGCACTGCATGGAGAAAGCAAAGAGGATCTATAGCTGAAGAAATATCTCTTTGGTCCTTTTAAAGAAACTCTAAATTGCAAATGTAGGAATTTGCTTCTTTGGCTTTGTTCAGAGTTCTAGCATGTGTAGAGTGGGGTGTTCAGCTTTACCTTATTTTATCACATCTGAACTCTTCAGGGAAGAGAATTACGATTTAAACATAATTTACTAGATGGTCATGATACAGTTTTTACAAATACAGACTATGTTCTTTGTCCCTTTTGGTCAGAAACTGTTATTCTAATGCAGTGTTTTGAAACTTTTTGTAGAGAACCTCAGAAAATAAAGGGGTGCTAGTTAATTGCATTAGAGAGGATCCCTAAAGCATAACGTGCTGGAAACTGAAGTGTCCCCCTCTAATACCTATCCCTGCATAATTTTATAACTGCAGGAAACTTTCTAATTAAAACTGGGTTTGGTTTTTTTTTTTAATTGATGTGGAATTTTGGAAAGTGTGCAGAATAGCCACACTACAAATTGGTGCTGAAAAGGATAGAGTCCAAATAATTCTCTTTTAAGTGCCTGCTATTGAGAACCTTTCTGGGCTAAAAGTTAATAATAGACTTATATTGTAAGGAATGCTTAGCCTCCCTGTGAACTTCTTAGCACTGTAGTAAATATGTATTTTTAGAAGTAGAATGTTCTCTTTCCTTTTGGAAGCTGGAATTTTGCATTGCCAGAAACTAGACATTCTGTGGCTTTTTTTTTCAGATGGCATAAGGCATTAGCTTGGCAGTTTCTGAAAAGCTGGTCTTCCAGCTTAGTGTTGCTTCAAGCATAACTGGGATGGGACAGACAATGCTCTGTTAAATCTTGATCAGTTTTGTGTGATGTTTCAATTTTGAAATGCTACTTGGATGCTGCAGAAAGTGCCAGGAGGCAAAAAAATCACATTGTCTTTCATCTAGAGTGTAGTAGCAAAATCATCTAGATCTGGAGTTAGTACTGCTGGAGTGATTAGCTTACTTGGGCTTACTGAAGCAGAGATAATATTTTAAAGGGCCTACTTATCCAAATTGGAATTTTGACTCTAGTTAATCCTTCTCTTCTGCTGGGAACGGGCTGAGTGTGTCTGTATGGGGTTGTTGGTAATAAGGGTTCCATGTAGTGCTCAGAGCAAAGATAGGAGATAGTGTGAAGCAGCAGAAAAGAGGGGACAACCTTCTGGGTTCTCACAGGTAATTTTAGTACCATAGGCAGAAAAAGATGGGGTTGTGATCATCAAGAAACACCTACATTTGTGTTATGGAGAAATCATCTAAAAAATCTTGTGATCTCTTCTTTATCCAAGATGGAACTTCCAGAAACAGAAGAAATTGTTAGAAGTGTTTCAAACAAATGTAAATTTTCCCATCGAGATGAGCTGTTGCTGGAACATTTTGTCCTGCAGGATGCAAGGAGGAGGAGGAGTGGGTTGGAAATGAGTCTGGCTGCCTTAGTTTCTTAGAGCCAAGAAGAGATTTTTGTGTTGGCTTTTGTGTTCTTCATCAGGACTCTTCATCTCTTTGAAAGTGGGTTGTCAAATTGAATGAGCCTCTGACATCCTTTAATTGACTGGGAGGTTGGGTAATCCATATTTTTAGTAGTCTTCCCAAAAAAGACACCAGTGATGTCACTGAGAAGACACAGAATTCGTGACATGAGCACTTCTTTTCTATCTCCACTGTTAATTTTAGCAGAGATTTTACAAGTCATTACTACTCATGGCTAAACTTTTAAAGAAATAAAACCTCTCTTCTTTAGTAGTACTATAGATATAGAATAATGAGTCTTTCCTTTTCTCAGCCCTTGGAATGAATAGAACAGAACTTTTAAATCAGAGACAATGGTGATACTGATTCTATCACAGCTCATTCTCCAACTGTAAGGAATGTTAGCTTTGGCTTGCATTTAGAGTTTGATTTTTATATTCCATTTATTCCTTTTCATTAGTCTACCTTTCAACAATAAAAACAGCTTCTTCCCCCTACCTCACCTCTGCCCCCCAGCTTAAGGAGATCCTAGGAAGATTAAGCCTCTCCCAGGACAGAGACTGACTAACATCTTTTATTGTGTATGTTTATCTTGGAGGTCTCAGCTTTGTAACTGTTCTACCTAATCAGACTGCATGAAGGATGGTGTGCTAAGGGAAAGATGGCCATAATCTTGTAGGACTTTATCCAACTTGGAGCTCCAAGGGCTATTGTTGTTACCTCAAGGCTTGGAGGGTATCAGTGTTTGAACTTGCATGCCTGGCTCTGCTGCTGCCTGTAGAGACTTGGTGACACAGAGGTGTATGCCTACAGGTTGCATGGAGAGGAGGGCAGAGCTGGATTGTGCCAAGGTCTGTGCCTTGAGCTAGCTGAAACAAATGATAATTCAGCAGGATCCATGTTGCCCTAACAAGCATGGTCAAATGGTTCATATTACTGAAAATCCAATTAGTTTGAAGTGCCAGCAGTTTGAGCAGATTCAGCCTGATAAGCATAAAGTGTGCGATAAGGAGATGCTGAAAAACAAAGTTCACTGCCTTTAATCAGCTCTGGAAAAACAAGTATGGTGGAAAAAGTACATGAAGTAAACAATTTGCTCGCTCTCTGGGTAGCTTAAATACATAGCACAGCAGAAGGTCTTGAAAGAAACACCCCCCCACCCCCCACCCCCCCCCCAAAAGATGAAAATACAATGAGGAGCTTACTTCTAGGAGGCAATAAGGGACAAAATGCTTGAAAATATGAAATATTAATAAAGTTTTAAAATAACAGCTCAGTGAAGCTAAGAATGCTTAAGAACTTGTAAGCATCTCTTGTCTCCTGGCAGCCAATATTAATTAGCAAAGATGAGGGAAGCAATTCCTGGTGGAGTACAAATATTTCAACTAGAGTGAACCAGGATGTTGGTCACTGAGTTGAGGTGCTGAGGCTGCAGGGGTGATTTTTGGATTGCTTTGAGCTGTTAAGTTTGACTAGTCAAAGGAATATGAACTGTAAATGGAAAATGGGAGCAAAACATGTTGAAACCATGCTTCAGGAGGAGATGTTTAATTCCTAATTATAGGACAATCTGCCTGGCTCAGTGTAGGAAATGCTGATGTCAACTGGCTTTCTTGTGTGTGGCTTATTTCTTTTTTTTTTTTTCCTGATGCTGTAGTTGGACAGGTACCTGGACAAGCAGTGTCAGCATCCCACAATGTGCCCACACAAGCATTTGTGTCCAGTACATGGCAAACCAGACTGGGGAACTGATCCAGCTGGAAAGCAACCTTTCCCAGAAACAAAAGGAAGTGCTTTGGTTTTATCCAGCTATAAAAATTCCTTGATCTAGTTCTCTGTGATGAGCAGAAACACTTGTGCTGGCACACTGCTGCGGGCCACAAATAGCCAGGGAAGAAAATGTGTTGGCAGTTGTGATGGCAGCTGAGGTGTATCAAACTGCAGCCTAGAATGGCTTTTATTGGTAGGAGCTTGTTGGTGACATTTTGTCCCCTTAAACATTCCTTGTGTCATCATTAAGAGGGGCTGCCCAACAGGAACAGATTTGTGGCATAAAACAGTTAAAACCGATGTACTGAACAAGCACATTTGAGGAAGATGAGGAGAGAAGGAGAGAATTCACTTGCAAAGGCTGCTTCTGATCTGAACTAAAACCTTCACTCACTCTCAGGGTTGTGCTTCATACTGAGAAATGGAATTTACTCCTGAGGGGAGCAGTAGAAAGTGGGAGCAGGTTGGTGAAGGCTTGTCTGATTGACAGCACCTTTTTCACCTCTGTCCCATACTTAAAAAAATATCTTTCTCAGTGGAGCATGTCTCCATTTGAAAAAGTATTGCTGGTAAGTGTGAGCTACTAAAATTAAACTTTTTTGGGGGGAATTTCCACATTGATTGTGTTTCAGAACTGATTGAGTTTCATGATGTGAGAAAGGGCCTGAGTGGCTGCAGCTCCCAAGTATTAACTTTCAGTAGCTGGTAGGATTTACAAATGTGGGTAACTGTACAATTCAGCATGATTCTGAAAGTGCTATGCTTCAGTGATCTCATTTGCTTTCCCTTTATCCTTTCATTCAATTGGTTCCTTAACTAAAATCTAATATCATTCTGTCTAGTCTCTCCTTACTTTAGTTTGTATTAAGCTGACTTAAAATTTCAGTGAAATATTTGAGGATTAGAAGTACTAAGGAAAATAATAACATAACACTATAGTTAACTGATTACAGATCAAACCTTTTTTTCTCTCATCTGTGGTGGTTTAATTTGTTTTTTTTCTTGAAGGGAAAAAAACCTCTCACACAAATTCTTCTATGGCCCTTCCAAACAGAAGTAATTAAACATTCCACTGATCTTGTTCTTATTAGTAGCCTCTTACTTGTGGAAATACTCATCCTTAACATGGATCTGAAAGTCTTTGCACCAGTTACTAAGCTCTCCAGCTTCAGTACGTTTTCAGTCTGTATAGGGACAGTTTCTGACCCCCAGTCAGCCTTTCTTTTGACTTCTATTCTGGATTTCTAGATCTAGTTTAAGCTTCACCAGGTTTAAAAGGAACGCAGCAGTGTTAGGTTGTGGTACTCTAGATACTGCTGTGTTCACATGCTTGCCTTTAAACTTGCTTAGCACTTCATGAACCACACTTGGCTTTGACAGATGCTCATATGGAACAGTGTATATGCAACTTTGATGCTTTTTAATATTTGACTTGATGTAATTTCAGAAGATGTGGTAAATATTTCAAGTTGTATGCTTTCTTGAAAGACAAGGCACATCCAGTGAAAACAGGCCAGCTGAAGTTCCAGCTCTCTAGGTGGCATTATTTGTGGTGCAAAAGCACTTCTAAGCATCATATTTTATAGCACACACAAAAAAGTAGATACCAGAATGAGGCCACAAGATGGGCAGAAGTTGTGTTTGTGGGACAGCTTTCGGGCTGAGGGGGGCCAATACGTGGCAGACTCCTGTGAAGGTGAAATAGTGTATGGTTAGCTTATGAAAATCATATTTGAGGATGTACTCAGAGGCAACAGGTTTAAAAGATAATCTAACATCACCATTAATACTATTAATATCTTAGTTTTAAATGGGTTTAACTTGGCTCATGGCCTCAAGTGGCTTTTTTCCTTTCTACTACTGGTTATTTAAATAGCTGGTGAGTAGCAGTGTGGAAGAGGCAATATTTTATGGAAACATTAATTGAAAATTTTTATTTTCTGCTATTCTTTTTTACTGTAAAAACTAGCAAATGGAAGTAAAACTTAAGGTCCTAGCAGCATCAGTGTTCCCTCCCCAAGCCTCATGTTGCTTTGTTTAAATTTGGAAATACTTCTGTGTGGATCTCTTCTCTCTTTTTATTCCATAAGTGGTCACTGAATACGCTTGACCGAATTAAATCATAAGCAAGAATGGTTAATGCAGTTCACTAGAGAGAGGGGAGGAAATTATGTGGGGGATGTTTGGGATAAAAAGAGGCAGCTGGTGAACTGAGTGCTTTTGATTTAGATGACTGCTCACAGAATAAAGATATCTAAGTTGTTGTCTGTGATGCTTTTATGTGCATGGGAATCTGTCCTGCTTATCAGTGTAAGATCTGGTGTTTGCTGACAGGTAACAATTATGTAACCTTAAAAAAAAAAAAAAAAAGGAAAGAAAAAACACAGAGGAATATATTAAAAGTAGCTGAGGGTTTGGGAAGTGATTACAGTGTTGGAGCTACCCACTGCTCCACTTTTCTTTTTATGGAGGGATTAGTGATGAAACAATGTGGTAGAATGTCTTGAAATGGCAAATACTGTTAAACATGCAGAACAGTGTGCTGGGTATCTGTGTGTTTCATATGTTGTTCCAGAATATCTGGCTAAGACTTCAGTAGTTTAAATGAGGGAAAGCTTAAGACTTTCCTTCTGCCTTGGATGAAAATCCTGGGTAGAATCAGTTTAATAGTAGGAAGCAGCCAAATAATGCCCTGATCTTTAGTGTGTGTGAGTCTCATCTCATTTCTGAAGTTGTAATCACTGAACATCATTAGGAGTATTCTTTCATGAGTGGAGATGTCTAATCTGAATTGCCAGGTGTTGGCACTGGTCACAGAGGGATATATTTACACGAAGGAATGGTCCAAATAAGAGTTGTGCTATTGCAATGTTAACTACAGTGTGCATAAGAATTTTTCTGACTTTTTCCTTTTTCTGCTCCAATTTTACAGGAAATCAGAGATGATACACTGACAGCATTTGGAAATAAACTTTGGCAGTAAGATGGAAGCATAAATCTCAAGACTTTAGACCAAAACAGAAATGGCTTGTGAGTATTGAAAGAAGAGACCGAAGAGCCTCCAACACTTCTGAGTGAGCAGTGGAAAAGGAACAACTACCATGGTAACACTAATAACTGAAAAGCTGCAGAACCAGAGCTTGGATGATCTGACCTGTAAAACATACAATATTAATCTGGTAAGGATCTACCAAAAAAAAAAAACATGTCACTCAGAACTACAAAATGAATTCAAGAATGTAGATCAGCCAGAATTCAGCTATTTAAGTTAGGACTGGTTTGCGAAGTGGGGTGAGAGTTTTAAGTCAGGGGGAAAAGTCGAACTTAAGTGTATGGTCCCTTCTTGAAGCGATGCTTTCTTATTTTAATGACTTTTTAACCTTACTGCTTCAATTTAAATAGTGAAAAGATGGGTTCCCTTCATGAAGTAGTAGCCTAATGACTGAAAAGAATGAACAAATCTTAGGATTTCTTTTTAACTAACAAAAACCACAAATACTTGTATAGGTTGAAGTTTTCTTCACTTCGTGTAACCAAGTGATTCATATCATTGTATCTGACAACAGCATTTACTCACAAATCCCTGAATGCCACACAGTTAACTATCAACACTGGGGAAAAAGAACAGGTCATCAAATAAAAACAGTTCAATTACAAGTCAGGCTACTGTCAGACTGTTGTTTGATGCTGGTAGAGCAGGTCACTGCTTTATCAGTGACTGAGATGCCTGGTGCTCTGAAAAATTCTGTAATATTTATAGTGTTATTTTCTGCTGGTTTAATCTCTGGACCCATAATGTGGTGCAAGCATGTTATTCAGACACTAAGGAATCTATTCCCTTGTGAATGAAATACTGTCTACTCCTGAGTGTGCAATACAGAACAGTCTCTCACCAATTTTAGATGCCTGCCTGAGAACCCTGAGACCATATTCTATACGTAATGCAGAATAGCTTTGTTTTACTGACTGTAACTGCAGTGGCAGCCTTCTGTAGGTCAAACTTGAAGGTTCCAACGGGACACAAAAATTTAATTCGACTAAAAGTCAAAGTATTGTTCAACTCTAGCTCTGTTACTTTTTAAAATAATCAGACATCGGACCTGAAGCACGTCGGTTACTTTTACAGTAAGATTCTGCCTCTGTTGTAACTTGTATTTAAACAAGTGTGCTGCTTCCTTATTTCATGAGCACAAAGCAGGTGAAGCATATCTTCAATGAGGTGCAGTTTGTGCACAAGCGCCTGCAATTTTCATGTGTCCAATACTTTGTCCAGTAAGGATATCTAATAGGAGACATCAGTGAAGTGTTTTGTTTTCAAAACTGTAGCAGGGCCATTTAGAGTTCCTCTAATAATTGCTTTTACTTTTTTCTTCATCTTAAATACGTGCTAATTCTTGACAGGCAGATTTAAGGTCTTGGAAGGATGTTACCTCTCAGAAGTGCTTACTCACTGAACTGGCATTTGTTTTGTCTAGTTTGATGAAGCACTTGGGATTTGTAGGAGGATCTGCTGTATCTGTGAACTGGCAGAGTCATCATTTGTAATTAAAGTCTGGGCCTAAGTGTGAGCCAGTGATGACCTGTAACCAGTAGCAGTGTTTGTTTGTAACTAAACATGTAGTGGCATCTTGTAATTATTAATTTTTGAGGTCCTGAAGTTTGCATAAATTTGGAAACTGAACTGTCTTTTTACTGATAGTCACTGTAGGTTTTGGACCAGAGACCTCTAAGAGTAGAGGAGGATATATTACTGCTTTTGCACTGTGTGGAGTCTGTACCAGGAGTATGTTTTGTAATGTGTTGTAGCTTGGTTGTGGTTTATTCCTGTTCTTATCTGTACTTAAAATAAAGCATGAAAAAGAACAAGTGGAGCGGAAAATGCACATGATGTCTCATCAGTTGTTTCCTCCTCACCCTTCTCCTGCTCCTCTCCTCCTTTTATCTGTCAAGTAATTGGTTTTGTAAGTGCTTTAGTTCTTAGAGAAAATGGGTTCTGGGGCCAGGAACAGGTTCTGTTTGTACACAATGGCACCCTGAAAAAGTGTGGAAATTGCGTAGTGAGGTGTGGGAATAGAGAAGCAACTGTGAATTAAAGTGTGCAACTAGGTTGCTCCTGACTAAAAAGGATTCCCGGGAGCAAATGATGGCTTCCTGACTAAAATGCAAACCTAAGAGGATAAAAAGTATCACTGGTAAAGATGATGTGCTACATTTTAATAAGAGAAAAAGACTTCTAGTTGGGGGTCTAGTATCAGTGCTAGCACCTTTAGTCTTTTTGGCAAGAAGTTCAGGTTAATGATGTAGTTTCTTCTAATAGCAGCAGCAATTTAGAGCAATTCTGAAATGATCTTGCTGCACCTTCTGTTCCTTGTGCTGGCACAAAGTTTTGTGGCACCATGTGGTGAACAAACATTGTGAGCTGGTCAAGGATTAAGACTAACTTTTCTTGCCTGGGTTAATGTTGTTAACCCTTATCAGTTTCCTGATACCTTTTGCAGTGCATCTGCACAAGTTGCCGTCTTGGCACAAGGAGATAAAGTAGCTGGGGAAAAGCTATTCTGTAATACAGCTCATGAATGAGGGTTATAAAAGGAGAAAAAGAAGAATAGTGCTTTCAAAGCTATTTGCTATCCATCCAAGCTGGGCATAAAGACAACATGTATAGGCCATAGTACACTTTTTTTTGTTTGTGTAAGCTCTATGATGACCCAGTACCTTTCTTTTATGTTGTAAAATACTGGCTGTAGCTTTTCACTGCTCTGTTAAATGACATGCTAATTTTCCAAGGTGGTATAACTCCTGTAGTTTAGCCAGTGCATGCTCAGTTATGCTGTGTAGCCTTGTGCTGCACCTGCCTTCAGAAAGAACCCCAAATGATGGAGTGTCCTGCTGGAGAAGCAGGAAGGCTGTCCCAAGATTTTATCTCAAGTGAATACTGTTGCTCACAAGGCAAAGTCGTGTCCCTGGTTGCTCAACTCTACCTTGCAACAGTGAGAAGTTCTGCAGGCACATTGTGGCTTTCATGGGTTGACAGCAGGATTAAATCAAATAGTTGGTTTCTATTCCCCTGAACACAGATCTCTTTAAATCAAGAGGCTTGAGGGTTTTTCTGTACATTCTGACTAAACTTATACCTTTTGATATTTGAGTTGGTTTGTGAAGTAACAGCATATGAGCTGTAACACTTCAGGGTGTGGTATTAAAAAGGAAATGTGAAGATCTCCAGACAAGCATTTGTGAAAGGAAGAAGTTCTACTGTAAAGCCCTTCAGTGCATGTGGGTTCTCATTACTTTTAATTTTTGAATCTTGTGTTGAAAGGCTCAGAATTGGGCTGGCTTTCTTGCATGGAAAGCCACTGACCCAAAGACTTAGTCACTTTTTCACGTCCTGAGAAAGGGTCAAATGTTCCTCCTTACTCTTCCCTAGGTAGTCGCCTTTGAAGGATATTTGGTAGAGAGATGAAGGTCTGGCATGGCCTATTTAAACCAGGTCCCACCTTTGTGGTGGTGGTTAAATTAGTACTTGAGTGATAAACACTGACTTTCCTGTGATCTGGAAAGAGTGCTGATAAACTGGAGTAACTCAGATACACTTGTAAACTGGAAAAAATGTCTTGAAATTAGAGGCATTAATTTTAAAATTATGAAGTTCTCATTCTGAGAATAATGAGGAGGATAGCACAGACTGTGAAGTTGTTAATGTAGTAGATTAGAGTGTACAAGAATAGCCAGAATTATTTTTGTTGCAGTTGTCTTCTGCGAGCAAGGAACACTTTTTAAATTAGTGATGGAAATTATAATTCATTGTCAGCCTCACTTGCATGGCTCTGCCACTTACTCAGTTCAGACTAGGTGTCTTTTGAAGTGAATATTTTAACGAAAGAACAGCTGCTAAGACTCAGTAAACCAACTGAAACTTGCAGCACTGTCCTAAATGTTGTACCATACATTTCCTATCCTTTTGAGCATAGTTTCTCCAACTGCACAAAAAAGGTTCTATTTGTGAACAAGCATTTAAAAATAGATGCGCTTTTTAGCATGAAGGAAACCATTCCAACCTCAGGTGAAAATTGTAGTTTTATTGTTTTGTGTGTCTATCTTAATCTGCCTTTTTTGCCCTAGAAAATTCTCAAGAGGCAGGAGATCTTGGTGGGTGCTTTAATATCTATTCAGAAAGCAGTAGTTGGAAGATGGATGTGTTTCCTCTTCAGGAAAGTGACCTTGTTGAATAATTTGGCCTTATTCTAAGGAAGATTTCCTTCACAAAGAGGGCAGCAGACTTCCCTGTCAAGGTTCTCAGCAATTGCAATCTCTTTTCAATCATAAAAAAGCCCTTCATTGAGGAAGTTTCAGGTAGATCATAGCACAGAGGGAATGAATGGGGGAGGGTAGAGCATGGCCAGCCCAGGAGAGCTGATAAACTGGTTCAGTGCCCTGTTACAGTAATATCTAGTGGGACTTGTGCCATGTGCTGTATAGATAAAAAGATCCTCCCTCCCATAAAGAATTTTACAGCCTGATAGTCTACTCAAGTTTGGACTTCCAGACATCATTAAATTACACCAGCAGACAGTGTTTCCAAGTATTTTAGTTTCAGTTATAGAAAGCCAAGTATATATTGTAAAGCAGGTTGGTTACTTATTGTAACTCACCCCTTATTTCAGTGCCTTGAGCTTTTACTGGAAATGGTGCAGCTTGTTTTTGTTTTTCAGTATGTGATGTCACATGTGACGTTCTTAAGGTTTTTGGTCTGAATCTCCAGCAAAGAGCTTTTTGGTAACTTAGCAGGATTCTGTGTAAGTGATCACTTCAGAGACAAGTTGCAGAGGAAATACATCTGGTCTGTCATAGAACTGAGCACTGACTTCAGTAAAAGCTGATCAGAAATAGCTCCAAGGGCGGGGTTGCTGTCTGTGTTAGAGAACATTGCAGCTCTCTGGAGTACAGATAGTCTGTGTGTGATCCCATTTTTTCCATGTTCCCCTTGAAAAAAATGCTTTCAGTGCTTCACAGCTGTCAAAGATAGAGTAGTTTAGTGTCTACCTGATGGAATAGACTTTTTAAGGTGGTTAAAGTGCAGGGAGTCAAAAAACTTGGACATTGGGGAAGAGAACCTTGTTAAAGATGCATTTGGCTGGAAACTATTTGTAAAAACTAAATATCAATCTAATAATTGTCACCCAGGATTGTCCTTGAGGTTCTGTTCCTTCTGAGCATTGAATATCTTACCCTGTGTACATAAATAATCTCTTAAACATCCTTAATTAGTATGCTAATATTAAGTCATCTTACCGCCTCTTTCCCTGTGGTTCAAGCTAAATTAGCTATAAAACTTTTTGACACAGAATTTTGTTCCAAAAACATCTTTTCCTTAGCTACCATCTGATAGGTGAATAGCTTGGTATTGCCTTCCACTTGGGGAAAGCTGGAGAGGAGGAAGTTGCTGAAAAACCTTACCATAAAGTCACTTAATTTGTTTGTTTTCCCCTTTAGGGACAGCTGAAATGTTACTACTACTGTTGCTCTTGTAATCCATGTGAACCCCTGGTAGCTGATTAAATGATTCTGATTTTTTAAAAATATGGATACTGTATAACTGGCAGGTTGCAAACTCCAAACGGTTTGAATAGGTCTGATTATCAGCAAATCCAATGGAGGTTCAAACTTGGGGTTCTGCTGTTCATTTAAAGTAGCTTCTTTAAAAGGAACTTATAAATGCATCTGCAGATGCGAATGTCAAGTAAAAATGAAATGGCTTGTCTCATGTGCAGATGCTGATAAAAATTAAGATTAAAGATCTGATTGCTGCCCTGTCTTTTCAACTGTTCCCCGTTATTTCCTACCTCTAAAACAATAACACCAAGGGAGTATTACCACAGCTTCATGTTTCTCTTGTATGGGGCTCAAGGATATAAAGTTGTCATTAGCACTGTGTGCTGCTGTACAGCAAAATAAAAAAATAAAAAAGCTTTGTAGCCCAAGGATGTTTGTTTAAAAATTGACTTTGTATCTGGAAAGGAAGTGTATGTACAATGCTATCTTCTTTGGCTATACACAAAGAACAATGTTCACATAAAGTGTGTTGCTCTTTTTTAAAGCAATCTTCCTCTCCATCCTGAGGTGGTGGTGGGGGAGTGAATAATGACCCTTGGGCTGATGGAGCCATGAGCCATTTATTTATAGCTCCTTTATAGGAGGCTGGCTGGCAAGCTCTATGCTTTGTCTGAGAAATCTAGACCATTAAGGATGCCTTTGTAGCAATATTTTCTAGGTAGAATTAGTGAAGAAAATGGAAAACATTCTGCACACAAACTTACTTTGTCTTACGGTGCTAAAAGATGTTTTTGAGGATAAGAAAGATTTTTTTTTCCCCCCCAAGGACTTTTCTACCTCATAGAAATAAGAGACCACTTGGCTACATTGATTATAAAAAAAATGTAAAATACTAGCAAAGCCTGATTGGAACAGTGTTTGGGGTGGTGAACCTCAAAAGTTTGTATATTTAATTTAGATAAAGCTATTCCTGTCTCTTAGTTGAAATGTGTTGCCTTCTAGCTTTAAGATTGAAAATGGAAACCCAACTGCCAGATGTAATTTTCTCTCCACTGAAATAAGAATTGGATCAAAGCTTTTTCATTAAGGATGAATTATCACTCTTAATTTTCCAGTTTATTCACATGAGCTAATGTTGCAACTCTTGAAACAGTTTGATACTTCGCAATATATCAGAAAACATTACAAATAATTACATACCAGAGGCTTTATTTATAAAGATCAGCTGTTTGGGAATTTCTTCAAGATATGTTTTACACCCCTATTCTTTTAAAGGCATTAAAGTGCACATATAGGGAAACTGAAAACTGCATGCAGTTTCCTTGAAGTGAATGCTGACTCTTTCCACATTTAAAACTTTTTTTTCTCTGATTTCAGTACTCATCTGAGAAGCTGAACAAAAGTGGCAGCTTGTTCCCTTTCGAAATCAATGGTAAGTTCTTCAGAAACCTTAGCTGTGTTTTACTGAGGTAATTGGTATAGCAAGCAGCCTTTCTTTTGTAAATAAGGTGAGGGGGATGGAGCATGCTGCTGTAGAGCCTGCTGGTTTAAGCTGGTCTTTGAACAATACTGGGAATAGCTGGTTGTTAGTTTTGTACTTGTGATCTGCTTTGCATAGTAAAAAGCCCTTGTAACACTTCTTTTTTTGTTCGATATCTGCTCTGGTGTACAGAAGCACAGTTATGCTGTTTTTCATGTTAAACATCTCTTCAGGTTCCTCAGCTAGTAAAAGTCTTTATGCACCTTCTTACAGTCTTTGCCACATAGAATATCCAGGACGTTGCAACCTACAAGTTGAAGTCCAGTGCCCTCATACAAGTGTCGTTTGCTTTTATTACCCCTTGGTCCTATTAGAGTAAGAGTAAGTTTTATCTAGCAAAACCAAAAATTTCACTTATTGATATGTAAAGTTGGTACTGCTTTAAGGGATGGACTTGAAATTTTGCGTGCCTTGTTTTCCTTAAGCATGGAGGATTTTTATTTACTCAGTGGGACTCCCCATAAAATGTGAATCTTGGTTTGTGTGGAGTTTCAAAGGCAAACGGTGTTTTGTCTTAAATAGCATTGCCAACTAGGCAGGTATCCTGGTGGGAAGCTCTTGCAGACCACCCAACCAGGATGAAGAGGCAGACAAAATACTCTCCAAGCAGCTGGGAGAAGTCTCACAGTTGTCATGGGGTACTTCAACTTACCAGATGTCTGCTGGGAATACAATACAGCAGAGAGGAAACAGTCTAGGAGGTTCCTGGAGTGTGTGGAAGAGAACTTCCTGACAGAGCTGGTGAGTGAGCCAGCCAGGGGAGATGCCCTGCTGGACGTGCTGTTTGTGAACAGAGAAGGACATGGGTGATGTGCTCAGAGGCCACCTTGGACATAGCAATTAGGGGGGTTGATTCTTGGAGAAGTGAGGAAGGGGGATCAGGAGAACTGCCACCTCGAACTTCTGGAGGACAGACTTTGGCCTGTTTAAGGAGGCTGGTTGACAGGGTCCTTTGGGAGGCAGTCCTGAAGGACAAAGGAGTCCAGGAAGGCTGGATGTGCTTTGATAAGGAAATTCTAGAAGTACAGGACCAGGCTGTCCCCATGTGCTGGAAGATGGGCCAGTGGGGAAGAAGAGTGGTCTGGTTGAAGAGAGCTTTGGCTGGAACCTGAGTTAAAGAGGAGAGTTGACATTTGGAGGAAGGGGAGCTACTCAGGAGGACTTACAAGGATGTTGTGTGGTTATGCAGGGAGAAAATTAGAAGGGCCAGCTTCCAAAAAGAACTTAATCTGGCTACTGCCAAAAAGCCCAATTAACAGTTGTTTCTATAAATGCATCAGCAACAAAAGGAAGGCTGAGGAGAGTCTCTATCCTTTACTGGATGCAGGGAGAAACATAGGAACAAGGGAGGAGGACAAGGCCGAGGTGCTTAATGCCCTCTTTGCCACAGTATTTAATAGTAAGACCAGTTCTCTGGGTACATGTACCCTCAGCTGGAAGACAGGGATGGGGAGCAGAATGAAGCCCCCACAATCCAAGGGGACATGGTTGGTGATCTGCTGCACCACTGAGACACACATAAATCTATGGGGCTGGATGGGATCCACCCAGGAGTACTGAGGGAGCTGGTGGAAGTGCTCACTACGTGGCTTTCCGTCACTTAACAGCAGTCTTGGCTCACTGGAAGGGTCCTGGGTGACTGGAGGTTGGCAAATATGACATCCATCCGCATGAATGGCCTGAAGGAGGATCTGGGGAACTACAGGCCCAACCACTGTGGCTTTATGAAAGGCAGGGCCTGTTCGACCAACCTGGTCTCCTTGTGTAACAAAGTGACCTGTGTAGTGGATGAGGGAAGGGCTGTCAGTGTTGTCTACCTGGACCTTAGTAAAGGATTTGACACAGTTTCCCACAGCATTTTTCTGGAGAAACTGACTGCTCATGGCTTGGATGGGTGCACTGTTCACTGGGCAGGAAACTGCCTGCATGGCCAGGCCCTGAGTGGTGGGGAATGGAGTTACATCCAGCTGGTGTTCAGTCATCAGTGGTGTCCCTCAGGGATTGGTGTTGGGGCTGGTTCTGTTTAATATCTTTATCAATGATCTGGATGAGGGGATTGAGGGCTCAAATTTGTGCCCTGGAGAACAAATCTAATGAGGAGCAGCTGAGGGAGCTGGGGCTGGAGAAGAGGAGGCTCAGGGAAGACCATGTTTGTCTCCACAACTCCCTGATAGAGGCTGTAGCCGAGTGGGGATCAGTCTCTTCTCCCGGGTAATAAGTGACAGGACAAGAGGAAATGGCCTCAGGTTGCACCAGTGAGGTTTAGATTGGATATTAGGAAAAATTTCTTCACCAAAAGGGTTTTCAAGCATTGGAACAGGCTGCCCAGGGCTGTGTAGAGTCACTATCCCTGGAGGTACTTCAAAGGTGTGTAGGTGTGGCACTTGGGGACATGGTTTAGTGGTGGACTCGGCGGTGTGAGCTTAGTGGTTTTACTGTGATCTTACAGATCTTCTCCAGTCTAAGTGATTAGGTGTTTCTACCACATAAACAATTAAAACACAGGTGCACCTCTTGACTTTCTTTTTTTTCAGTAAACTTTAAACCAGCCTCCTGGCTTGGGAGAAAGCTTCCTAAGTATTTTTAAAGATCAGGCCAGTCCAAGCTAGGAAATTGTCCTACAGTAGATGCTACGAGTTTCAAGCATTAGCTGGATCCCATTGTGTTGGCTGTTTTACTTTCATTGAATTATGGATGGTCCCTGCCTTGAAGAGCTTACATGCTTAAGGCAAAGCACAGTATGTGGTTGTACCCATCTGAAAGAATAGTGGAGGAAGGACAGAGGAATTCTAATAAAACATGTTTGAATAGGCCAGCTGTCTGCACAGTTAAATGATTTTGAGACAATAGGGTGTTCTTTAAATAAGATCCAAATAAACAGGATAATCCATGACATACTTTGGGCATGGAACATGTACAACTATTTGAGTTTGCAACTTTTAAAGCTACTCAGCAAATTTTTATCTGTTAACTACTCTAAAACTTAGTTTAGACAGTCAACCATAAGAATATACCAGTATTTAATGTTTAGGCTGTATCTACGTTCTTAAAATAGGCGTATGGGGAAAAACTTGCTGTTTTAAATATTCTTTCTTTAAAGCCAGGATAAGTGAAACTTACTTGGCTAATTGGTTTAAATTAGCAAATTTTCTAACCAAGCATGAAGCACTGTTAGCTGGCCAACAGTTTTGCTGCTTTTCAATTTGCAAATCCAAAGTCTGCTGTAGTTCTTCTTACACTTCATTGTATAATGTGGAGGAACAGCTGTAAAATGTGCAGAATGTTCTCAAAGAAATGCTTCACAAAAGAGTGAGAGGCTGCACTGGCAGACTGCTTTTAACCCAGCATTGCCACTTCAGATGAGAAGTTGTGCACTATGTCTGCATTCACAGTAAAACTTGCAGGAGGTTCTTAAGGGATACTCATTTTAGGCATTGAATTAAGGTTTTCTTTTCCTTTTTTTTTTTTTTTTTTTTTTTTGCTTATATACAAAGTGTAGTGTGTGTGGGGGAGGCAGCAA
>JAWWES010000133.1:65792668-65953128 GCA_035583135.1 Lophotriccus pileatus
CTCCTCCCCCAAAACCAGGCAAGGGAAAAAAGGAACAATTTTTAACCTTGTAGCAGCACAAAGCAAAACCATGACACAAGGTCTCCGCTTTTCTACGTTATATGGACACACAGTAAAAAGAGACCTTTTCCCCAGAGTTAATCCTGCATATATGTGTATATATATATATATATATATATATATATATATATGGAAGGATTAATATTTGGAGGAAGACCGAGGAACAGAAAAGTACAAGTGGACAGAGCCAATGAATTTGATCAAAGGACAATTTCTTGTATTAAGATTGAGAACCAAATCTTTCTGATTATGAATATTAAAGCAGGAAGTGCTGAACTCTCTCGCCTATCATTTTTCCAAGCATCACTGTTAAATCTGTTTACTTTTCTAATTAAGAAGTCAGCACTTCTCAAGGCTGAGAAGCACCATGTTGCAGTCACCTGCGCTTGCTAACCTGGATGCTGTTTTACAAACTTAGCCACGAGCACCTCTGCCAGACGGCACTGCATTTCATCACTGAAACAGCCTGCAAACACAGTTGATTTTATTTCTTCCTCTTCCTTCACCATACCTCTCCCAAAAGGCTGGCCACCTGTGACTACATAGCAGCTTCCAAAGAGGTCACATGAGAAATTATATCCTTGGAGAGGATACAACAGAAGAGAGTAATGCGAAGTAAATGATTCCCAAAATGGGATTAGAGGATGACTTTTGGTGATCTGCATAGAGATGATTTGTTGCACACTACTGAGTCTCATTCCAAAGCAGCTCTTGTCATTTTACTAATGTTCCTGCTCATGCAAGCACAGATTTTGGCATATTATGACTTGATGCTCAGCTGAAGCAGCTTAGTTCATGGCATTGTCAGGATACAA
Organism: Lophotriccus pileatus; assembly: GCA_035583135.1. Taxonomy (NCBI): domain Eukaryota; kingdom Metazoa; phylum Chordata; class Aves; order Passeriformes; family Tyrannidae; genus Lophotriccus; species Lophotriccus pileatus. The sequence goes on from JAWWES010000133.1 coordinate 65,793,544, forward strand.
ATCCCTCTCCCTTACAGTGAAAATGAGGCAACAAAGAAAGGGATTTGTGACATGCACTCAAAGCTGAGAGGCCTCAGTCCTGTGACAGGAAAAACTGAAGAGCCAGGAAGAACTGAATTCCTGCAGCTCTTGGGAATTTAGGCATCCCAGCGATCCAGAACGTGACTCTGGTTTACATCTATTCTGTGACCATTAGTGATTGATGGCTCACAGCCACTGTAGGCAAGAAAATAGAGTCTAAAAGTGAACACAAGAAGTAAACAAAGCATTAGGCAAGTGTGTGCACTTATAAAAAGCTATCAAAAGCATAAAGAAGGGGAACTAATTGCTTGATTTCTCTTTTTTCAATTGATATCTGAAAGAAAGGTGACTTGCTTTCTGCTGAGGGAAAAGGCAAGAAGGTTATTCTTTTCAAATGGACAACACACAAATTTAATGCCTGCTAAATCACATGTTCCCATTTCATTTTTGAACTCAGTGTCATGTACTACTTTGCAGTTCATGTATGTGCAATTTCCAAGGGTCTTTATGGTTCCTCACTGCAACATGTACATGTTAACACTCACCTCAGATAAAAGTCTCTAATCTGCTTAATTCCACCTTGGAAATCGATAACCGATCTATAGCATTATCAGCTCACTTGGTTATCCTGTTCACTTTACTTGCAAGGCTTGCATTAGATTTATATTTTTTTAATCAAGCAGGTAAGAGCAACCACTGATGAGGTAAGTACTGTCAGACAGCTCCTCTGAATAGTATTTAACACTTTGACACTAATGTGCTTCAGTTTGAATGATCCTGTGTGGAGTTTACATTTGAATACCAATAATGCCAAACCTACATGGGATAATCAAACCTGCAACAGAGGGTAACAAAACAAACTGTAAGGAGGAAAAGTCCACAGATCCATTACCAAAGTAACATGTGCTGCTTTTATCTTTCAAGAATGCCTCTCAATAATAAATTTATCAGAGGAAAGCACAAATGTTAGTATTAGGAACCAGAGCACTCTTTTTTCCCCTGACATTTTTAACATAAGCCAAGAGCAGGCACCTGGTAACATGTTCATCTTTTCATTCTCTGTGACCCCAGTAGAGAAACAGAGTTCTTAGTGAGAACCTGTGGTCTCTTCTGACTTGACTCCAGCAAAAACTTCATTATCCCAAAATTATTCCTATCACAGTCTTGGCATCACTCAAGTAATATATCAAAGAATTAATGAGACTGCTCCTGAAAATTTACTGTGAATCCTTAAGTGTTTTGATGCATGTTCAGCCTTTAGATTAAATAAGTGATCATCATTAAACTAGATTATCAGACTGAGGAACACATAACATACTAAAAACCTACTCTTGTTCTTTCCTACTCCCAAATAGATTCGAATCCCAAACCAATAGATTTGTTGATCTATGTTAGCAAAACAATATGCCAGTATTGCCCCTAACAAAAACATTTGCTCAAGTAATAGATATAGACTAATCAACCTATTTAATAGTTTAGAAAATTTCTAGAGCGATATTTTAACACCTTAAATCCTAAGGACAGTTTTCACTTCTTAATAACTCATGGAAATAGAACTGTCAATGCAAAAATGAAAATAGCTCATTCCACTAGATAAAAACACCAAGATATACCCATCCAATTCATTGATTAGATTTGTCTCAAGTTTTAAAGTTCCAGGCAACTGTCATTTAAAATAACAATGAGACACCATCATTTATTTCCCTAAAATTAACTGAAACTGAGTCTCTTCAGATCAGTAAGAAGACTTCCAGTAACTCTGGAATACATTAAGAAGTTGCCTTCCTTTCCTCCCAGGCAATCATCTACTGAACTCAGCATTCATAATCAATCCCTTCAGCTTTCATCTAAATGAACCCCCTAAAAATACCAATTTCTCCTTTCAGAGAAAGCAGACAGTGCTTACTACTTTGTGTAAATGAAAAGATGGAAGTTGATCTGTAAGGGAAAAGAGGGAATGTTTGCCCAAATACATATTCTATTTTTATGGGCAATATTCAAAGATTAATAATGGTGTATTATTGAATTTGGTCCATTTTCATAGACTTGTCTTGTAACATTCTTTTGACTTGACATCACAAAGATGAAGAGTTCACAGTAAACCAATTCAAGGAAGTACAATCAGGATGTGGTTGCATAATCCATGTAGTATTGGATCACACAGCAGTATAAACACAATCAAAATCAGATGTGAAAAGAGGATTAAATTTCCCTGAAAACTGCCAGAACAGATGACATGGAGTTTATGCCAACTTTATGGCACTTCTGTGACAGCTGTGGGAGGACAAATGATTCATGGTCCAGAATAAAATAAGGGTTGGACAGATGCTACCCCAATGAACATAAACTCTGCATGCACAAACTTAGTGCACCAAAAACACTGCAAGATTTTGGATCCCACTCAAGTGGGAGTTTATATTGAAATAACATCTTTCATATCTGTTTGTTATCTGATTCTGAGCCCTAGTGCCAGAATGCTCAAAGGTCATATGCGGAGATATCTTACCAGACCAAATGCAGAAATATTCAGGCCTATTTCCTTTCATTCAACACCAGTGACTTCCTTGTCAGCAGGCAGGAGAAATTTAGCACACAGGTTTATTCATCACAGTCTCGCACAATAAATCAGATGTGAACGGATCTCTGAAAGGCATTTATTCTGATTCCAACCCTAAGTAATTCCATCTAGATGACAGTGCTCAGGGCATATACAGTCTGGCTCTGTTTTCCTAGGATCAAGGCTCTCAGAGTATCCTGCCACTGTCTGCCTTCCCTCAGATGAGAGAAGTTCTGCCTTAGCCTCTCCCATGTTTCAACTTTCAGAATTTTCTGTTTCCAATTGGGTTTCAATTAGCCAGTAATTTTAACTCAATTCAGGCATAAAGTGACAGAAACTGACTGCTGGTGTGATCTCAGTTCAAATTTCTACAGGAAATCAAGTAAAAAAAAAAAGTGAGTTTATGAGAAAAAGCAAACAATCCCTTTCTTCTCCCTGAGAAAAACCCAAACACTCAATATTATTAGAACTAGTGGTATGGAAACATATCAAAGAAACTGCAAAAGTATTTCCACAAGGAGACAATTTTATGTCTACCACAAAAGCAAGATGCACAACCATCTGGCTCTGAAAAATATTATACCTCTCTATAGGCAGTTATGAACAAACCAAGGCATTAAGCAGTGAATATCACTCATTATCAGCTTAAAACTAAGCAGGAAAAACATCAGGAAAAGCAAGATAACTCTTCCAACCAAGATCATTAAAAAAAAAAAAATCAGGTTACCTAGTAAAATCAGAGGCAAATTTAAATCATAAGAAAAGAACATTGAGAAAAGGTGTGCACTCCACAGTACATTTTTGATTAGTACTGTGCTTTTTCATTATCCGATTACTAACTGCACAGTTAATGCTTGGAAAAAATATAGAATCAGATCTTCAATTTATGTAAGTGATCCTAAATCCATGAGTGTGTAACACAGTTTTGAACTATGCCTTACGATAAACACAGAAGGTTAAAGGTATGCCTGAAGGGCTCAACATGACAACTTGAATCAATTTCATTGCCTTCATTAACTTAATTATTTCGAGAAGAATGAGACGTTTATGATTATCCGTTTGGACTGAGTCTCCAAGAGGAGAATTAGCTCTACAATACAAACTCTTTGTGATCTAGGCAACTGCTGTCAGTATTTTTTGTTCTTTAAAGAAGTGTCTTCCCTGGGATACTTTTCCACAAAGCTAGGATAATCAGGATTTCCAGAACTCATTGGTAAGCCTGACTTACCAGTCTCTGTGAAAACTGAGAATTTTTTGAAAGACCTAACTCACAGCCCCCCCAGAAAAACCACCCCAACAAAACAACAGCACAAACAAAACTTGTTGTACCTGATTCTACAATTCTTGTGACAAACTGGCTACTTGCAAAGTGCAAATTGTCCGGTTGGATTTTGTTCAGGTGACTGTAGTCAGCTGACTGAATGAGTTCCTATCAGGATACTGGGAGGTTCTAATTTTGCACACTAGATGCCTTTGAAGTCTGAAGATACATTCACTGCATTTTTAATATTAACTTCAAAAGGTGGGTGGAAAAGATCATTTTTTTTATGTAGCCCTACTGCAATTAATCTTCTTTTAATTTCTGTTAATCACCTGACAAATTATTGTAGCACTTAGTGGAACAGATTTTGACGTGAGCAGCACAAAGGCAAAAATTAATCTGGACAGAACTCTGTGCAAATGTAAGGAAGATCTGTAAACTGAGTCCATCTGATAATGTAATACTCTAATATAGTATTTCTGACTATTTAGATTTGGTTCTTAGGTTGCAGATGAGGACAGATATGTATTTTTCAAATAGTTACAATTCCTCCTGTTACCTCTCCAGCAGCTTTTTACTGGTAACAAGAAGTGAGATGCAGAATGTTACTTCATATGACAGTTCTCCAGCTGAAGCAACCCAGTTTAGCTTGAAAAATCTGAATAAAAGATTTAAACTAATCTGGTCATCCAAACCAGAAAAAGGGCAGGATAGCACAAGCCACTTCAGTGACAGCCACAACAAAACTCACCTCTGGCACAGCTACAGCAATTAAAAACAGTGGCAACAGGGAAACAGCATCAACTTTGCTCACATTCACAATGGCATTTGCACAAAAATAGCAGTCATACTACCTAGAAAATTATAGATTGAACAGTATGCTTGGGAAAGATTCAAAAAAACAAACAGTAGTAATTGTTGCTAAAGACTCAGCAAGCCTTGGGCTGTGTATTTAAGGTACTCAAAAAGGTGATATATCTGATTATGAAGAGCAGCAGGTGACTGTAAATAAGGAGGATTTAAAAAAAATAAATTTTAAAAAAAATCAGAAGCATCGTCCTTACCATATTTTATCAAGAGCTGGATGTTGGGGCCTCTACAAACAAATTATTCATCACCTCCCACCTCTGTTGACCTGAATTCCTGGCACACAACAACAATGCATACAAACCAGCACCCAAGTTGATAGACTATTTCTTTTTATCTTATCTTGGAGTTCATCTATTCAATTTTCATACTTTTCCTGTCTTGTTCTTAGCAAATAATCTGTACAGGCTCTAAGGTGTGAACTAAAAGCCACAACATTCTATTTTCTAAAAAGACTTGTGAGGGGAAAAAAAAGACCCAACACAACTTATTTATGTTGTTCTGAATGTTCCATAAGAGCAAGTTTTAACAATTAAGACATCCTGCTACAAGTTCAAAGGTGTAGTTACTCAGGAATTATGTGCCTTCACATAATATTTCAATATTTTATATAGGAGGAGTGCTATGGAAATTAAAATATAACAGGACATAGTTTTGATTGATCTTCCATCAATTTACTGTGGGTGCCTAAGTGTGCTTTGAAAAAGTCACTGGCACTACCTCAAAAAGCACCAGATGTACCATTTGCATAAGTATGGTTTTATATATGAGCTTCTTCCTTTTCTTTTTCTCTATCTACAGATTTATGGTAGTAAAGGGGTTTGTTCTCAGATGGACAACAGAACTGCTGACAATCTTCTTGATGTCAGAGGAGCTCACCAAGCGTCAAAGACCACATCCAGCTCTGTTGAACATGGCACAGGATGGCTGACGTTGGAAGGCACTTCCAGAGGTCATATGGCCTGTCATGCACCTCTGTCAGTATCACAGGTAACATGGTCTGACAGCAGAAATTATCCTATAGCTGCCCCAGACACCCTTCTTGATGCCTCTGGTTTAATACACTCCGAGAAAATCAACTGCTGATTATCTGAGAAAAAAAAAAGTTAAAAAACCCTGCATGTCTCCCAAAAAAATTCCCTGCCAACACTTTAGTGAAGATGCTGTAATTATCTTAACCTTAGTTTATCCCACAGGAGTGGATGCAGGTGTTCACACTGCAGAGATGAACAAAATGTGTTTTGGAAATGCAAACACTAGAACCAACCTCTTCACACAGTGGATAACAACCCATGGCTTTCATCCACACACTAGAGAAGTCACAAGTTGCAAGTGCAATTAGCACATAATATTCTCCACAGCAACCATTAAAAAAAGTACATAGAGAAGTACTGACAAAGATGCAAAGATGCAAAGATATTTCAAGTACTAAGTTACAATCTGATGGTGTTGATTCAGTAATTTTTAGTTGTAATAGACTGTGTTCAAGAACATCCTTGGTTAAATTTTCAACATTTCCTTCAATTCCCATAAGTATAAAATAACTAAAGACAGTTTCCTAAAAAGAAACAGATTTTCCTTTTCAATTTAATCTCAAAGAGATGCCTAACTTTGGAATTTCCTTAACAGAGAAAAATATTTTTACAGTTTCAAAACAAGTTCAGGAATAAAAACATGAAACTGTCATTAATGCAGTAATAGAGGACTCTACAAAAAAGTAACCAGGAATAGATGAATCCAAACTAATATTTCAATTGTGTATCTCAGAAAACTAATCAGTAATTGTTAATGAAACCAAGAAGTAGCTTGTAGGGAGTTAATTTACTTATAAAATTGAGTCTCCCAAAAAAGGAAGAAACTCTATACCCTGAATGCTTTTTTTTTGTTTTTCCCAAGGAATTCATAGTGATGGAAAGCCCAACCCATAACTTTATGGTGAATAGCTGAGAAACACTGCAATTACAGGAGAATTTGCTTTGTATCAAGCTCATTAAAAACATAAGGATGAAAATTACTTTTCAGTTGGTAGTAATTGCGTTTTGTTGACATCTGATTAGTCATGCTGGTCTTAAATACTGGCAAGGCCATTAATAAGGTGGGAATTAATGAATTAGGTAATTCAGATTAATTTTGAGTAAATAAATCTTTAGAGTAATTACCCTCTGCAATGCCATTTTAAGCCAATGAACATGGCATATTTGTGCTAAAAAAGCACTTTTAGTAATGTAAATATATTAATATTTTTTAAATAAAGGAAACAAATCATAAAAAGGTCAACTAGATTATACTGTTTAAGGAAAACACCTGACATATCATTACTATATTAGCTAAATCATATAATTCCAAGAATAGCTCTACACTGTCACAAAATAATCATTGAATATTACTTATTTCTACAGTGTCAGCTTAAAAATTAGAAAAGGAGGTAACAAAGGATTCTCTTGAGACTTAATAACTATATGTTTTAGTTACCACTGCAGTGAGAAGGCATCCTTGTTTCAATGACTATGCAGAGCAATAGGAAATATTCTCTTTTATGGATGCAGCAGAATTCCAGAAACAATGCCTTACCATTTTTCCAGTTGAACAGCAATGAAATAATAAATTCGTTAAAATGACAATAAGACATAAGTAATTTCTTTATTGGTGATCAGAATAGGTAATTATAGAGCTAATACTACTTCAAAGTCATCTAAATCAATGAAAAATTCAGAGCAAGAAATGAAACACTTTAAATACCTGTGAGGACTAAATTAATCACACAGAACAAAATTTTCAGATGATTTCTGCCACTAACTCATACCTAACGATTTCAAACGAGCTGTCTGCTTTCAAGGAAGGCTTTTTTGGGAGCTTAGTTTCTGCAGTTTCACAAAGACTCTGGTTTCTCATGGAGCTCTTCATAGACAGGTTCCTGCCTACGTACATCCAGCAGCAGAGCACACAAGTATTTTTGCCTTACCTCAACTCTGAAATGCAAAAAAAGAAAAAGAAAAATCCTCCCATTCCCTTTGATTTTGATTTGACAGATTATAATTCCCTTTGCTGTGTCAAAATGTAACAGTCACTGTGAGTCATCACCAAAATCCGTGTGACGACTCCTGATAAAATTAAAACATGAACATTTTCTTCCTCTGAGTGGCCTCCAGGTAGTGAAAAGGACTCCAATGATTAGCTGTTAGAAAATAGTTATGGGGAAGGAGCTTTTGTGTTCTGATCTCATTCACCTCTTTGGCATTTGTCAAAGTTTTGCTTATTAATAGGGTCAGAATTTCATTCCAAAAATAACCAGGGAATTTGTGCCTTGGGCTTTGGCAGGCCACGATTTCACATGTTGAATTTTAAAGGAAAAGGCTCATACAATGTTAATCAGAAAAAATATGAATGAGAAAGAAGCCTGAAAATAAGCTTTGCAAAATGTGCAACTTCCCATGGGAGTTTCCTGAGAAAATTATTAATATTTCTGTACTCATATGGAAAAATAATGTTCAAAATCATTTTTCCCTTGCTAAAGCCAAAAAATGTGAACTGAAATCAAAGCATATTAGCAACAATAAAATATTAATGCTCTGGATTTCTTATGCAAACTTTTCCAGCACTGCATTATTAATGACATCTAATTGTAGTGGAGATTGCTGCAGGACTCACTCCTTTACTACAGACTTTATATTTTTAACCATAAAATACTTACTTGGAAAAACCCACCACGATCCTGATAGGATTTCATCATGTCTCCTAACATTCAGGTTTTCATCTTGACTGAAAATTCATCATCAGAACCAGTAACTTATGAAAATACCAGCAAGCATTAAAATGTTGGTAGCAGTTTATTTTGTGATACAAAGAATATTTTATTTTAAATTATTCTTGCACGGGCTGCACTCAAAGGGTACTATACCCAGTCTCAGTATTTTACAGTAGCAAGAAATATCTCTATTACTACTGCCAATATTTAGGCACACATCTTTGATTTAGGCTAAGATCTAGGTGAGCAGCATTAAGCTACTTGAAGTTGCTGAAGTAGATCCTGAAAGCCAAAGACCACCAGAATGAAGCACTGTTGTTTAAACATGTCACATTCCTCCTACAAGAGCTCTGTATCAAAAGGGACTGGAAGATCACACAGAAGCTCATTTACCTGATCTGTGACATCTGGGAACTGTCATCCTCTTTCAGAGACACAGCAACATGACGAACACCTAAAAAGCAATATGATATTTATACTGGGGAAAGGCTGTTTTTTCAGGAATGGGATCAGTTAGATACAACTGAGACAGTTTTCAAATCAGAAAAAAAAATTTACTCTCAGGTATGATTTTCCTGAGAGCCTCAGAACATCCAGCCTCCATCCTCAGCCTAATAGTACTTATATGTGTTCCTTTTTCTAACAGTCTGCACACTTGCAAACAATAACAGACTTTAACAGTTGCTGTAACAGAAAGTTGTGGTCACCATCTTTCTCTTCACACCATCATTCACTAGGATTACTTTTACTCATAGATTGATTACAAGGCCTTTCTTGCTTTAAATAGTGCCAAACCTTGGATCTCTCAAACATTTCTCATTCATTCCCATTCATATGGGAACGTTATTCTCCGGTTTTACCAAACTTGGCATTTTTGACATTATTTTGTCTTTGCACCTCTGTAGCTCCCTTACCTTTCCAACTTCAATTATGTTGTTTGTATTACTCTATTTACTGAAACTCTGAAATGACTCCTCCCACTCTACTCTTTCGGGGAGGATAATACTAGACTAGACTAAACATACCCTACTTTCTAATATTACAAAGTACTTCAATGCCTTGCCTATTTTTGCAGTCCATTTTTACTGCATTTTTGATGGTCCCCCTTGAACCCTTTTTGTTATATGATAGCATGTGCCATGGTCCCCCCCTTATTTATAGGTCTGGTTTTCTCTTATGATTAATGTTATAAGTGCATGTATTGGCAGTTGACGTTGAGCTAGATAGGCTGAAAACTAGGAAATCCAAACCAGAATAAACTAAGAACTTAAGAATACTGTTAAGTGTCATTATGACTGACAAAAATTGTTTCCATCACTTAAATACAATACTTAAAACCTCAAAACTTCTACCTTATTAGTGGTTTTAGACACACACATAGGTACAGCACATTTTCTCTTACTTGGTTTTAAAAAATAAAAAAAAAATCAAGAGAAAAGGATAATCTTGGGAAAATTCATACCCACATGTAAGCACTGATGTCGTATTAAGGCCCATTGCTTCCTACAAACTACTGATCAGCTGTAGTTCCTAATATACAACTGAAATGTGTATGATATTTGATTGTGTGTGTACAAGCCACAAGACAGTTACCGACCCCTCAGTAAATGTATCTCTTTTCTACAACCCTGCTGTGAAAGGTCCAGCTGACTCATCACCAAACGAGCCCAATAGCTTGAGACATCTGTGACTGGGATGAACAACTCTTAGGGGGAAAACAACGGCACAAATACCCCTGCAAAACCAGGGAAATGAAGAAGGTACCACATTGTAATGAGTCTTTTTCATTGCAGATCGCTCAATTTTTACTGGCACTTCACCATCTCAGATGTGAGGAATAACTAGAAACAGTTGTAGATGAATGTTCAGTTTCAGCAGGAATACAGACTTGTTCAACAGAATTTGACTTGTTTCATTACACAGATCAATAATGGCTCTTTTCTGCAAGGTGTACACAGCATTTTTATTAAGTAAGTGTCTGTTTATTTCACACTGTTCTAACAAAAATAATAAATTCACTGAAGCTATTCTTAACCTAGTGGTTTCATGACACAAAACTTCATCTACTGCTGGTTGCCTTTCTCTTTCCTGTGTTACAGTCCACACTGTGGTGCATTTAGTTATCAAACAGAAGACTTACTTCTCCTTAATTCAAAATCTGAGCCAATTACATTCTTTGGCTGCTCTAAATGGGAAGAACCACATAATCTGTTGTTACATCAACCTCTGTTTTCCTTATTCCTACAGTAGATTTGCTGTCCCCTATGGCAAATATGCAATAAAAACCTGTTTCTAAGTTAACTACTAAATTATATACTATAGCTCTTGTCATTCAAAGCATATAGTACACTGAGCACTGTAATAACTATGTCTACTAAATAACATGGAACTACAGCAGGCCAACAGAAGTGAAGCAAAAATTACTGGGTGCAAGCTAGAACTGTTTGTTATACCTCCATTATTCAATGCATTATTCATTCTTAATAGGAAATTCCAAAAGAAAAAACCTTCTACTTATTACACTTATAATTAGTTCCCAAATATTCCTATTTTAAAAAACCCAGTCAAATTAATTAGAAGAAAAATTATACATATTTTTCTTACTAAAACTCTAGCACATCTGAGCCCATTGTACACATATATCCTAGGTTCAATAATGAGTGGCAGTATTAAAAGAGGACAAATAGCACAAAACTGAAAAGAAAAAAAATAGTAACATTTTTTATGGGCAAACTAGTGCTAGTCAGATTGAAGCAAAGAATACATGAACAATACAGTCCATGAAGTATATTTCTAATTTGCCTATTATTCCTAAAAGAAACTATACATTTTAGACCCTGAGTTCAAAATAGGACTAAGACCATGCCAAATTTTATCCCATCCCTCTTTTAAAGCATGAAAAAGATTTATTATTTAGGCATTCCGGAATTATTAGCTTTGTGGAAGAAAAATACCCAACAGCAGTAAGCAATTATGCAGATGCATTTGTACTGTGGAAGCTAAAGGTTTATTATGCTTTCAGATTAATAAAACAATGCCCCTGTATAGACCCAGTCAATTCCTTTAAAAGTTTGCATTTCACATTTAATCTAGTCCTGTAATTTAATTGTGATAGTCTTAGGCATTATACTGAAAAAGTGTGTAATTATCTGAAAGCAAGATTTTTATGCATGAGATAATTACAGTGTGACTGACTAGCCCCACAACACAGATGAGAGATGAACCAATTAATACTTTTATTGGTTTTATTTTATGTAATTTTTTCATATTCCTGGGTAAATATAAAAGATAATACAGACTATCACATTTATATGAATTTAGATCTTGAATACTTGCCATCTGTGAGAAGAGCATACTTTCAATTTGAGAATAGTCTGTGAATGTTATTTTAGTTCTTCACCAAGAAATGAAGTAAAAGTCTCTTAAGGAACAAAGGTTTGAATCATAAAATTTAAGAACTGAAAACTCAGCATAGTTAAGTTTACATATCCCAAGATTATATGCATGTTATTAGTGAACCATGAATGCAATTTCATCATTTGACCTTAAAAACCTTATTCCTTGTGTTCTTCCACTCATGAAACACTAGAATAAAAACATTCACTAAGAGTGAAGACAGGACATAACTTCTGTGTGGAGGAGTGGAAGCAGCCTCAAGGCAAAGACACCACTCAGTATTTCTGCTGCTTATTCCTTGTAGGTGGGGCTACTGAAAAAAATTAATAATAAGAAAGGGAATTTCCATCAGTCAAAGCTGGTGTTTTTAATACCTACTGGAAACAAATAAAGAGACATTGTACCTTCCTGTTCTCAAACTGTGAGCAAGAAAGTTTAAGTGATGGACGTGATCTAGCTTTTATCTCACAGTTCCTGTCTTTCCTCTCTCATTTTTCCCCAGACATGGTCTCTGTTCACACAACTTTGCCCATCCCTGGTATCTACATAGACCAGCTTTTACTCGGAATTTGAGGGGACAAGAGGATGGAGGCCAAGTTACTCAGCCATGAACACTTGTGTGCACACAGCCACAGGATCTGTACCCATTTTCTCTGTCTAACACCCTGACCTAAGCTGGACAGCACAGACATTCCCCATTGTAGTTGCATAATGAAAATGTTAAGAGTCCCTTCTTCCTTTTCCTCCCCGCCTTGCTCAGCTAAGCTGGACTGCAGAAAGATGGCTGAGTAGGGAAAAGGTAATAAAAACGGCACAGCTCAGATAAGGTAATAAAATAGCAAGAATAATCTTAATAAATATTTACTGTGAAAGAAAAGGAATTTTTTTTTTTTTTTTGCTTTTCAGTCATGGGCAAGAGAATATAGATCCTGTCAGGCATCCATCAGCTAGGAGAAGAAAAATACAACAAGCTGATTCAGTTTCTGCCATGTAATTTATTTTCTTGGCAAACAGATTATTTTCTTTTGTATTTACTCAATAGAGATCATATCCACCAAAGCAAGTTTCTTTCAAATATCAATGTGAAAAAGCTTATCTACTGTTTCATAAGTATGAAATAAACACTACCTTAATGTTTTACTTCTTCTGTCTTCTCTCCTTTAACTTAAGAGAGCAAAAGCAAGTAGAAATTCACACTTACTTGATGTTGCCAAAACAAACCCTAGGACGCAGCATCAAGTCTGTTGTGTGCACAGACATTACCACTCTTCCGTCTGAAAAACTGCTCAGACAGACAAAATTTGCATTCTTTTCAATTTGGAGCTTTAATGAATATCAATACAGAAGAGAATGGTAAACATGAAAGATTATATTCTCCTCCTGGTCTACTTCAGACTTAAAAACCAGTCATCACAAATCACGATGATGTAATGTAGTTCTGCTGAAACATATTAAACCCAGAAAATGAGTTCATTTCCATTACTGACTTTTCCCTCTCAGATCTACTAGAGAGGTCTGGGTTTGCTTAAATGCACCTGAATAATTTGAAAGTGATTTAGAGTGACTCATAAATGGGTAAATAAAATATCCAATACTCATTAATAAGATATAGATTTAGAAAGAGTAACAAGTCTTACAAAGGCATATTTTCTGAGACGCACGATCATGAGGCAAATCTTACCAAGCACAATATGTTAGCCACATTCAATCACACAACCACTACAAGGAAATCTACCATTCTCCATAAACGTTTCAGACTCTTACCCTGTAGTTAAATGCCCAGTTTGGGCACCAAAATCTGGCACATTTATACAGAGAATAAACAATCAAGCAACTGCTTAATGAGCTGCAAATGAGCCTTTCTTACTGTGATTCCTGCCCTTATCCATGCTTTTGCTCTGCCATTTCCAGCAAGCTCCAAGTAGCTCACAGACAAGACACGGTTATAGGAACTATTTTAGTGTTTACAAGCTGCAATCACGTAAAATTTAAAGTATCTTGATTGTGTACCCATATCTCTATATGTACACCTGTATACAAGTTACATTTACCTTTTGGTCACAAACACACAAACAAAATTGTAACAGTAATGGCAGTAACAGTTTTTATTGTCTACAAAACTGAGTAATTAAAAATTAAAAAAAAATAATAATAACCCTCTCCTTCCAAGAATTTCCCTGAAAATGATGAAGTTGGTATCCACTGGAGAAGTTTCACAGTAGCACTGTGAATTTACTGCTGTTATACACACAAAATCGCAGCATGAATAAAGCAAGGAAACAAACACAGGACACACTCTTACCAAAGCACAGGGGTCAAGCCTCAGCTATTCTGAATTTTATGAGACAAACTTACTATTTTGGGTGCTTTTCTGAAAACTGCAGGCCAGCAAAGGTTGGAAAAGATGGCCTGAATATGCACACAGCAGGATTCTCCTTAAAAGCCAACTGAGCTGTTTGACAACACTCTGAAATGAAAAAGTATGTATGACTACTTTTCACACAGATTCATACTTCCACTTAAGCAAAACGAATATTTCTAGCAAATAACTGAACATTTTAATTTGCTTCACTTTTATTACCACTAATTAAACCCATTTGTTAAAAACACTGCAACAGACAAATGCATATGGAAAAGCTGAAAGATACTAATCTTTCATATGAGCCAAATATCTTGGCAATATTTACTGAGTTTTGTGTTAGAACCTTGATCTAATCATAACAAAATAGAAATACTGTCAAATATTGGCAGCTTCCCTATGTCCATAAGGAAACAATCCTATAAAACCAATGTAATGCAAGTATTAGCATAGAAGCTTTTCTGCTGATGCCATAAGAACCATTCACACATGCACATATGGTGTTAGAAGTCATTAATACTATTAATACTATTTTATTAATTATTAGTTCTGTGAATGACCGTCAGTTCACACTTCTGGGCCCACTTCAAAACAAACAGGCAAAAACCCCAAACAAAACAAGCACACCATGCTTTCCTCTGCCTAATTCTAATCCCCAGAAGGAATAGTACTGTCTGAAAAATTTCAATTTTATCATATTCTTACAGATACTTCACAGAGCTTTCATTTGCAGCACTTTACGAGGACAGTTTTGCATACTTTACTAAAACTGAGGAGAAAAACCTGCAACGCTGGTTCCTACCTGTAATTCAGGATGTAGGTGTGAGCGTGACTGTATCAAACACACACAGGGGACATGTAAGAGAAAATAAGAGCTATGTGAATGCCAGGAACTCAGGACAAAGATTTAGGCAGCTTCCTTGCAAAACAACTGTTTCAATAGTTTATTAATTAATTTATCAGTTCTTTCATTTGTTAACAGTGGAAGACACTTCAAAATGCATTAAGCCTCAACTCAGAATTCTTCATCTTTCTGTTTTAATGGTTAGCAAAGACGATCTTTCTGAGAACACAGATGACAAGTGGACAGAGAAATCACAATTACTATACTCATTTACCTTGCTCCTTCACATATTCACAAGTGAATCTTAAAACCAGGCATTAAACACCAAAATTTTCTACATTGCTGCCTAATAACACTGAACATCAACACACCACCAAGGACCCGGTCACTTGAAGAAAGGGATAAAACCGTGGATGTTCCTCGAGTTTCCAGGTGGCACAGAGTGGAGTTCAAAAAAAAAAAGAAAAAAATATAAAAATAACATTAGACTAGTGTACTACAGAAATAATAAGCATTTACCAATGGGGCAAGCAAATCTTTTGCCTTGTATTTGTTGTTCAAATACCAAATAAAAGGTTAGAAAACTTTTCATTTCATATCTGTAACGTTTTAAGTAGCTATCTGCAATAAAGCAGCACACAAAGCTCAAATAATGACCTGAAACAGCACTATTTTACTGAAATGTTTTTGTAAAGCAATGGGGCTGCTGCTTTTCTAATCAAATTTCATTTCCAAGCAATAATTTTAATAGCTACTTTAGACCCACCCCACTCCCTTGAGGGGGTGTTGGATTCCGATAAAACCGAAATCATGAACTTGTTTTCTTCTAAAAGAAAAACATGTTTTAGTAATAGCTATTTCTTTTATTAGCACCCTGCTAGTCAGTTTATTAAGTAGTGGGGGGGATATATAAGATAAGGGAAATAATTATGCCTCGCACTTGAGGACAATGAATAAGAGTTAACCCTCACTTACCTGTAAGTGCTCAGCGGCGTCTTTTCACCACCCTCAGGGGCTGACAGTTCAGATAGAAATTCAGATAGAAATTCAGATAGAAAACCACAAGAAGAAGGAAAGGAGCGACCTTGCACCTCAGTGCCACCGCCGAAAGGGAAGCAGCCTAGAGGGGAGGAGGCACAGACCGGCCACAACCAGCCCCTCAGAGGGCTCTCTCCCCGAAAATCGAAATTTTTCTTCCTTGAGGCAGAGAAAGAAGAAAACCCTTCCCAACCACACAGTGTTACCAGCTGGGATAGACCCACTAACCTGCTGGGAGACCGCCAAGCAACCCTAAGGAACAGGAGCCCCACTGTCCCCTCAAAACCAAGGGCAACTTAGAGGGAGAGGGGTAATGAAGCCTCCAAAAAGGGTGGGAAACTTTGAGGGGCGGTGGCAAAGAAGCCTTTAAAAGAGGGAAGGGGAAGCGCAGTGAGGCGTAAGGAAGACTTCTAAAGGGGAGCAAATTGTGAAGGAGTGGGGTGTAAAAAAAAAAGCCTGTTAAAAGGTGAGAAGTTGTAAGGGAGCGGGATGTGAAAAAAGCCTCAAAAAGGGCAGGTAGCCATGAGGGGCAAAGAAAACTCTAAAAGGAGGGGAAAGAAGGTTCTAAAAGGGTGAAAAGAAGTGAGGGGGGGGGAAAAAGGCTTCAAAAAGGCAGGAAACTGTGGGGAGGTAGTGGACAACATTTCTGCCCTCAGACCCACATCAGGACCAGCACCCACATGAGGAGATACTGGTAAAGCCTCCGGGTGATTGCTCACTCAGCTGAATTTGGGAAGCTCATTTTCAGTGATCATATTTTGTTCTCTTGCTTGGGTTTCTTTGTGGTTTTGTTTTTGTTGTTTGTTTGTTTTTCTTGTGCATTGTTTGGTGGGTTTTTTTGGTTTGGGGTTTCTTTTTAATTTTGTCCTAAAAGCCACCTCAGAGCCTTGTGGGCAGCCATGAGGGACCCCAGACTGTTCTGTCCCCCCAAAAAGGACTGTCCAAGTGTGCCCACCCTTCCTAATGAAGTACCTCCCTCAGTACCCCACACCCGAGTGAACAAAACACCCTCAGGAAATCCTGTTTAAGAAAGACACCAAATGTACACTGTTTGCACATTATTTAAGGAGAATCTCTTCCAGTGTTCCTCAACTTCTGGCGGAAGGTGTATCAGCACAAGAAGTGGTTTAAAACCAGGTCGGTGGTGAAGGGCTGAGTTAGGAGGGCTGAGCAGCCCCACTGGCCCTGCTCACCCAAATGCCACTTCCATCTCAAAAGATGTTTAAGCTAAATCACAACTACAGCAAGCTAAACACAGAGCAGGTGAGTAATTAACAATGATTCAGTGTGAATGACCAGGTGTTCATTATGCCTGTGTGGTTAGATGCTCTCTCCAGGTAAGCCTGGGGGTTATTTGCACAGACTGACAATAAAACTGAGAAAGGCTCTGCAAAGTCCAGTAGAGAAACTGTGACTGCATATTTTTTTTTATTATAGGTGATTGTTGAAACAGAATAGAGAAATATTTCAGCAGCATTGGTATGAAATTTATAAAAGAAATTATTGGGTTTTTTATGCACATGACTGTTTATTCTGAGGATTTTTCTATAAAGCAGGTAATGTTTATGAAATATGAAATGTTATTTTAAAAATCTGAAGAAAAAAGGGAACACTGGAAACTGTCAACTCATTCAAATCTGACACAGCCTCTCCAACACTGATTACTAGTTTATGCAGTGTTTGCTTTTCTAAGTAATTTAAGGAATACATTTTAAAATATATTATCTGTTATCTATCTCCTGCATGTTGAATGACTGTTGTATAGTCAAAAGTCTGGAGGATTCTGTAAACTTTCTTTTACATGACTTACAAACCTTCTTGCTTAAACCATAGTTGTTCCCATTTTCAACCTGAACCAACAGCAGTTCGTGGAAGCGTAATGGCAGTGTTGCTGTGATGCAGACTCTCCTCCTTAGTAAAAGACAAGGAATTCTTATCCCATTTTCCTCACAGTGTGGCAAGTGCATCCTTTTTATTTCAATCACATTGCTAGATACCGGTTCTTACTTTTGGTTACTTCTTAAATCTCTCTATTTCATCCACTAAATTCTGCGTTTGTTATTTGTGTGGATTCAGGCACATTCAGTTTTACTTTTTAAAGGAATAGTTTAATTTGTGATTATCACCAGCCCCATGTCATATTCTGACCTAAGCAGTCCTCAGTACCTGTTAGATTTCCCAGATACTAATAAAAGTAATATCTCAGTAAATGTAGTTCATACTCCTTTCCAGTAGCTAATGTAGTTGTGATATATTGATTAGATCTTCTACCTTAAGATGTTGCTCTAATTCTAAATAAACTTAAGCTGTTCTTTTTTGTACCCTCTCTTCAGTCTTGCACTGAGTTTTTGGTCCATATTCAAAAGAACAAACTGCAGACCTAAGCTGACAAATCATTGTATCTAACAGCAAATACAAGGGAGTATTTAATAACTCTAAAACTTTCATGTTATCTAGGGTATCATTTTTCCTTATTTATGTCACGAACAGGGGAAGCGCAGCTGGAAATCTCATTGTACAAGCATGGGAAGCTTTTACCTAGTCATTTAAGCAGTTTAATCTTACTATGTGCTGATGTAGCTGTGGAATGTGTTCTCTTTGCATTCTTAATTACTATAGAACAGATGGTAAGGCTGTAACTTTAAAGCAACAAGCCTATTTTAAAAACTCTGTGGTGATTCTTCAGTCTTAAAGAAGTTTACTGTGGTCTATGTGTGTTAGGGGCTAAAAAAACCAAAAAGCTTTTTTTTTTTTTTTTTTTTTGGCTTCCAGCTAACATTCTAAATAATTTCAGCATGTCTTCAAAGATTCTTGCTAGTTTTGAACAGTTCCCAGAGAGGAAGTTACCTGACGAAGAGTATGATTTTCATTTAATTACAGGAGGAAAATGTCATGACATTTGTAATACAGAATACCATGAGCATCTTATCCAATATGAACACAAGTTAAACAAATGTGCATTTCAGGTGTCAGAAGTTGATTGTAGCTATAGCAATAGCTCATTTTTATTCATTTTTTTAAACAAAAAAAAAAAAAGAGGGGTATTTATAGAATTCAGTCTACCCCTGCTCAACAGCTATGTCAAAAACCTTATTGCTTTCTAGTATTCTTTCAAAATCCTGTCCATGAGTTCCGTGTGGGACGTTCTTAGTTGTAGTCAGGAAAGGCTTTTTGGGAAGTATTAGTGAGGTAAGTTTTCCGTGAAGGCTTAACCTGGAACTATTTCATTGTTACACTGTTACCTATGCAGATTACCAGTAGTACTGCAACATAAGTGTGCGGAACCCAGTTGCCAGACACATAAACCGTTACAAGCTCAATTCAGAATTCCCGTTGCTCATTGCTGCTCAGTGGGGATTTTCCTTTTTTTTTTTTTTTTTTTTTTTGCTTATATCCAAAGTGTAGTGTGTGTGGGGGAGGCAGCAATCTGGTTTAACTTTATATTTGTTTTAATTTAAAGCTTTTCACACCACAGAATTTGAATACCCTTTGCAAGTTTTCTTTAGTAAGGTGTTCTTAATAGAAAAGCTTAACAGCCAAATCAAGAACAGCAGTTTGAGGAGATTACTCTGCTCTTGCATAAAAAAAATAAGAAAAATTCCCTGATGAGTTCTCACATTACTTGTTAATCCCTTCTAGTTATACCTCGGGTTGTTCACTGTTATATGTTTTAATTGTGGTATGTGCTGTGCTCTACAAAACTGTCCCTGTTGTTCTCTGAGAAACACAGTGCTGTAATCATTCAGTATACAGGGAGAAGTATTAACAAGGTGCATACATTGGAATGCTTGGAGTGGCTCCTGGAATACTTCAGTCTTCATGTTTTTGGAGTTTTCTACCTTTTTTTGAAGTGAATGCTCAACTATAGTGTGAAACTTTAAGAGCTGGGTACTTGTGGCTCATCCTTCTAAGCTTGACTTTGATGGTTTTACATTAAACTAGGTTTAAAACAAATAGGTTTATTCCCTTTTCATCTTTCACCTGTATCTTTTTCTGTTTTCAGAAGAGAGTCCTTGGAAAGCTTTAAATGGGGGTTACCCAATCCAGACTGACACAACAAGGAGTTCAGCTTACCCTTTCCCAGTGTGCCCATTCAGCACCAGCGCTGCCGGCAATGGTAGTCTGCAGTGGCAGCAGGAATCTTCCAACACATCCATGGTGTCAGGATGGATAAGCGAATTAAACCTTAACGAAAACTCGGGTCAGCCCTTGGCGCCACCGACAAAACGCCACTGTAGGTCCCTGTCGGAGCCAGATGAGCTGGCTCGCTGTCGGTCACCGTGGAAGCCTGGCAATTCCAAGGTTTGGACTCCCGTGTCAAAGAGACGCTGTAACAGCGGCGGCAGCGCGACCTTGCAGCGCTGCAACAGTCATGGAAGTGCAACCTTACAGAGAAGCACAAGCATCAGCCTGCCACAAAACATACTGTCCCTAAACAACGTCTTCACTATCACCAGCTTCAACACATCACCAGTACCCAGACCTTCCTCTGCCAGCAGCGGGTTTGTGGACAGCAGCGAGGGCAGCACGAGCTCGAGCACCCGCTGGAATTCCGGAGGGCCTTGTGACTTTAACCCAAGGCGCCGCCTCTCCCTCTCCCAGGAGCACATCACCGAGACAGGAAATCTCTTGCCTTCAGCCAACAGCACTCCCACCTCCACACCCGAGCTCAGCCGGCGGCAGGGCCTGTTGAGGTGCCGCTCTCAGCCTTGCGTCCTGAACGAAAAGAAAAGCCGGCTGAAGCGCAGACGGGAGGAGGATGTACGATGGAACAGGCCATCGTTAGACTTTTTTAAAATGACACGGGTGAGATCTTACTTTCCTCAGTGTGGGAAGGGGACTCTTGCAGGCTGGCTGTTCCTAGATAAACGGCGCTAATTTGTAGTTGCTGCAGGTTTGCTCGTGTCCCTGTGCTGATGGATCTCACCTTCAGCAGGGTAGCAGGCTGCTGCAGGCTGCCATACCCTCTAGCAACTTACGTTTTGCTTGCAAAACCCAGTTCTTGAAGTCCAGCCTGCTTGATATCGAGTGCAGAGAGCTCTGAAAAGATGCTTGAAGCAGAGGCCAAAGTAAAAAATGGCTTGACTTTTCAAAAATCAAGGAAGCCATGGGAAAGGGAGTAAACTTGGTAGCAAAAAACTTACGTCACTGAGTTCCCAGATACAGTGATTTCTAAGTAATCTTAGTTCAAATATGTTTGGTTAAGTCTCCCTTTACAGTTTGAGTAATTCCATAAGGCTAAATAAGAGCAAGCAAGCACCTATATGTGGGTTAATTAAACAAACTGCTAAAAAAAGCAAGTTGGAAATAGTGTTCTGATATGGCAACTGCAGGTGCTCCAGCTCAATGGAGAGGTGTTTTACTCTCAGTTATTCAGAATTCTGCTTCCCTCCTGAGGGTAAAGGTGCTTATACAAAATCTAGTAAACTTAATTCATGCCTGTAACTTTGCATGTAATGCAAATGCCTGCACACACGTCATTTTTTTTGGAGTTTCTATGTCCACAGAGTTGAGTGCTCCAGTTTTTAAAATAAAATTCAATCTTGTAGTCAGGGAACACTTACACTTGTGAATATATTACTGCCTTCAGTAGATAACCAGACCTGGAAGGTTTGTGTGAATAGATCTGTTAAGAGTAGTGAGGAAGAGGTATTTTGCAGAAGTAGCAATAAAAATTTAAGGAAAGGACATAGTTGTGCACCAGTGTCCCTGCACTGTGCAAGGGAAAAGCTGACTAGAATGGGGTGCTGGCTAAAATGTCCAGTTTGTGGTACCCTGGAATTAGTAGGCTTTACATAGGAAATGTGTGGGAAAAATACTGGTGAGGTATTGGGACAGAACTGTCTGATGGTGACTAATTTATATCCTCTTACCTAAAAGTCTGTATGGTGGCATCTGTCCCTCTCTTGTACTTTAGTGAGTCAACTTCCTTTACAGCTTAAAGGTTTTTTTTCTTTAAATGTAAATACTTTTTTGGTGAAGCTCTGGGGGTAGGTTATGGGTTGACAAGCCATACAGAACAATCTGTTTGCTTATTGACAAGCTTGGTAACCAGCTCTGTTGTAAGTATGAGCAGACAGTGTTCAGAGTTTCAGTTAAGATGCAAGTTTACTAGATAGCTAATCAGATCTTACCTGTTTCTCTGTGTTAATCACTTCTGGGATTAGTTTGCTAATCTAGACCAGAAGTATTATCGGATTTGCCTTTCAACTCTCTGTGTGGTCTGATGCAGGTTTCTTTATGTAAAACTTAGAACCTGCCTCTTTTTTTGTTTTTCTTTTTTTTTGGCTAGACTTGATGCTTGCATTCTTTGGGCTCTGAAGGTGTTTACAGTATTTCAGACTGGCAGAACAGCCTAATTTGCTCAGATCTTACACCTTCTAAGTAATCCATATGGCGTTGGGTATATATGGAGAGAACCTGATAACAGCCCATGTCTATAGGAAGCTTTTTGGCTGGTTAGATTTGCTGCAGAATTGTACCATTAGACTAATGTTCAGCCAGTCTTGACTACTTTTTCCTGTAGGACTATTTTGAAATGATGTTTTCATGATAAGCTGAGTAGTTTATGCAACAAAAGTTCATTCTCCAGTGTCAAGGCCTGATGGATGTTTTTTCCAGCTGTTTCAGTAGGATCTTTCTATCGAGATACTGTGTATTTAATCAAAGGCACAAAGTAGTTTGGAAATACATCAGTTTCCAAACATGCTGAACTTTAATGAAAACATCTGTTTAAAAATTAGGCAAGTACTGAAAATATTTGAAGTAAAAATTGTATTAAGTTTACAAGAAATATTGGGTTTTTTTCAGTATGACAGTTTGCTTACCCATTACATTAGAAGTCTTCATGTCTTACCTTCTCCCCATGCCCCAAATCCTGGTAGATGTATATGCTTTGAAACTTACATTGTGGTGTTAAACAAAATTGCTTCTGTGCAAAATATTATGAACTAATACTACAGAAGGCTTGTTTTGAAGTGTCACACAAGAAGTGGATGTGTCCTATATCTGCATATGGCTCAGCGAAGATCAGGACTAAGATTAGGGGAAGTTCAGTAAGACCTTTCTTTCATGTATCTTGATGGCTCCTTATTGTTTCCAAAAATACTTTTCCTGTGATTTCAAATTCACTTCTAAGTCAGTTTATGAAAGACCTCTGTTGGAAACAAGTGCTTTTAAGGATTTTTGTTCTAAGCTTTACTGAAAACATTTTGATGTTCTCAAATCTTCCTAAAAAGCTCAACTTATCAAATAGTTGCTCAAAACCAGGTCAGCAGTTAGATAATATTGCTTGTGGAGAACTTAACATGGGTCAGCTATGCCTGGTGATAGATCAAAGGGAAAATTCTTTATACTGCAGTCATATTTTGGAGCCACAACTGCGTGAAGAGCAAAGTTTTTTGGGGCTGGAGACATTTCTGCCAATGCTCTGGAGTCCTGAGAGGTTGATGCTGAAACACCTGCCAAAGTTGCTCAAGGCTTTTCAGCAAGGAGTTCTCTCAAATCAACATGTATCAGAATTAATGATTTATTTACTTTAACCTGAAGCAAGGGCTGTTGTATCTAAATGAAGATCTCGAATAGCTGGGGTTGGGTGAAGCTTTAGAGGCAGAAGGGGCTGAAAGGTGCTTTTTGGTTTGATGGTGTTTTATTTTCTCGTTGTTGTTTCTGTTTTGGTGTTGGTTATTGTCTGTTTTGGCTTTTTTGCATTATTGAACAGGGTTTTTTTGCTAGTTGAGTTCTGAACTTGGTGATCTGCTTCAGTCCCTACTTGCTAAATTTTAGTGCTAGAAAATCAAAAGTCTAATTCTGGAAGCAAAGTTTCTGTTGTCATTGCTTTTTAATCTTAGAAATCATAGGTGAGAAAATTCAGATTATTTATCTGTCTCTACCTATCCTTTATTTCTGTGCTTTTTCATGGCTTGCTCCTTCCTCTTTAATATTCTAATTTATGCCTTTATTGAAAGGAAGGAAAGAAATCAGGCAGTTCTTAACACCATAAACTGTTTATTTCTATGTACTTTGATTTTCACACTTCATTCCCTCCTCTGTTTTAGGTTTTTCATGCCCTCTTGGGAAGGAATATGCCATATCTTCAGTTCTCATGTAAAATGCTGCATTAATATTCAGTAAAGAGTGTGATTCATGTAGGTAGAAATAGAATGAAATGATCAGGCAGACTGCTGTACACCACTGCTTAGCTCTCACATAGTGCTACATTCTGGAAGGATCTTTTTCTGGACTAGAAGCTGAAAATACAAACTTGTGAAACATCAGACCTTCTAGAACACGAAGACAGCTGTAAAAACAAAGTAGAAAAAACTGTAGGAAAAGATAACAAAATATAATAGCTGTTTTCAGCCCCTAAGGGCTCAAAATTACTTTCTCTATTCAGTTATGCGAGCAAGAAGAGCTGTATGAGTTGTAGAACACCCAAATAAGAAGCTGCTCCAGTGAGGAGTGCAGGCAAATCCCATCACCCTGGAATTTGAAGATGACTGTGTGGCAAAGGGCCTCTTTGGGCTTGTGCTCTCCTGCTAATGTGCTCTATCCCAGAGGCTGCCACGGAGTGAGCAAAGGTGGTGTTTAGACTGGTAGCTGCAGTACAAGGACAGAAATGTTTCTCTGCTGAAGTGGAAACTGATGAGCTTATTCCAATGTTCTGCTTCATGAATTATGTCAGCTGATCCTGAGGTGCGACAAGTAAAGAACAGCCAAGAGGTTGCACATGTTTTTCGGTGTGTAAGCAAGTCCTACTGTGACAGTGAGATTTAATTCTGTTTCAGATCAAACAACACACTGTAGCTTGAAGCCTTCCTGGTGTTTATCATTCTTGTGCTACTCCACCCCCAATGTAGGTGGCATTGGGCTTCCAAAAAGTAATGATCCTGGTATCATACTTAAAGATCCCAAACTACAGTAACATGTTATTTGAAGTGGTCTGTTTAAATAGTTAATACCAAATACCTGGCTTTAACCACATAAGTAATAGTTTTAACTATTCAATATTATGGCATCTCGTGCATTAATTAACATTAGACTAGGTAAGACAGCACAATAAGTTTTAAAGGGTCTTTAATCAGTGAAGGAACTCAGGGACGAAAGTTGTGATTTCCTAGCACAGGAGGCTTCCCTTCTTAGAAATGGCTTACAGTCATCTGGATTTTATAGTAGTGGATTTTCTTGGTACTGAGGCAGATCCTGAGTGCCACACCAGGTCAGGCCAAAGCTGTAGCTGGCACCCTGCCCAACCAGAACAGCTGCTTTGAGGGATGCAGGAACAATGAATGTGCAATGTGATACTTCCTCCAGCATGGCCTGGCTCCTGCCACTGTGCATCTTGAAGGCTTCAGAGTATGCCCTGGTGGTTCAGACTCTGACATCTATTGATAGAGCTCTTTGCTGTTGATGGTCTGCTCTTTTTAACTCCACATCCTGGACCTTCACAGGGTTACAGAAGAGTTTAATTTTGTAAACAGTTCATCACCTGCAAATACCTGAATGCTTGATTTATCATCCTTCTTGAAGTTTGAGGTCTTGAATAGACAGAACACTTGTATAACTTTGGTTTTTCAAGTAAATTGAACTAAAATTGTCTCTGCTTTATGATTATTGACTTTGTGCTGCAGGTCACAGTGATGTAATGTCTCTGTATATTAAGGAGGGTTTCTTACAGAAATAAGTGTGAACACATAAGTCAAACATGTCAATTTTGATCAAAACAGCAAAATAAGTATCACTTTACATGTGAGAATAAACAGAGGAACTAGTTGATAGTGATTTCTGTGGCAGTTTTAAAATGTCAGGAATGTTGGGGCTGGATATGTTTCCCTGAAGGGTTTGTTGAGGAGGCAGTACTTAAGAAAGGGCAGTGCTGTGACTGAACTTGGGTCAGATGAGTCCTGCTTTTCCTGCAGAGACTTTCTTGGTGATCTCTCCTCTCCAATCTCTGCATCCACTTACTTTGTGTGGGCCAGTTTGCAGAAGCCAATGTGAATAGATGCAAGGGTGAGCTGTAATACTAATTATTTTGTATAAGTGTCTAAACCAGAGTAACAAAACGTGTGGTTGCAGTCTGAGAACTCTGTCATTGATTTGGGGTTTTTTGCCCCTTGAGGTTACTGTAATGGTCAGTATGTGGACAGGTTTATGAATTAGCCATACTGTGACTTCACTAAGTTTAAACAAAATAAGCTCTGAAGCATTCTCCTTGGATTCCTAGAATTCTTGTTGTCCAGAAGATTTTGAGTTATGCCCTGTTAGGCATAGTTACTGTAAATTTGTTCATTTTGATTATGCTGCAGCAAAGTGGATTAATGTTCCTGAGCTGCACAATCAGTGTTACTGCTGTAAGTAGAACCCAAGAATGGACATGGCAAAGACAGTTTTCCTGCATGTGACTAATGTGGTGAAGTAGCTGCTCTCTCATGTTAGGCTTTCTCCCAGGCTGCTGTTTTAGCATGTGCAAGATAAGTGGTACAGAGTCCCTTACAAAGCAGTCAGGGTGTCCTGTGAGTCAGGCCTGCGCTGGCGAAAGTAGGTTAAGTACTGGCTCACGGAGTTCATTCAGATTGTGTGCTGTAAATAGTAACCGTGTTTCCTTAAATAGTTTGAGATGCTTATGTAAAGCTTGTAACCTCCTGTCAAAATGGGAACAAACAGGTTATTTGGGGTAGATGTAATTCCTGCTTGTGGATGCAGTGGAGTCAGCAAAGGCTGTTCTCTGCCCTGCATGCCAGTGTGGTGTGATTTGGGGAAGGTCTTTAATACGATTGCAGGTTTTAATCACTCAAGCTCTTGTGGTACACTTGCAAGGTGTGCTAAAGCATCTCTTGGTCACAATGTAGGTCTGATTGTTTGTTGGTTTTTTTCCCCCCCCCCTACCTGTGGATGACACGTTGCAATTCAGTGGTGCATTGATAAAATAGGTGGTAGATGTCCTTGCACTGTGTAGTACCTCCTGCTGCAGGGCACCCTTGATGCCCTTGGCTTTTGGAATATGGCTTGTAGAAAATACAATACAGATGAGTAATATGTGGAGAAGGATTGGGCTGGGTTTGATTGGGATCAATAAAATGGTAGCAAATATAAATATGTAACACTGGTGGTTTCCCTTTGTATTAGCTTAAGGACCAAAAAGAACAACCATGAATGAAGCAGTTCAGTCAGGGACAGAATTTTAGTTCTTGTTTGAAATTTTAATACCTATTCCCAGGGGAGTCTTTAACTTAACATTTGAAAAACAGAACTAATCCTGGCCTACCTTTGCTTTGAAAAGCAGTTCTGGGAAAATTTTTTTTTTCTTCCCCTGGTAATAATTTCTATAAGTGATCATAAACCAAGAAAACAAGAGTTAACATCATTTGTATTTTAAATATCAAGATTGTGACAAAAATCGTATCAAAATTGTCCAGCTAAATAAATCAGTGGTTTAAATCCACTTCTAGGCATAAACATAATTTATAGCTGGAAAGAAATTGTCAGCAGTGGACCTCAAGAAAAATGTTTCTGTTTGCCTGTACAGTGTACCCCTACATGTAAGAGGCTAAAGACTTCAATATTTACGAAGTGTGTTTTTTTTCTTTAAGGGTAACCTTGTAGGACAGATGTCTGAATGGAAGTGAATACATTAAGATACTTGTAGGTTTTCTAAGCATCAGCAGAGTGAAAATAAACCACTGCTATTCCTGCAGGATTTTGAACAATGAAGTGCAAGTCAGCTGCAATCTGCTATGGGTTGGTCAAGCTATTTTATTTGTTCATTGGAAATCAGTTGAGAATCCAGGGAATTGCTAATATCGGGAAGAAATTCTCTTTGGAGAGGAACAGGCAGGTGGAAGGCTGAAGCAGTTTCTTGAGTTGTCTGTTCTTGCGGCATTTACAAAAGGGAGAGACTTCTTGAGCAAACTTCAGTGATGGCCAGTGACAGTCCCAGCACCACTGTGATTGTGAAACAGCTCAGAAATTACTGAGCTCTGCACCTGTCTCTGGGTAACAGATGTCTTAGGAAATTTCCAAGTGTTTTGACTTGAACTGTATGTTTAATCTGCTTCTCTGAAGTTGAGCAATAGGCATCTGCTGTGTAGTGTGATTAAACCTCCCATATCCTCAAATTAAATAAAAAATAACGTACAGCAGTTTGAGTCGAAGTTTGTGCTATCAATCTGTAAAAACCAGTTGGGGAAATCATGGGTGAGGAAAGATGTCTTAAATCATCCTGTCTCATTCTCTGGTAGTGCATGATTACTTCCCACAATATATATTTTTCTAGTATTTGGTGCACTGTAGCCTTTTAAAAGGCTCCAGGAATGTGGTTTCCTTAGCAGATAAAGAGCCTTTTGTGGGGAGCAAAGGCAGTTTTGCTTAAGCTGTAATACTCATTCAGACTCACTTAAGATAGTGTCATGTATTTTTGGATCTCTTTCCTACTGTCATGATCATATTTCATGGAAATAGAACTTTCAGCTTCCTGGTCCTCTAGTTAATGAAAATGTGTGAGCTCTCTTAGTCTCTATTTGAAAGCAGCTTTTGCAGGAGGAGGGATAGCAGGTATTAAGTGTGGTATCTAGAGCCCAGGAACCTGTACCCAGTTACACCTTTCTGTTTTGTGAAACACTTCGTAATGATAGTGCTTTTTTTGCCTGAAATATTTTTTTTTCTGGAGTTAGAATTAGGAGCAGTAGGTTTTTGCTCTAAGAAATAACAGTAAAGGACTTCAAGCTTCTTGCAGAGCTTTGAGGACGTGAGTGGGACCAGCTGAAGTGTTCAGCTGGATCTCCATTTCCAGTCAAACATTTAGACGATTACTTTTGCTAATAGTTAGGTCTCTGAATAATTTAAGCCTCTTCAAAGTACTCCAGTGAAATAGGTTAATGAAATGAATATTTTGTAGAAAGTGATAAACCTTTTCAGTTATCTTAAGCTTAATTTACTCTTGTTTGTGAAGTGTTACACAGATGCTGCTTAGTATGTTGAGGTTCTTATGTTAAAAATAATCAACTGCTGTTTTCAAAACTCCAAAAAAAGAATGAATTCCTTAACATCTATTGCATCAGAACAAAAAGTCTGTACGTAGACTTAAACTCCAAATGTTTAAAAAAACCCCCAACCAAACAAAAAACCCCATCCCAAACCAGCACAACTTTATTTTATGCTGTTATGATCAGCATAGCATTCTTTTAGATTTCCTAGTCATGTGGTAGCATCCAGTGCTTGTCTCTTGTTGTGTCCATTGTTTGAGCAGGAACTTGCTTAAATAGCAGTAGTATTTTCAGGGAGGTGTGAAACTATTTTTAAAGTATACATTTGTGGCATAAGTAGTTGACTTAAGCTTAAAGACAGCTTTGTAACCTTGTCAGAAATCTGTATTTTCCACTGGGCGTTATGTTACTATCTGACAATCAGTTTTGAGTTGGATTTTGTCATTTCAGGCATAGTTGTATGGCTCTTTCATGCTTCTAAACCTAAATAGATGAACTGCACATCTGTTGTGTGAAAGTAACGTAGGAGGTCTCTAAATTTTTCTGTTTCAAGAGTGACTTTGTTAACATCAGTTAAAAGGCTTATCTATAATTACACAGTTCATATTAACACTGTGGTGTTGCAAAACTGATGTTCATTTTCCATCCCTTCTGAAATGTTTTGTTTTTTTTTTAATTTGAAGGCTTGAAAAATCTTTAAAGCTGGGTATTATGCTTAATAACTAGCAAAACAATAGGGCAGACTAAGTTTTAGCTTTTTAGAATCAGTTCAAACCCTCTACCAGGTGAAATCAGAAGTCCTCTTGGAGGAAGAGCTGAGTCTTTCACCAAAATGTGTGTAGCAGCATTGCCTGAGGACAACCTTTGTGCCATGAGTGATTTTTAAAGGGCCTTTGGGAGAGCAAACAGTAGGAGCTTTTACTGCTGATGGGGAGGTGCAGAGACTCAAGCTTGGGTTTTAGTTTGTTGGTGTGCTGTGATGAATTCTTGTGGAAGTGAGAATAGTTTAGTTTCCTAAAATGGAGAAAGATAATGGATTATACCATTCTTTCAGAGGGAGGCAAATACTGAGTAAAGCTTCTAATATCTGAATATAAGAAAGGCAGGACAGGTTATAACTGAACTTTACAATGATTCTCATAGGGCTTAAGATCCCAGATGATGTTAAGATCTGTATCTACTTGAGTTGTCTGGACTTTCCATGTAAAACTTGTGAGCTTTATCCAAGTGTGTATAAGGGACATGTAGCTCAGCTCAAAATGGGGGGGAAAAGTGCTGTGGATTTAATTGTCAGAGACACTGCCCCGTGGAATTAACTTTCCTTTTGAACCGTATGTGAATCTTTATGTTTGCAATCCATGTGGTAGATTGTGTAAGCTGTGAGGGCTTCCTGGCAGAGCAGGACTGGCTGTAGAGTGCATTTATTGCAACGGGGAGGTGTAGGAGACTGTGTAGCAGCAGACTGGGTGGACGAGATTGGATCCTCTTTGCTTGGTGGTAGATATTGAATACCAACAAATTAAACTGGGAAGGATGCCTGGATTTCAAGGCTTTCAGTGTTTCTTCTTTTCCTTTGGAAAAAAGTGTGTTTTCCTCAAGTAGAAGCACCTCTGATAGCAATTCAAGTTTGCTATATCAATTTCTTGAACTTCACAGTTCAGGTAGTTCTACAGTTGAATTAGAAATTCTACTTGGATGCAGCTGGAGAAAAGGGCATCCTTAATTAAATACAAAATGGGATGTTGAAACTACTTCTTGTCAACTTCCTCCCAGTTCTTTTTTAATCTGGGATGTAACTGAGACTGAGACTCCCCCCTGTCCCATTCAGTAAAGTTTATTGGTAACTTGAATTATTTTTTTCCAGAAAGCTCTGTAAATGGAAAAAAAAGTAACTATTAAACTGTCTTTTCTTGTTCTGAATTACAGACCCTCCTTCATCACTCGCTTTAGTTTCTTTGTGTTATATAGATGAAGACATGCTAACTGTGAAAAACTTCATTCTTTTCATATCCACTCTTGTGTAATTTTTAGTTTGGGTTCTCCAAATACTTAAATTCTTATATTCATTTTTTTCAGGGTGTCCTTAAGCAAATTGCAATGTGCAATGCATTATCTTTCTCTGAAGCTGTGCTTTCCTGGTGTCGTCCTGCAGCATGTTAGTGTTGTGCGTATAGTCTGCTTTGAAATTACGGAGGGTTTGGTTGTGGAAGCCACTTCAGTATTTGTTTTCCCCTTCCTCGCTCCCCTCCCATTGCCACCCCTGTGGTTTGAGTTTTGTATGAGGAGGACTCAGAGGAAGGGAAGCTGAATTCCTTTTCCTTGTTTTCATCTTTCAAGTACAATGGTGATTACAATGTCTGTATGGAACAGGCATTATATTTTGGTAATAATGTTTTGTCTCAAAGTGAGTCATCTGACTGCCAGGCTTCAGAATTTGACAGTCTTTAAGAACTTTCCATATGAGGAAGCAATAACAGACTTGTGGGATGGCTAATGAATCATGGATAATTAGTGTCCTGCTCCTGCTAAGCTTTAGCATCTGACAGGTATTTTTGCTTTCAGTGGGATGGTCTAGAGAAACATTTTCTACCCAGTTTATAATTTGATCTAATACATGAAACCTTTAAATGCCAACCTTTTTATAGTGTGGCACAAAAGCAGAATGAATTGCTCTCACCTGTTGGGCTTTTTTTTTGTTCACTTAGTTCTTGTGAGTATACTCTAGGACAGCAGAGATTAAAATTTAATAAAAAACCTATTGTTATAGCTGGGGAGATAAGACATATTTTGTCCATATTGGTGTTCCTATAGCCCTATCTTCATATTGATTTAGCTGGGCAGAAGAAAGATCCTTGATATATCAAAGATTGTGTTGCTTTACCTTAGTTCGAAGAATTGCAAATAATGACTTCAGCAAGGTAGAAGTTTTCAGTTACCAGTATCTGGCTTGTTTTGAGAGTGGCCTGGGGTCCTTAATTATCAGAATTCAGTTTCTATTCAGTGGGAGAGTCCTGCCCGTGGCATTTGATGTCTCTACTGAACACAAACGGTCTTCCAAATCTGTGCTGTTTCAGTGCTTCTGATGGAGTTGATGTATAGCTCTGTGGATGGTGTAAAACTAGGGCAATTCCTTCTGTTACTGATGAAGATTTTTGACAGAGTTGTTAACATTGGTAACTTTTCTGAGGAGCAGCCATTATGAGAAGGAAGACCTTTAAAAAGAGGTGTCTTAGAGCAGGAAAGCTTTTCCTAAGAGCTCCAGTGGACATCTGAAGCTTGTGGTATAATCTCAGACCCCGTCCCAAGACCTTCAGCCTTTATCTCCAGGCTGGAATTTTAACCCAGTTTTAATTTTTCCAATCCTGTTTTAATAAACAGGCCCAATTAACTGAGACTTGTTTTACTGTGGTGTCAGTATAAATACCTGAGGATGAATCTGCAGTTTGCTAAGTTGCTGGAGTTAATGCAAGTCTTCAATTTAATGTTTTTGCCTCTTCCTGCCATGACCAAGGTGAATTACTTAGGTAGCTTAAAAGAAAAGGGGGAGAGGGGGCTGGAAATTGGGTCCATCTAAGGCTCCATTTCAGATGCATCTGAGCTTGGGTAATCCAGATATTGTGTAATTCTCCCTTCATTATGATAAAAAGGTACTTATAACTCTAATTGCTAATTAATGGAATCCTTAATTTCTTAGAAATACCTTTTTAGGCTGAGCACTATTAGAGAGTAACATTTCTTTCCAGTCTTGCTCCTTAAATGATCTTTCTGTCAAGAACAGATTTAAGTTTGCCATGCTGAAACATAACTGACAACTACGTTCCAAACCAGGGCTGTACAGGTCATAAAGTTTGTTAAGAAGTGGCCTTGTGGGTTTTTTTCTAACCACAGCAGAGCATTTTCTTGACCTAGTTGTTTTTCAAAGACAGATGACTGTTTTTCTTACCTTGAATTTTGTTGCCTGAGGGGGTTATTCTGATGGCTTGACAAAGCGTTTGGAGAACCTCTAGTCTCTGCCTCTGTTACTGTTGAATTTGGATGCTATTCTGCCCAGCTGTGTTCTTAAAAAAAAAATAATAAATTGATACTTGAGCTTAAAAAGCTCCTTCAGTAACAGGCCTTGAGAAAGGAGACCTTTCTGTCAGCACATAAGGCTTTTTCTTCCAGAACGAATCTTACATGGTACAAACTTAAAGTATGGAACTGTTCAACTGGGAGTCAAATGGCAGTTAAGCATCCTTACAAAATGCATGTGTGTGTTCACTGGGAATTGGCAGGCTGGTATGATGTCTGCTGACTAGTTCCACATGGTCTAAAAACTTTTTTCCTCCTAAGTGTTGCCAGCTTCTTTCCGTTTTACTGGGGCTGTGTGTGCCTGCCTGTGCTTGTGTTTTATAAGGATGTTATGGGCTATTATTTGCTGCTGTAGGCTCTTGTTCTCTTGGAGGGAGGACAACAGAATGGAATGTTGGAAGCAGGAGTAATTCTTTTTATATTACTGTGAGAGACCAGGACATGTGCAGAATTAAGTAGTTTACACAGCTTGCCACTCTTCACGTTCTGTTTGATGTATATTACTGTTCTGCGAGTCCCTCTTGGCTTTGCTCTGAGTTCTCTTTCCTCTCCTTGCTTTGCTGCTTTCTCTTTGGGGATTTTTCCAGTTCTTTGGTCTCGTGTCAAAATCCTGTTTAAATTCCCATGTGGAGAATAACTGTCCAGAAAACCTTCCTGGTGCTGAGCATGGCAAAGTCCTGCTCCGTTTTCACTGTGGCAGTGAGAAATATTCTATGCTTTCTACCAGAACGTTCCAGTGGAGCCGAGTTCTCTGATCCTCTCCTGTGTGGTGGTGTGAGCAACACTCAGCTGGTGTTTGAAGTTACTACATAGATCCATGGAGCTGGTCTTAGGCTGCTGCAAAAACTGCCTTATGCAAAACATTCCCTGGTAGGTAGGCTTGGGTTCTAGTGACCCTGACATTTGCTGGATGGCTCAGTTGTAGCTGTAGCATGTTTGAGGGCCAGGCCTGAGAGTATCCAGCATCTCTGTTGCCACGTGAACTCCCTCAGCATCTCCCTGCCCACTGTTTGCTCCCAGTCACCCCTGTTGTAACAAAAGGACTGTCCTACGATCCAAACTGGCTCAAATGGGATCTTCTTTACTGAAATGTGATCAGCACTTACTGAAACAGCACTTGTTATGGCTTGTACTTGTATTTTTCTAGTGAATCTGTTTCTGCAGACAGTGGTTCTGAAAGTTTAATGTTTCTGTGTTAAATTGTAATGTACTTAGCATGCTCTGGCTTTTTCTGTCTTAGTACGTATTCTGAAAAATATGAAGACCTCTGGGGAGCCATGAGACAAATCTCACATGTAGGATGTGTGGCACAGTTAGCAGGTAGATGGTGGTCACAGAAGGGTAAAAACTGCCCAAAAGGTCTGTTCCCAAGCAGAATTTAGGGCTGGTGTTTTTTTCTTCCTTTACCACTGGCAGCAATTTGATAGTCTGGAAGTTAGTGCCTTAAAGCTATGGGTTAAAAAAAGCATGCTATTGTACTTCAGGAGGGGATGCCAGCATTGGAGGGGGAAGGAGGGAATGTCCTCTGCAACCTTTTTAGTGTATGCTCTAGGTCTATGAATAGCTCTCAATGCCTGTCTCTTCCAATTATTATTTCCCCGAGCAGCACTGTTTGTAAAGCTGATGTTCTTGAGATGGCCTTTGGTTTCAAATGTCTTTTTCAGCATAAATGCTATTTTTTTTTCCTTCAGGTATGAGTCTGTTGATACGTGCTGGATATTCTACTTTGGGAGTTTCTCATGCACCTGTGAAATAACTTCAGTTCAGACTCTTGTTTTGAGTAGTGACGAAACCATCTGCCAGTCATACAAAACAAAAATCAATATCCTGCTGCATTCACTGCAACTAATAGTGGTAATGTGAGGTGTTTTTCTGTCCTACAGTAACTTGTGGGAGTAGCAGGAACTGTGACCTAAATAGGAAAGAGATTCAGACTACTGCTACAACATTTTGTCTGCAGAATGTAACCAGTGACAGGTTTGGGACACTTTGAATTTCTCCTCTGCTTACCAAAAAAAAAAAAAAAAAAACCAAACCCAAAACAACCTTTTTTTTTTGCTTTGATATCTTACTGGAGATATTGGAAGCAGTACTGCTTGGCTGCTTTAGCTGCTGTCATAGAGGGGTGTTTTGGTTCTTCTTTTTTTTTTTTTCTTCTGTAGTGGTGAAGTCCTTCCCTCATTGTGAAATGGACTCAATCGTTCCTTCCATGGGGGATCATTTGATTTACAGTCATTCAGAGTGAGGGTTAAGTCCAGTTTTGTAATGATAATACATGAAATGCATATTAGTAGTTTTACCTTTGGGTTACAGCAGAAATAACTTGATCCCAGAAATAACTTGATCCTTGAAGTTCATGCTTGGAAACTGTAAACCAAGGGATTATAGAGAAGGAAATGAAGAGGAGGGGCAGGATGTTGAAATGTGTTTTCAGCGAACAGTCGTATTTGTAATAAGCTCTAATCTGTAAGAACAAACCTCAGTGGAACTGTTAGTGAACTATGAGCTGCTGTTAACAACCTCTGCATTAAAGCTCCTTCCCCTTCCACATGTCAATTCCAGATCAGTCATATTTCAGTTCCTTAATGTGACTCATACCTGCTTTGATTCCCCCCCCCACCTCTGAAAAGGCTTTGTGTACACAGAGTAAGGCTGCTTTCACCCTTCACTGACCAGCCTGTGGTCAAAATATTTTTTTGTGTGTGTGATCTATTTAAATATGTTCTGAGATTTTTGATAAGTTTGTTCTTGTGCAACGCTCCCCACCCTACTAGTTTCTATTCCTCAGCCTTCTTGGTTAGACTCAGATAGTGGAGAAACATCAATTTCCAGGAAGTGATTAGCTGTCAGATGTATAGCCAAGCTGAAGTCTCTTGTTGAAAGAGGTTACACAGGTTCCTAGGCTTCGACATACTGCAGAAGGCAAGTGAATAAAGCAGAAGTTAATGTGTTTTGGTTTTTTATAAGATTAACATGTGAGCACCAGCTAAGATGGGTTTTAATTGGAACTGGGCTTTATTGTTCATTCCCAAAATGGTTGGTGTATGTCAGAAAACTGCCATGAAGAGTAAGGTTGTGAGTGATTTCTTAAACTCACTCATAATGATTTTATCACTTGTCCAAATTGTGTGTTCCCTGGAGCTGGTTCTTTAGCTCTTCCTTTCAGTTGATCCCTCTACAGTGTGCATGTTTAGAGAAAGTTATTGCTGATTGTCCCTTCCCCATGCTAAATAAGGCAGCTGAACCTTTCCTACCTCCAACTCTTTTCTTAATACACTACATTTTTTTTCTGTTTGCTTTTATTGTCTCTCCTTTTACGGCTGTATTGTGTTGGTGACTGCAGTCACTTGTTTGTCTTGTCCTGCTCTGACCCTTCCAACTGATGAATTCCTCGTGATGCAGTTTGATAGTGTGACCTTGTGCTTTTCTATAAATGTGCCCATGATATCATTTCAATCAAGTTCATGAATATTCCAGCCTTCCTTTATGTGGCTGATGTCACTCAGCTTTAACTAGTGAAGTGTGTTAATATCATGTGCTCTTTTGGGCATATTTTCCCCTCCTTTTCACGAGTTCTCAGATGCACTGTCTGTAGGTGGCCAGCTCCATCTTTGTGCAGTTATTTTGTATTAATTAGGTCTGTCCTCTATATGAGGGTCTCAATATTGGTGCACTGAGTCTGGCAGAACTCAAAAATGATGGTTTAGCTGGACGTGGATAGCATCAGAGTTGGGGTCACATCTGTGTGCTATGCTAAACATGCCAGTGCTGTTAAGTTCTAGAAGAGATACAGTTCTTAGAAAACTTTGATCGTGATGATCACTGGATGGATGTATTCAAGAAACAATTCTCTTCTGGACTTGTTTTTCTGCATACTTTATTGGGGTGAGCAATCGAGGCTCAATGCTTAGTTTATTTTTTGTAGGCAGTGCAAGTTGGTTGCTATGAGGGCTTTTAATGCAGACTATATCTTGACTTTTTATGCCAAGTCACTATGTCATAGTGTGGTTTTGAATAACTAACCCTTTTCCTTTTGGGATAAGGTGTAACTTCCAAGACTAGTTGTGTCATGCTGCTGTTATTGGCCCCCTTGGGCTGAAGTCTGGTCGCTCGGTTGCCTTGCCTGTCTTAGTTATGGGAAAGTCTTTTAACTTTCTTTGATTATGTCAACAAGGGTAAGTAGAGTATGTTAGGAGTTGCAATTAGTTGCTGTGCTGAGTGGGCTGTGTGATCCCTTCAGCTCTAAGGGATGATAAAGATGTGCCAGGGCTGAGGTTTTTCTCTGGAACTATATTCTGGTTTAGGTCTGTTTCTTTGGACAGTAAAAATGGGCATGTGAAAGAGAACCAAACTAGTAATTCAGATACAGTTCAGAGGCTCTTTAAAACTTTCTCAAGTCTCCACCCAAGAAACTTCCTGTGAGATCAGTACACACAGGAAGAAGATAAGGAGGTACCAGGTTTAAGCTGGATTAGTGCAGAAAACTCATCTTTTGTGGGGTTTTTGATGTTCAGAAAGTTTTTGAATTCACTGTGGTATATAAACATATTAGAGAAAATAAGTTGCTTTAAACTTGTATCCATAAGACTGCTTTAGTATAATGACTGCTGGGGATTTTGGGTGAAAGAATAAAATTGGCTTATAACAAATGCAGCTGCAATCCTGAGATGAAATGAGCTTTTGTTGTGAAAATTACTGGGGTGAAGACTTGTGTATATGTGTGCAGGGGAATTTCCATTTTGAAATGAGAATGGTTTAAGTTTGCAAAAAGCAGGAGGAATCTTCTCTATTTTAGAAGATTTATCTGGGAATCAACAGTGTCAAGAAGCCTCTCCGATCTGGGGACTTTATTGTGGAAGGGAGAGAACAGCAGGAAGGACACCCAGTGCTGATGGGCAGTTCATTGGTGTGGATGTTGAGTGTTTCTGGAATCCATGTGGGAATTTACCAGGATCAGATTAATGACTTTTTTACTGTGCATTTTGAAGCAAAGGATTAAAGAATTTTTATTGAATGAAAAAAGTTGTCTATGGCAGAAATTAATATGGTCACTTTCAGGCAAGTCTGTTTAAAGAAAATGAGGAGTAAATGAGACTGAAGTTCTTTTAAATCTTTCTAGTTTCTTCATATCTAGATATTTGGAGTTGTCCACCTTTTATGTGCAAGCAGAGACAAAAAAAAATAATTATCTTAACGTGCTTTTCTTTAGGTCTTGCAGTTTTTGGTTTTCTTAGTTCTTGAATAATTTTCTAATCTGAGTTGTTTTTACATATGTGTAGCAGACGGAGCTGGTTTCAAATTTGCTCCTCAGTGATCAAGATTGAAAGTGTCAGTTTGGAGTGAAAAATGCTGTTTGTATTTGGGTAACACAGGATGAATTTAAGACTCCTGTTGTTTTGATACCAGGAGCTGTTGCAGCCTTTTTTTCTTGGCGACTCACTGTTGTCATGGTTATAGTTTCTCTGCACTGTTCCCAGTGTTGGAGATCCCACCATAGAATTTTTTGAGGTTGCTTTGCCACGTGAACACATCTGCTGTGTTGTGCATCTGACTTTCAGGAAAATACTTTGATCAGGCATCACCTGTCTGGTTTAAATATGCAATTAAATAGTTCAAGTAAATATTAGCATTAGCTAGCAAATAAGGTGGTACCTTGGAGATTAGGTCTGTTGTAATAATGAAGTGATGGAGAACAAAATGCAGCTCCTGAACAGGAGTTCTTAACTCTGAAGTGCAGTAGAAGGTAGTCAGAAATGAAATACAATTTCTAGTACAAGTCATCAACAGGATAAGTAATAGATAGGTCTCTCTGTGTTAAGCTTAATTTTGCTGTCAAAGCATGTGTCTTGCTGACAGTGTGTTTTTGATAAACCTGTAATGGCTGAACTGGTACTTTGACTTTTTAACAGTAAAACTGCAAAAATGTGAAGAGCTTGTCTCAGCTGCAGCACCCTGTGTGAAGCAGAAGCCCTGGTAGCTTTCCATTTATTGAGTTTTTTTGAGGTTTTTTAAGTTGCAATAGTGGTATGACACACTTTATCTGCCTAACAGCCTTTTGTAAGAGTCTTGAACTTGCAGTAATTAAAAAACTGAACGTGGTTCATTCAGAGCTCTGTGTAATGACTGTTCCATTGATCTGAATGCTTGCTTAATAGTACTTTCATTTTTTTTTAACTGTCTTCATACAGCTTTGAGAAAACACCAAGTGTATCCTTGGTTCTTAACTGGAACTGTTTCTGCTTACTCTCACCGTGTACTGAGCGCCAGCACAGGAGTTCTGTGTGCTGATAACACCATTATTAATGTGGCAACCTTGTAAACTTAACCAAGTGACTAAGCACTCAAGTGCTCAAATGATACAAAAACTGATAAACTGATGTAAACTAAAACATAATTTCAACAACTATTTTAAGGGTAACTAAAACATTTTGGAGCTAATCTTGGCAGTTTATTTTTTTTGGTCTAAAAAATCCTGTCTTCTGGGCATTATAAAAAAGGATCACAGGGGAAGCAAAAATGCAGAATACTTTGGAAACTGGGATAAGAGAGAGGATTTAACTTCTTTGCAGCTGTTTGAACAAATTTCTTTGTTCAACCTTGGACCATTGCTTCCAGCTGCATGAAAGCCAGTGAACTCATCTGAACTGAATTTGTTTTAATTGAATTCTGCCTGATTAATGCAAGGTATACAGGATGATTTGACAAAGGATATCTTTAGATTGTCAAACGTGTTTCTCCTGTAGTAGGGAAACACCCTCTGGTTTTAATTTGAAAACGGCACAAACATTCTTTGACATGAATTGTTTTGTAGTATCACCAAAGGAAGCCTGGAATTTAGGAATTTTATTTTTTCCTCCCTAATCAGACTGCTGGTTTGGCAACTTGTTATTTAGAGTGGATAAGTTGTAGCAGGGCCCCAAGTAAGTATGAGTGAGCTGAGGCTTGTCTGTGTAGCACAGTTATCAAGTGAGGAGGGTGTGGGTTTTGAAGGACAGTGACTATTGTAGAACAGCTAAATGCAGACACTTTTCTCTTAGTACCTCTTTCCACTTCTTTCTCTCTAAGTGGAAGCCTTTAATTATGACTGTTTTCCTCTAAAAAGGGAGAAGGGGCATTTTTTGCATGTAACTATATGTAAAATGAGGTAGCTTTTATTTCCTTATTGAAAGGACATAATGCTTCAGTGCAGTGGGAAGAGAACACACTGTGCACATCAGTGTAAGGGGTGGAGGAATGGTAGATTTCACACTTGGGTAGACACTCAGGTTGCATCAGAACCTGGCTCAGTGTGTCCCTTCTGGATGCCCTAGTGCTTCACTGGGGTCACTGGTGCCTGTGTGGGTCTTGAGCCTCTTTTCCTTCCACCTTGTCCTTACCCTGGAGGGATGCATGTAGCCATACCACACTTGCTAATATTTCTATCCTCCTGCTGAAGAAACTCCCTTCCCTCAGCCTAGCCTGAATAGTAGAACTAGCAGTCACATAGTCCATGTGGTCCCTTTTCTCATGCAAGAGGCAGACAAGTTTGTCACAACTCATAAGTTCTGTTTATGATTGCTTGGGCCACCAATTACACTTACAGGTTTTATAAATGCAGAATTTAATGGAGCCTTTAAGAACCAGGGGCTGAGAAATTTAAGCCCTGCAAAGGTCCTGTCCTTCTGGGATAGAGTTTTGCAGATTCCAGGTGGTGTTAGGCCTGGCTGTTGATACTGAGTGAGGTTTTATTCCTTTGTCTAGTTATATTTTAACTCTCAGCTTTCAGTTGTGTTTTATGTTGATCAGTGTGTGCTTTGCCTGCCTTCTAGACTAATGAACATTAACAGTAAGGAGCAGGAGAACTTTGTGGTCTTTGCAGCATTCAGACAAGAATACTGTGGTTTAAATTGCTCAGTAGAAGTTTTCTGAACTTTAGCTAATGCTGGGCAACCTCATTTCA
The DNA here is from genome assembly GCA_035583135.1 of Lophotriccus pileatus. Classification (NCBI taxonomy): domain Eukaryota; kingdom Metazoa; phylum Chordata; class Aves; order Passeriformes; family Tyrannidae; genus Lophotriccus; species Lophotriccus pileatus. Next base: position 65,834,622 of record JAWWES010000133.1, read on the forward strand.
GCTGGTGTTATAACTTGTCCTTTTAAAAATATAAATGTTATATGCAATTGTAGGTTAAAATAAGTGATATGAAGTAGTGTTGTGATGTACAAGTAGCATGAAAGATCTTAAATAGGATCTTAAAACACATGTGACAGGTGCTTGTGGCTTAACTGTCATGTCCTATTTGGTAGAGCTTCAAGGTTACTTTAACTGCTGTAGTGTGAGTTTAGAGTGGCAGAAATCAGATGTGCTTGAAGCACAGTCAGCATAGAACCTCTCTGAAATTCTTCATTAGTGCACAATAATAAAACTGATCCAGAGGCCGAGACTCCTGATGTGCTCTAAATCCTTAAAATGTAAACTTAGTGCGTTGGTTTTCCCCTTCTCTCTTCTCAGCTTTTAATTAGTTTACTTTTGCATAATAGCTTGCCTAGCAGGGTTTTTTTTGGAGAATGTTATTCATCATACTTGTTTTAAGGATACTTAACTGAATCAAAATATGGACTTCAGTGTTACCAGGTGATGGTATGTTCCTGGAGTGCTCGATGCACAGTGGCCACTGTGTTTAACATTTAATGTCATTTGGATCAGGTAGCCCTTGTAACTTGAGCATGTGTTCCTATAGAACCAGAAATTCCTTTAAGTTGAATTTCCAAGGCTTGTTAAAATTGCATGTCCCAGAGCAAAATACCTTGCTTTTAAAAATTTTGTAAAGCTCTCATAGTTGGCACAATAAGGTGTGTTCTCAGGGCATGCAAGGGGGCAGTTGGGCTGGTAAATGACTCTTAAGCTTGTTAAATTAAAATACTTGGTCAGGTGAGTAGGAATGTAATAATGTAATATGAACAGAAATACTTAACTGTGCAGTGAAGTGTTTAATTTCCAGACTCACCTCAGATTTGTAACTAAAGAATATATACACTCTATGTTGAAAAATACTATTTTCTGCTATTCATGTTCTAAAATAACTGAATTCCTTCTGTTGTTCCCTCTCCTAGGGAGAGGACATATCTCCTAGAAAGTTCAAATAACCATATGAAGAAGTAAGAATTTTCTCTCTTCTCTGGTACTTGAGCCTAAGCTACTTCAACTGTAGAAAGCATAGGTCCTTAGTATTGATAAATCATCTTAAGTGGCTTCAGTATCCTGGTAAGGACTTAATTGATTCCCATCTTTTGAGGAGCTATTATGTTCTTCAATTGAGGTCTAAACTGTCTGGTTGCTGCCTTATCTCGTGGAAAAAAAACCTGTTCTAAATTCAGGTTACCTTACCTCTTTTCTATGGTGGTTGAGCTCTGCAGACGTCCCTTTCGTGGAAGAGCAAACAACAGAAAGAATTCAATTTTAAGGTAAAAGTGAGCTCCTCAAGTCAACAGGGCACCTGGATGTCAAGGGTAATGCTTTTGTTGCATCTTGCAGTGATACAGTCTGATGCAAAACCAACTTGATTAAACTTTAGGGTTACACTTAAGTCTAGTATGTCATTCTTCACTGTTTAGTGAGGGTAGGAGGAATCCTTTTGTAAATGCATACTTGCAATACCTGAAGTATGCACCCACTTCTTAAATCTTATCAACAAAATACTTTCTCACCTTTAGCTTGAGTAAAGTAGAATACAGACTTGTTCAAGTGGCCTCCAGACATTTTGTAGTGGACCTAAGCCAGCGTGTGCTTGTGAAAATACACCAGTTGTAGAAAATGGTAAGCTATTGGAAATGGTCAAGGAAATTTGTGTATGTCATAATAAAATGCTTCTGTTAGGAACAAGGATGATACTGCTGCAAATCAGAGAATTTAACACTGAGTAAGTTAATCTAAGTGTTCTTGTAGGCTAGTATTGCTGTGTTTATTCTAAGTAGCATCAGAAGACAGGGATTTGTTTGTGGCTGCTTAAAGAGCACATATACAGTTTATGTATATATCTGTATAAAGGGTTTTCTGTACCTTGTTCCCTGTGCTCTGCTTTTGGAGATTGGAGGCCTTGCCATGGAAACATGTTGCTGAATAATGATCACCATGAGGACTGAAGTAATACCGTTCAAAGTGCTAAGTAGTGGTAACAACCTTATTGAGGTTAAACAAATACTTCTATTGTATAATCCTCTTCTTTTAAAGTCACATTCTTTATTCAAACTACCTCTGCTTTTGGAGCATTAATTTTGAAATTGAAGGTTCAGGATAAACTCAGACTTCACTTATGGATTTTATTAGCTACTTAACTAGGATAAATTGCAAATCTCCTAGTGGTTCCCGATTCTTGCCAATGTATGATTTGATACAGTTAGAACCAGCCGTAGATCACTTTTAACACAGACTTGCTGTGTAAGAATATTGACTTTTCAGTGTTGAAGTTGTGGATCACAATTGCTTAGAGCCCTTTCAGGCACTGGGTTGGAGGAGAGAGATCTCTGAATGGATTAGGGTATAAATGGAGTTTGTACAGACTCTTCTGACTTGCCACAGTTCCTTTCACTGGCACCCAGCCATCTCTAAAATGGGTATGGACTTGAGAGTTAATCACAAAGTCCTTTCTTTGTGATCACTGATTTTTAAGGACAGATAACTGTTGTTTTTCCATGGCCATCTGGTGTGTAAGGGAAGGGTGGCCTTATCCTGGCTCTTTTTGCCATCTTCTCCAGTCAGCTGCTTTCTGAGACTGTAATTCATCTGTCCCCATAGTCCTGTCTTAATGCATAATCACAGTAAATATGCATATGTGCCAGCTAATAAGGTGGCAGTTTTGTAAAGGGAGTCAGGTAGGTTACACCTCCCAAATCTGCATAAAAGTGCATGGTTATGTGCAGGACTGATACTGCATGCAGACAAGTGAGATCCTTGCCTACAGGAAAGTTGGATGCTTTGGTACAAGGCTTGCAACAAACCACATTTTTGAAGACTTCCAGATCCTCTGATTATATTCCTGGTTAATCACCAGTATTAGTTTGTTCTCATGTTGTAATGTATTTTCAGGTTATGCAACAGCCTTAGGGAATTGAAGTACAAGTTGTAAGCTTAGTTTTCACTCTTAAACATACTTGGCAGTAACTCCTAAATTTATTGCGACAGTTACTGTATATGTTGGCTTTTGTCCATGTGCTTTATGTGGCCACTGAAAGTACTGCAGACTGTTTCTCTCCTTTGCGCAGCTTTTATTGAACTCTCAGTTGAGGCAAGATTGTCCTTTGAAAGGTGTCTTCTCAAAGCAGGCCAGATTTGGAGCTTTTTTTTTCCCTTAGGAGGGACTGACCACTCGGCACATCAGTTGGGAGCAGGTCCTTTGCTTTGGCAGGTGGGGCGCGGCGGTTGCTGCTGGGGCGTACGGAGATGCTTCTCACCAGGAGCAGACTTTGAGCATCCTGGCTCTGATCCTGGGAGTGGCCTGACTCTGTACCGTGCTGCCAGGGAGCCCTTCCATCTACCTGGCAGTTTGTTGTGCTTGCTGTTAGAAGTGCTGTTTGTGTTTCCTCCACCAAAAGAAGTGATGAGCTGGAAGGAAAGATCCCGAGGGCTGCTGGATGGGCATCACTGCTATATTTCCTTCACGGTCTGAAATTATTGTTGCATAATGCCAGTGCCAAATGAATGTTACAGTAATCAATAATATAGATCACTCGAAAGTTTCAAAGCCCTCAGGACTCTGTTAGAACCTGTTCTGATGGCTGTATGTTTGTTTGTTATATATTTGTAGAATTTAATTTTGACTTCTGTGCTACATGCTGGGATTTATTTTGGTTTTTTTTGCTGCATGCAGTCTACTTCCCAAAAATGCTTGACTTGTGCTGCAAGGCCTAGTAAACCAGTTTGCAACCCTTACTGCTGCTGCCCTTTGCAATGAGTAAGAGCTCCACTAGCTCATATTTTGGATGAGTCTCCTGCCTTGCTCTAAAGTAAAATTTCTTAATCTCACACAGTTAACAGTAAAGCTTTTGAATATTTGTGCTACTATTTTGGGTAAAAAAAGGAAACTTCTGTGAGCCAGGAGGATAAGATGAATATATTGCTGCTATCAAATGCGTTTCTGAGAACTTAATCAGCGTGCAAGTATCCAAAGCCTTGGTTCCCTTGGAGTTCAAGGAACTGGCAACCCCTTCACTCAGTCCCTCTTGTCACGCTGCAGAGGCCACCAGTGTTGTGTCACATACTAAAAGCAGAATATTAATGTAAGCTTGAAGAGGTAATTTGAGGTTTGGGGGAGCTTTTGAGTGGGTGGCAGCTGCAGCTTGAAACTCCTCATCTCTGAGGCAAGGTGCCGGCAGCAGCTGCTTATGATTTGTGTCTCCCCCTCTTAACAGCAGCCTGGCCTGGCAGAATGTACTGGTGACAAAATATCTATGGGTTTAATGAGGGTGAAACTTGGCAACTATGGCCCAGAAAAGCACTGCCAGGAGTGTGAACACTTTTCAGATGGCTTCATGCAGTTAATGATCACTTGTTTCTTTCCAGATAGTAACCTCCTTTGTGTGAAGCACATTGCCCCTCGTGTTAAAAAAATCTGCTCAGTGCTGTGAAGACAACATATAGTGTTACATCAGCCCAAGACTGTCCTTAGTCAGCAGGTTTGATTTCCAGAACATGATTAGGAGGATTGCTGCACAATAAATATTCCATGTGATCCTAATCTTGTGCTTCAGTTTAGGCTCTGTGCATTCTTTTAAATGGGCAAGGAAGAGGGAACTGGGTAAAAGTGTGCTCTTGCCTAAGCAAGGGAACAAACTAGAAAAACAGATGGTGCTAAAAATAATTTATTACTAGGGCCTAAATATGGCTCTGTGATTCTCCCCCCCACACACACCCGTTTATAAATAATGCAGCTATAAATCCTGCTAGGTATCAATAAGTATTGAATTAACTCCAAACTGCTGAGTGTTATAGAACCCTTTTGGCAGCTTTCCAAGCTTGGTGTTGCCCTTCATTCATAGGATCAACATTTAATTCCTTAACAGGGGAAACCTGAAGAATTCATCCTCTTTCAATGGAAACATAGATGCAGGGAGCTTGAATGAGTAGCCACAGGCAAAGGCATCCCACTGCAATGGAAGGGGAGCCGTGCTTGATGAGTTCCTGCTAGGTCGCAGCCAGGATGAATCTCCTCCTTTCTTTCCTGCAATGCATGAACAATCAAAGGCTCCTTTTTTATCTATTGTTGCCATGGAGGGCGTCCATTTAAAGTTCAAATTCCAGCAGGCTTGGGAAGAAGGAAAAGGAGGTAGGAGTAGGCTGGGCTGGGAGATGATGGGCAAGCATCAAAAGTGAGCTGAAGACAAGCCAGCACTTTGTGCTGTGACAGGACAGACCAGGCTGGGGGTACTTGGATTTGAATGGATGCCTGGAAGTTTTCTGGGCTAGTGAATGGAACGCTGCTGAGGTGGCAGGCGCAGGGAGCATCTGGCGTTTTGCTTTCTTTGCGCCGGCGGAGCAGATCACAATGTGAAATCAGGCCCGAAAGGGCATTTAATGAAGTGAGCCCTTGTGCTTGGAGGTTCCCTGTGCTCTGACAGCGAGGGAGTGTAAGCCTAGAGGAGAGTGAAGGAAAAGAAATCTCATTAGGGATGGAGGTTTCTCCCCTCCCCCTGCCTTTTGTAAATGGATTCTGTAACAAATGTCCTGCAGATACCCAGAGCTTTCCAGAGCTGTTCAGCACTGTTGCTCTGCCATACCTGGAGCTGGCTTTGTATGTCTGCTGTACTTTTCTGTAAGCAATGTGCTAATAAGAGGAGGAGGCAGCTTAATATCTGCTGCAGAGTTGCTTTTCCTTTCTGGCAAGTTCCTGTATGCACAATAAGTATTCATTGCTGAAAGAGCTAATGAGTACCAGACCAGCTGCATTTGACATTATGAGAAAAGAAAGGGGCCATCTATGGACTCACAAGCCAGGTTTCAGCCAGCTGTGGATATTTTCTATTTTAATTATTACTTATCCTGTCATAAAATTGGATTATGCTAAAATCATTGGTGATGTTACTTGCAATACAATACAATATTGAGTTAAGAGCTATGGTCCAGTGTTATGTATAGGGTACTTATAGTTAATGTGCCTAAGCTGCACCAGAGGGTTTAAAGAGAGGTGAGAGCACTTTTCTCAGGTTTTACCATCTGGGTTTTGGCAGGTGGCAGGGGATTAAGTTATTTTTTTCCCTTGCTCTAAATCGTAAGAGATGGTGGCTAGCAGAAGTGTTGCGTAGTGTTTCATCATTGATATGGGAACTCTTTTCAGATTTCTTGGCAAAAAATGAAATCCCAATGTAATCTTTTAAAATATATTAGAAAAATGAGTTATACCTCTTTGAATTTAACTCAGGGTAATTTTGGGAGAGTATGCTTTCAATATTCAGTATTCTTGTAACAACATGCTAATAAAATTAATAGATTAGTGCATTTCTTTGGTACCTGAATGGAAAGACTCTTAACTCTGAAACTAGACTTTGGTCCTCTGTACTCCGAATATTATTGGTTATGAAACCTCCCCTGCTTTTTGACAGTCACTTTCTGACTTGATACATCAATTTCTAAATGAGACCTGAACCAAACTGATTCACCAGAGGCTTTTCTCTGCAGAGAGGTTTATTAAAACCACTTTGAAAAGTCCTAAGTTTAACTGTCACTTTGTCTTTTGTTAGTCTTGCATTGCATACATCAGTTCCTGCTGCATGTATATGCTGGTGTGATAAAAGCAGAATATGTATCTTGAGCCTGTGAAAATGAACTGATTGGAGTTTCTCTACATCACTTAGTGATGTCAGTTCTTCCATTAGAATAGGAAATACTGACTTGTTTACATGCTTTTTCAAATGTATATACAGACTGAAGAGAAATTTGTCATCATTTTGGTGTGTTGTTGGGATTCTTTTTAAGTTGCTGTTAGATGCAACTTTTAGCTGAGTCCGGTTAATAAGGAGGTGACTGATCTGGGAGGTCATGGTTCAGTGCTAAAGTGAGCTGCAGATAATCAACTATCTCATCTATTCCTATACTTGAAAGCCCTCAGTTCTTTATATGCTGATGATGACACGTGCTTTGCAATAAAACTTAGGTATTACCAGAACTGGAATTTTAAATAAATGAGGCTTCTGACGAGTTTTCCGGATTTCAGTTTTCATCATTATCGTAACCATATGACTAAAACTCAAAAGGCTTTGATGGTATGCTAAGAGGCTTGCAAGCTGGGGTAGCATAAACAGATAATCAGAGATTGAAACAAAGTATATGTAGTAGTTGAATGTGCAGCTTTTTAAGTGTTGATACTTTCTTGGGCCAACTCTGATTTTATTACAAAATAGATGAAAACTGAGGCCATGCAGTGAGAAGTTGAGCTCAATTTTAGTGTTAGCTCAGTGTGTGTTTTAGGCATTTGAAGGTTGACTGTTACACAAGTCTTATGTCTACTTTACTTCTCCTCTGAATTGGTACAATGTGTTTTAAAACATAATATATTGTTTCCTTCAGTGCAATCCTGAAGGATAAAGGGCCACGTATTTCCTGACTCTTTTAAAAAAACATACTGAGCATCAACTGCTGGCACATTGTCAGCTTTGGTATTTGAACCAATAAACCAACTTGTCTGAATTGTATTTATCAAACAGAAATTTCAGCACAAGTTGACTTAGTATTAAAAATATACAGCAGTCTTGCCACTTGATATCAGGAACATCTCCCGAGCCACATCGTTTCAGAAATGTTGAGAATGGTCCAAAATCAAGTACCAAGCTAGAAAAATGCAGTACCATGCACTGTTACACCCCCAGTCTCCAAAACTGATTCTGTTATTTTTAAACAAATATGTTGTGAAACTTGTCCCTGGAAATAATTAGTGGCAGGGGTCCACCTACAGTTTGAATTAATGCTCCTGGAAGAATTTACTGTTAAATTGTGGGGTTTTGCATTGAGCTGAGCAAAAGATCTGTAACAGCACTTGTGTTTTGTCTGTGTTGTACAACCCCTGGGTGGGTGCCTGTGTGCACTTGTATAATAAGATCTTAAGGCTTTGTTTTGGACAAGCATTTCTGTAGTGGAAAATTGGTCTGAAGAAGGGGCAAACTGTTCCCAAGCTGATGAGGTTGTTTCCCTTTTTCTCCCATCCCCCTTCCCTGGCAGAAGTGAACTTTATGGCCCAATTATAGAATCCCTTAAAATGCTAGTTATGATGGAGTTCCAGCATAACCCAATAATATAGGTGAGGCTGACATCTGTCAGTAACTAATGAGGGCAGCCTTAGAATCAGCATTTGGAGTTTACTTCTCTAATTTCTCCTAAATTCGATCCATCATATCAACTTAATAATATTGGACCTGAGGATAAAAAAAACAAACAAACATGCAGGAATTTTAAGAGAAGTTGGTTACATGGATGTATTCTAACAGTCTGTGCATATGTGATTCAGTTATGGAAGTAATTGTTTGCAGCTCATAGCAAAGTCATGAAGGAATAAGACCTTGGCTAAACTGTTCAGGAATAGAAGTTCTCTATAAAAATAGATGACACATAAATGGCAGGAAATGAAGCCAATATGGTCATGTTTTGAAGCCACAAGGGTCAAATCCTGTCCTGTGTTACTCTGGTGCATAATCAGTCAACTTAAACCCTGTTACTTGAGAACAGAGTTTGACATGGTAAAGTAAACTTTGAAATGTCACTGATTATTGGGAGTTTTGTGGAAACACAGCTACAGCTTTTTCTCTTCTTGTTTAAATGTATCTAGTTAGAAATCAAGAAACCTTAGTAAAACTCCTGGGGTTGGAGGTAACTTTTTTTGTTTGTTATTTCAGAGCTGATTGTTAATTCCTCTGTCAGAAGAATAATACATCAGAAGGCTTTGACTACCCAGGGTGGTCTTTGTTTTTGGATCCTGAATGCTGAGCGCTGGGAGATGGTACTGCAAGTACTGCAAGCAATCATAGTCTTGTTAAGCAGTTTTCTTGCACTGCTCCTTTTGAGCGTGTGTTTATGTGCAGGGACGTGTGTGTGTAGCTCATGCTAATGATGTGTGTGTGCTTTCTTATTTCCCAGTTTAAAATGCAGAAAACTACATATATCTTTCATCTGTGTGAGTTAGGTGTGATTTTAATTAAATCTTTATAAAATAATTTTTTCGTATTACTAATGAAGAGGGTAATATGCATTTTGAGTTGTTTCTTGCTTCCAGAGCCTGTGTTCCTTTTCTGAAAGGAAAGGTGATAGTTCTTGACTTGGAAAAGAAGGAACAACTCTGGCAAAACATGAATCGCTTCTGTTGGGAGAGAGCATGTGCTTACATTGTTTCCCTCTGTGTCCTTCTACTACAAAACCAGATGTGTGTGTCATCCCTGTATGCACACAAATGGTGCAGCTGTTTGTTCATTACACCGTTGCTCATTAGCGCTGTTGGCTGATTGGGTTTGCCAGACTGAAGCCTCTTGAGTTTGTGCAGCTCGAGCACAGTTAGAGGCCCAGTTCCACATTGTCCAGCCCTTCAGTCTGTCCATAAAGTGAATAAATTCACTGTCCATATTAGAGATATGCGTAGGTCTGGTAGAGGGAGTAGGAGAATATCTAGACAAAGGTGTGCAAAGACAGTTTGTTTCCCTTAAGGCAGAGAAATTTCTTTGGTCCTGCAGAGACCGCAGACTGCAGCTGCTGCTGAAGCAAGAACAGAGCAAGAACCATCTCCCAGGCCACTCTCCCTGCTCTTTCAGTGCCCTTTTGAGTCCTTTTTTCTGGGGCCCTTTCTTGTGGAAACCTCTGTTTTAATGCGTCAGTGCATTTCAGATGAACACTGCTGCTCTTATCTAGTAATTGTCTTGTTTGGCTTAATCTTCTTTCTCCCTGGCCCAAGTCTTGCACTGTTATTATGCAGCTGAACAAAGCAGTGTCACTGTGTTCCACTTTGACACTGTATTGATTATCAGCCCCTTCAGGAGAGTTAAATCCACTGTGTGAGCCTCCTCTGTTTTAGTTAATGGCATAATTTTTTAGCATCTGTAGGTGTTTAGGCTGGACTTGGTACTAAGGACAGCTGAAACTTTTTTTTCTGCTTAATTACATGCAGGTGAAATAGGTAGGCCTGATGTTTGTAGAATGTAATTCCACATTCTTACAATAAAAGCTTGCATGATTTATACTTGCTCAAACAGGGAAGGTAAAAGGTTGCAGTTCACAAATCCACTGAATTAGAAAATCTGAAAGGCCAGCATCTTAATTAAAATTCCATATTGTAAACTTTTTAAAATGTAGTTTAATGTTGGCCTGGATTTATAAAAGGAGAAAATTGCTATATATGTTCACCCTCTTCATGTTAGTGTTGGTGTTGACTGCATTACATTAAGTACTGTATTATCTCAGCTTCCAATTTGTCTTTAAAAGCAAACAAAAGTTTACCCCTGTCATGAATGGTCCTGGACTTTAGAAGCTGCTAAACCCCCCAGCACCTGAGTTTCCCATACTAAACTGCCACTATCAAAATTTAAGTTAGGGGTTTGGCTGCTTAATTTCAGTTCCAACACTTTTAGACTGACAGACTTTTCTTCAATCTGCTTAAATTCATTAGTTTTTCTTACTTGATATTGAAACTTCATTGAGTGCATGTGCACTGCAAACACATGAAGAGGTGAGCTGATAGTTCTGAGGGGCTGAGTGTGTTCTCAGTGGTTTAGATGATCTTTGCAAACCACTGAAAGGAAAAGATATTTAGCTTAGGTAATTTAGTATCATATGTGGACTGCCGACCATGAATAACTCGTGTCTGAGTTTGGGGCAAAGAGGAAACAGACATTCAAGTTGAACTTCATCCATGGTGGTTGTAATTCCTGATGTATTTTGGATCTGCCTCTGACTTTGGACGTGGCTGTTTGGAATTTGGTGTGATAACAATGATGTTAGCTGGGTCCTAGAAGTTTCCTAGCTAAACGAGTAGGCTGCTTTACAGCTCTGAGGACTCCAGTGCATGAACTCCCGGAATCTCCTGCCCAGCGCAGGTGACCATGTGTGGACTGCAGTGGTGCTCCATCAGAGAACTGGACCTCAAATCCCCCCCAGGTCTTTGTCCATTTTGTTTTTCTCACTTACAGACTTGATCTGTTCTGGTAGTTTCTCTGTTATTCATACAATGAGCAGCCTTGTAATCTTACATATCTGAGTATAATTAGACAAATTCAGCATTTCACTTAAATATCTCTATTTCATTGTCATAGTATTTTGTCAACTAATAGCACTAAATTAAAAGCCAAATTAAATCACAGGTTCTTGCAGCTTATAAACAAAACTTGTAAGGATACTGTGGCACAATTTAGAATATAAGCAGAAATATCTAGGCCAATAAATAGATCAACTTTCATGGTAGACTACACCAGAAAACTCTTGTGCTTAAATCTAGAACAGTCTGGCTGGTGGGAGATGAAAGTCTGTTACATCATGATGTTGTTTAGCATCTGATGTGAAATGAGTTGATGTCAGTTTCCTTCCCTTCCTGGGCACCTACATCTAAAAAATTAAAATAATCTTTGAAGATACAGGAGAGACAAAGCACTGAACAACTTTCATTTCACGTTGTAGCCATATTGCTGTGTGTCAGCTTGTATTGATTTTTAACTGGGTCTTTGGCATTGCAAATAGGATTTACCTTATTTGACTACAGGAACTGCAGCAGAAATTCTTTCTCTGGGGGAAGGAATGGTTATTGTAGTTCAGTGTCTAATTACGTGGCAGAATGCTAGAGGTTGTTTGCTCTCTCTCATTCATATCCAATATTCTGTATTTTTTCTTCATTCTAACTATAGACAGTGAAATAACATTGCATTTTTAATGCATAGAAGTACGTTTCAAATTACCAGGAAAATGAGGGATAACTGGAGAGTGACAAAAAGTGAACACCATGTTTGGTTCCCAAATGATTTTGATCAGAGATTCAGTTTTGCCCATGAAGATTTTTCTAGGGATTTGATTTAAATAAAATGGGTTTGTTCAGTACTGTTTAAACTCAGTGCAAGAAAAATAATTACTTTTCTTTTGGTTTACTTCATATGCATAGCTTAAAAATATGCAGTAGTTTTTTGACCTGAAGTATTTTCTTAGACACTTGAATTTAAAAAAACTTAATGCATTCCTACACCTTTAATTTCTCATTTGAACAGGGAGAAATTCTTTCCCACTTAACCTTTGTTTTTTAACTTCTAGTGCATTAGCAAGCCTCAAGCATGTAACAGTATGGAGAATACTGTATTGTTTTCCTCCTGTCAGCACCCCTTTGTACCCATGAAGCAATATTTCTTCTCAACTGCAAGTGTCTTGAAAGCGAAGGTTATCTGGGAACACTGAAGTGTTCACAAAATGCTCAGTGCGATTCAAGACAGAAAAGTCAGAGTCAAATGTCTAGAGATTTACTCTACAGAAAGATTAATAGTTTGTTACATCAACACAGCATTTTTATTACTATTTTTCACTTGGTGCTTAGTAGAAGGTACCAGGATTAAGGACCGCGATGGGATACTTTTTAATCTCTACAACCAGCTGACATTTCTAATAATTTGCAGTAAACACTGTACATATCTCCAACTGAAGTTGTCACAGGTGAAGATATTAGTGCAAGTTATTAGATACATGAAGTGAAAATTCAGTTTTCAGGGAGGGACTCTTCACGTCTATCTGTGGTCAGATGTGATGTCAGGGGATGGTTTGTTCAAGGGCAGTTCTCAACACGACTGTGAGTTGCTTAGCACCAGCCTTTTGTGACAGTTCTTATAATTTGGAGTCTTCCCTTAAGCCTCCCTCTTAGCTTCATTGAAAGAAGCCTCCTCAGATAATGAATTTATACCATGGTTGGACTTGGTTGTTGCTGAGACTGAGCTGTGCCCTCTTTGTGGGCAGATTAGTGCCTGAGACGCGAACGTGTCCTGCTGTTTGCGGTGCTCCTGATCTGAAGCTTAACCGAGTTACCATCAGTAAAGGCATTTGGTTTTGAGCCAGTCTGACTAATCTGTAGGAAGCATAAGTCAAGGAAGTGAAGCAAGGACGTGAAGCTCTCAAAGGGAGAAGTGCAGCCCATCTAACTTGCTCCATCTCAGACTGGCTGGGTACAGGGAAGCAACAAAAAAAAGCCACATGTTGCTCCATGCTTGGGCTCTGCCATTTTGTTTTGCTCTTGGATTGGATGCTGACACTCCAGGAAATTCCAGTCATGAGGACCATTGCACCATCCACATCTTTTAATATTCCTGGCAGAGAGACCTTTAACAGTGAAGAAATCCCGTGTGCCAGTATATCTTAAAGCAACATCTCTGGTGTTGTGCCATCGCAGGCAAAAGTCTCAGGATGGGACAGAAGGCAAGCCAGATAGCAAGTCTAATCAATGTGATGAACTCTCTCTCTTCCTTAAGCCTGTGACTTGAGGGTGCAGCCCATCCTGTGGTGATAACTGGTGCTGAGAAGCAGTAGGATGGGCTCAGGGCTCGTGGTGGTTTCAGGCTTCCTCTGCTCCTCACTGTGTGCAGCTGCTGCAGCTGCACCTCCCGAGAGCAGCTGTACCTTCCACCCCCACTCAGACCCGAGGGGTGGACTTGGAGCATGATGGGGGCATGGGGGAGAAGCATGAGAACTGCTGCTCCCATTACATACACACTAGGTTTTCATGCACGTAAATGTCTTATTCCCCCCCCTTGACAAATGTAGCAAATGCTCTAGTTTTGTTAGTAAAACAAAACCAACCTTTTTATTGCTTCTTATATTTGGAAAGTGATGTATTACAGGTTTCTGAACTAAAGGTTTGGTAAAGAGTACAGACATTAGCTTCCTTTCAGGCTGCTCTGGGCCTTTCTTGTTTGCTTTGTATGGCAAGGGTCTAGAGAGATTTCTTTTATTTCCTTCCCCACCATTGTTTTTGATACAAAGTTGGGGTTTTTTCTTAATATTCAGACATTTTATCGCCTCACTTCTTTTAAAACTCTGAAGTTCTTTTTTTTTTCTTTTTTTCCATCACACAAAAGAATACTTTTAGCTGATTGAGTTCTATCCATTGCCAACTGTGGACTCTTTTGTCTTGCCAGTCCAGCATCCTTTGTAAAATGAGGACCATTGAGCAAGTACTCGCAGGCTCCCCACTGAGCACAATTGTGCTTGAAAGGTGTGGTACTGTACCAGTGTAACATGGAAAGCTGCAGTTCAGAGGCCCTGAATGCATTGCAATTTCTACCTTTTGCTTTGTGAAAGGAGCGGGATTGTGCTGCGAGATAATAAATCCACCTATTTTTAGTTTGGTGAGGTTGTGACAAGTGGGTGAACAAAGAACCAGTTGAATGCACTTGCTGTTGTGTTGAAACCGGCTAAAAGTTCCCATTCAAGTGGTTTCAGCACAGTACAGCTAACAGGCAATTTTCCATTTATGTACACAAACCTTCTAGAAAGACAGCTGTGTGGTTGGATTAATTTCTGGCAGTAAATTGAATAAAAGATATTTTGAAGGGGGACTCGGGAATTCCTTTCTGAAACACTGAAAGCAGAACTTTCAAAGCTTTTCTTTATTTGGCCCCTTTCCTTCCCAGTGCCTACTGTAAGATTTAAAGAACTGAAAATATTGTCCCCTGTATGGAGATACACAACAGGATGTGTTCTTTTTAAAAGCAGTGAGATAGACTTAGGGTTAAAACATCCTTTAACATTTTTTTACTTAAAAATACACTGTTTTGCTTTGTGAGAGAAATTCATACCTCTTAGTCATAGAAAGAAACTCGAATGTTCTTAAATGTTTGTAGTAAATAAGCTATAAATGAGCTATATAAAAGTGTTCTGAAAACAGGAATGTATATTACACCAAAACTTCACCATAGTGAGGTTTTTTCTTTTGTGCAGTTGTATACAGGCAAGGCTGACTAATTCTAATGTCTTCTGAATTTGTTTTGTTTAAAAAGTACCCAGAGATACTGGTAAGATGCTTAAGTGGGTGCTGATGTGTTATGGTGAAGCGGGAACATTAGCCAGTGCTCTGGAAGAGCATCTGGAATACAGCACACTAGGAATGTTGCAATGTTCCTATTTCAAATAAACAAATATAAAATACTTAAGAAATGACAGATTGGGAGAGGAAGCTGGAAATGGGTGTGAAAGTTGGTCTTTTTCCCTGTGGATCTACTTGTAATAAAATGATTGCTGTGTGTGAGACTGGAGTCACTTAACCAGTAAGATACTGAAAGTTAGTATAATGTGATTCTCCTGTCTCAGACCACCTCAGAGGACCCCTGGTTATTTCCCCTTCCTCTCACTGTGTGCTCGTGTGAGGCAGAATTTAGAAGTTTCTCACTAGTTAAAATCTGTGTTCTGCTGTCTGTATATTTCTGTTGGTTCTTAAATGCTGCTTGTGGATTCTAGTCAAGGATCCCTTACAGTTACATGAGGCACTTAGGCATTTTATTCCTTTATCTGTGGGGCAGAGGTAGCACATTTACTGGGGGGTTCTTTTCTTCTTTTCTTTGTCTAAATAAAGGCAAGTGCCCCTCTGTTTATTAATATACTTTGATTTTAAACAGAATTGCTCCAATTCCCGAGCTCTTGTTCAGATGGTTCCCAACTGAAAAGACAAGCTAAGCTGACTCTGGAGCAAGATGTTCCCAGCAGAAGCTTGGGTTCCTTCTGTTTAGAGTTTACCCAAATGTGCCAGTTGCTTTGCCGACTCTGCCTGAGGTGACGCCTCAGGGCTCATTGTCTGCTTGAGAAATTAATTGTTGACCAGGCTGCAGTGCAGCTGTCTGACCTAAATGCTGATGTTACCAAATGCTCTGCTCTGGATTTGCCAGAAACCTAATACAGTGAACTGGGTGGGTGTGTGCACTTCCTCATGGTAGTTGACCAAAGTTAGGTTTTTGGATATTTCTGCATTAAAAAAAAAGATTGTTTTTCTTACAAATGGGAAACTACATAGGCAAAATATCTGTGCAAAACCAGACTGTAGTAAGTAAATACTATTCTTCCTTTTTCTTCATGCCTCTCATTTCCAGGATTACTTTAAACACGTGACACTCTTTGAGTACATACCCTCAAACCATTCAGGAATTTAAGGAATTTATTCTGCTCCTTCTGTACAGTCACGGTTAATATATTCATTGCTATTTTTTTTTTTTTTTATTGCAGACTTTAAAAAATTCCAAAAGTCTTTGCTCCCTTGACTATGAAGATGATGATGATGACACACAAATGAAGACAATTGTGTCATCGCCATGTGACTCAAATGATCTTATGAACATCATCACCCCTGGCTCCAGCCCAATGAAAGAACAACAGTTGGATGAAGTCAGGCATCATCAGTCGTGCCAAGGTGGCTTCAAAACAAGGGATTATAAGAAAGCAGACGCGGTGTGTGAAAGCGACGAGGACACGAGTGATTGTGAGAGCACCGAAGAAGGAATCTTTCCTCTAGACTGTGGGGACCTGGACCTAGAGCAGATCGAAAACAACTGAGGACTCCAAGTTGTGTGCTAGAATCAGAATTGTTCTAAATTAAAGTGATAGAGGATTACCTTTGCCATGCATAATCCATGTCCCTGAATCTCTGTATTGCCTATGTTGGGCTGTGTTAGAAGAAATGTTTCAGGTGGGGGAAAAACGTGAACCATTGTTACCTGTTTAGTCTATTGGTCAATACGTGGATGACAGCAGAATAAAAAAGTAGGAGGTTAAATGTTATTTTGAACATTAAGGAATAATTTTGATTAAAAATTTCCTAACAGATATTTTGCATTTTTATGGCTTTTACAGTTCTGGAGAAAAAGCATCTCTATTTTGAAATGAATTTTCAGAAGGGCATTCTATAAAATGAAATCTGTCTACAGTGATTCTGGTGCGGGTCTATGTTGCTTTTGTTAAAGAGCTTAATGTGAAAAGTGAATTGCATAATAAATTGGTAATAAACCTTCAAATAGAACTCTTAAATATCTGGTTGACAACTGGTCCAAAATACTTAACTGCCGTCTTTGACAGTGTCTGGTTAAAAAACTTCATAACATGTACAAGTGTTTTTTTTCATACATTCAGGACTTTTTGATCAAAACATGGTAGTGACCTTAAAGGTTAACATTTTCCATTATTTTACTACTTGAATTGTTTTCTAGCCTGAAGCAATGCTAATTTAGGTGGGCTAAAACTTGCAGGTAGCCGCCCACCTACTTGGTCATTATGTTTTCTGTGGTTCAGAAGAATGTACAACAAGAGCACTTGAACTTTTAGACAGGGACTTTGTAATGATCAATTCCCCAGGAGGTGATCCCTTCAGCAATACTAGAAGGAAAATAGTCCTTGAATTAAATAAAATGACATTTTGCTTTGCACTTGTGTCTGCTTATGACTTTTACTAGTGGAAAGTGTGCAATCTGTGGTAGATTCTGTGATGAGATACTTAGGTGCAGAATTGGGTGGAGTGGAAGGGCAGATTTCTGGTCGTCTGAGACAAAAGTGACATCAGGTTTGTCTGGAGAGATGGGGAACAACTCGTGCTGGATCCCAGAAGTGTCTCAGTGATTACATACACTGGAATAATTTCAAAGGTGATGCTGCATTCATTGCACACTATTGCAACACAGACTTACTTTGTTAGTTCAGCTGCAATAAGGAATTTCCTCAGCAGTGGGGAAATGCATCTCGAAATGGTTTTAAATTGGATAGAAAAGGGGAAGCTTAGATTACAGCATTTGAGTGCATCATGTTAGTGTGCTTAAGTGAGCCAACTGCTACTGTAACTTGTGCCATAAAACCAAAACACAGCAACGTACTTTTTAAGTCAGCTTAATGGAATGTGATTAAAATGAGAGGAAAATATCTTAAGACACTTACCAAAGGCTGTAGCAAGATATGATACAGGATCCAGCCTTGTGGTGTGGGCCAGCCTTTAATTATTGAACCAGTGTTCATAACTCGAGATCTGTACAAAATTTTAAAAGTCAGGGCAGTCAGTAAGATGCTCTAAACTTTTTTCGTACTCTCGAAGCTCCTACTGCCAGTGATGTGTGATACTGGTGTATGTGTGTAGTAAGGTGCAAGGACACTGCAGAGGCTTGTTGGGTTCTTGATGTGTTAATGTGTATTGTGTGGGAGAAGTGAAGCTGCTCGCTGTTGACAAAACTCATTCTCCCTCTTAGACGAGTTAATAAAGGAGTTGCTGTTGGAGCAAAAATTCAGAAGCTCCTGTTAACAGTGTCTCATCCCACAGGTACTTGCTCTGGGGCAGCACAGAGCACACAGATGGTGACATGCACATCCATGCAGCTATTTGGAATAACCTTATGTGGCAGAGGATTCTTGGCGCTTCCTCAAGCAGCAGCAAGTGAGGTGGAGCCCGTTCCCCTCTCGGGTACACGGGAAACGTGCAATAGTGTGGTGGTCAGACACTGTGGGCAATGGAACAACCCAGCTCACTCCTGCACTGCAATTACTGGTTGCAGAACTACTTTCTCATTGTGTATTCTTCTTAATTGAGCAATAGAGGTAAGTAAAATTGAATCAGCTTTAGTGCAGGATTGTAGCAGAGGCCAATAGTACAACTGGGATCACTTAAAAGCTAATTTACCTCTTTGAAAGCACTAGTTAAAAGTGTAATGGCATGGAATGAGAAAGCTAATGTGGCAGTCCATTTAGCTATCCTCCCCCAAGGAAGGCAAGCTCCTGGAAGAAGTAAAAGAAGAAAATACCTCAGAGGACATGAATAGAAGGTTGAGATATGCAGTGTCAGTGAAAAAATAACAAGAGCTAAAGCTATAAACAAGAAGATAGTGATAAAGCAAAGGCAAGAGTAGAGAACCAGATAATATTTATTCCAGCTCTGAAATACGGTCTGGCTGTGGTCTCAATAATTGACTTCTCTGGCCTCAAAGGTAAGGTTCTACCTTTACCTTTAGTAGGTGTGCTGTTTTCAGTCAACACAAAGCCAGATCCTTAGGGTAGGAAGGGGTTTCCCAAGGGAAGGTACACATACATCTGCTTATGGTTACACAGGACTCAGTCTTCTAAGCCAGCTGTTAAAACTCTAAATAGCCCTTTCATGGAAACACACAAAAAGGAGTGGGTTTGGATACTGAAGAACAAGTTTCATGACAGTAGGAAGTAGTAATTATCTAGTTTAGGCTCATATTAGTCAGTGACAAGAAAATAAGCAGTTGAGCAGCTGTGCAGTGACACTGGCAAATGAGGAAATCTGCTGGAAGGAATCTGCACTTTGTCTGCAGATGCCAGTGTAATCCCCCACAGTGACAAAAGGAACTGTTGGTTAAAACTCCCTTCAGATGGAGCTTGGCATCCCCAACAAGATCTGAAGTCCTGCTCCAAAAGCAAACAACAGATGATGAGTTTGGTACCTTTGCTCTTGCTTATGGGGTAGTTTAGTGGCTGTTGGGCAAACACAGAAGGTGGTTTGCAAGAAGGGAAAGCGTGGTTTCAGAGATTGGATTGTGTTTGGAAGCGGGCTGAGAGAGGCTGAAAGCAGCTCTTGCTCTGGGAGTGGTTTCCTTCCACCTTGCACCCAGTGTCAGAACGGAAGGCAGTGTTGCATGGGGCTGTGGGAGTTGCTCTGGGTCACTTATCTTTCATTTTTATTACAACCTGGATAACAAAGTAGTATGCACGTTAAATCTGCAGTCAACAGGAAGCTGGACCGATGTGGAAGATAAGATAGCATTAGAATTCAAAATAGTCTTGGCAACTTGCAGAAATGGTTGCAGCAGGGAGGAGATGGTGGGGAAAGACAAGATCCTTTTTATCAAGGCACTAAATTTAGGTAGGGGAAAACAAATGCACAAATTCAGAGTGGTGCCAACTAGTGAGCACTGTTTCAGATAAAGGGTCTGGCAGCTTGTCCTGGTGGTAGAAAACCTTCGGGCTGGGGTTCACAAATGATTTGGTGAGACTGAAGGTAAACCTGTGCTGCACAGCAGCCCCTGTAAGTGTGGAACTTAAAGCACTGTACAGGACAGGAAAGTGCAACAGTCAGGGGCATGACTGATACCTTGAAAATGTGGGGAAAAGGCACTTGTGAGGATGGAGTGGAAGAACAGATCTTGAAATCATATGGTAGATGGGGCTTAAGTTGTAGCTAGAATGAGTGATGGTTTCTTTTAAGGCCAAATACAAAAAAAAATAAGGATAGGGAGTCACTGTACAGATGTGTGGGGAGCTGGCAGTAGCTGTTGCACAAATGGAGATCTGTTAAGAGCAAGCATCTGCCAGGAGCAATAGCAGCTCAGCAATTTTCAGCTTGCTTTGGGGCAGGGGAGAAGGCTGGCTGACTTTTCACAGTCCTTTCCTGTCCCATTTTGCTCTGGATCTGTGCATCTCTGGGCAAACCTAAATGTTTGAAGGTAAATAATTGTTGGAGGAAGAGAAGCTGAGGTGGCAAGGAGAGCACTCTGGAGCAGAGAGGTAGGAGCTTCCAGTGCAGGGTTCAACTGTGATCTGTAGCTCTTGCTGAGAGCCGACATTCCTTAGAATATAGGCCCCTATGGTGTAAGTTTGGGCTAAATCATCTCTCAGATGATTCAAATCATCAGATTTGTCTGTATCCAGGTCCATTCTGGGGTGGGTGAATTCACCTTTATTTTCAAATCACAGGTGAAGATGCTGCTCACCTCTTGCTGTAAAGCTGGCCTCTGCAGTACCTCCAAACACACATTTTTTGGAAAGCCCTTGGTGGTTGGCAGATGCCAGGATAATTTTTTCTCAGTCTGTTCACTGTGTTTATTTTGCAAACTACACATTGTTTGTTTTTGAGAGTACCAGAGTATAGATCTGTGTGCTTGCACAGTGGGCTCTCACAGCAGGGCTCATCCTCTCATTAGGAACCATCCAATGCTGCTCAGCAGATAACTTGGGATGTTTCCTTTGAGGTCTTGTCACTGAAAAAGGTGAGACAGCCGTGCTGGTGGCACTTGTTGCAACTGCTCACCCTGCAAAGGACTCAGTCCAGGAGCTGCCACTTCCACCACACCTCTGTACCTTTTCATCAGCATTTTAAAGGGATGAGCATCAAAGTCAGGATCTGCTGCTGTGGCTGCTTGTCCTTGGACCCCTTGGTGGAGCTTGTTAGTTGTTTAAAGGACACAAAATGCAGTTTTACTGGAGCGTTGCTGCCATATGCTGAGCAGCCCATTCTGGTGTGTTTTCAAAGTGAGTTTTGACATCAGTTGTTTTGGAGTTTGTGTGTAATTAACATCATCCAAGTTACTGCTCCCACCACCATCTGGTCATCACAATAGTCACTGGCATGCTGAAGTGCTGGGTATTTACTAGTGGAAAATGAGGCTGCTTTCACTGTCTGCAGCTTCTTGGACCCATCAGCAGTGCTGCTTTTATGGGTTTTTTTGCTATTGTAAAGTGCTTTTGAGATCTATCCTGTGAGTGCTTTGAGCCAGGGAAATATGGCATGAACTCTATGGAAACAAGTTTAGAACTTCCTTAGAGCAGCATTTCGCTTCTTAAACTCTTTAAAACCCAAACCATAAGTTTAAATGTTTCATGATGCCTCAGTTTGGACAAAGAGCTGTGGTCTCCTGATTCAGGTAAGCTTGCCTGATGTGAGCAGTGATGTGAATTGGAAGTGAGGGCTATTCTGTAGAGTACTCAAAACCTGTGTCCCACTTTCCAAAAGAGACTTTGCTGAACTCCTCCCTGCAGCAGCGTGGAGTGAGGGTGTATTCCCAGAGCTCTCAGCTATGGACTGGGGTACTGTTCAGATGACTTGTTTTTTCTTTGTTCTTCATTGCTTCATCTTACAGCTTCTCTGCATCAGATGGGCATTTGAGGCACTGTCTGAGGAGGTTTCTGGAAGTGTCAGAGCTGTGGTTCATAACCAAGTAGCTACAGCAAGGGGAAGGTCAGTTGCTTGTGATGTTGTGGTAGCAGTGGGGCTGCTCACATCTCAGGGAAGCAGGTATCCCTCAAAATTCATTCTCATGCAATCCACAGGCAGAAGCAGAGGGAGATTTTGGAAGAGAGAGGCAGAGGGTGGCCCTGTACTGTCTGCAGCTTTTGCTGTTTTATGCAGCTAATGAGGTTTCAGTCCAGCCTTCAACAACCTGTTTCTGCTGCGTGACTCTGCTTCATCCTCCCGACAGCTCTTCCCATGCACGGAATGGGATGTGTACCCATGGAAGATGGAGCGTGTCCTTGCATGAATGGAGGATCTTGCATGATGCAGAAAGGTGCATGAGAGTGAGCTGTGAGTCTGCAGGCAGCCTTGCATCTGCTGTTGGCTGATTCTGAGGCACTTTGCAATTTTCATCTCCCTTTAGCACACGATTCTTAAAACCTTCTGTGATGTAAATCCTCCACTGAAGGAAGATATGAAAGTATACTAATTGTCCAGATTTGGTCATCAGCATTGTCATGACCTTAAAACCTTTGTAAGTCCTTTGGGGAGTGGCTGAGGGAGCTGGGGATGTTTAGCCTGGAGAAAAAGAGGCTGAAGGGAGAACTTATTACTCTCTACAACTACCTGTAAGGAGGTTGTAGCCAGGTGGGGGTCGGGCACTTCCCCCAGTCAATTAGAAACAGGATGAAAGGACACAGCCTCAAGCTGCACCAGGGGATGTTTGGGTTTGACATTAGGAAGAAATTCTTCACAGAAAGGGTGATTAGGCGTTGGAATGGGCTGCCCAGGGAGGCATTGGAGTCACCATCTCTGGAGGTGTTTAAGGAAAGAATGGACATGGCACTGAGTGACACGGTCTTGTTGACAAGGTGGTGTTGGGGCCATAGGTTGGACTGGATGATCTCAGGGGTCCTTTCCAACCTAATTGATTCTGTGATTCCATGATAGGATGGATCCACTAGAGGGGAAATAAGATTCATGCTTTACAGATGTCTTCATAGCTTTTTACTTACCAAGAAAGCAACGTCCATGCCTAGGGGGCATAGGATTTACTCTGGAACTGAGTCTGGCTATTGCAAGATGATCTAGTTCTGATTTTCCACTTCTTCTCAGTTACATCCATCATCCTCTCTCAGTTTGGAAAATCATGTCGAGATCTGGTTTGTTGGAAGGATTTGGGTGTTATGTGGCTACCTGGGCAGCAGCAGGGAGCTGGGACAGCAGGTGCTTGCCCAGCCTATATGAAATGTTTAGAGAATTGAGATGCTGAAATTTTACATCTTAAAAAAGAGTTTACAAACTGAACTGCTTATCCAGACCTTAAAGCAAGGTCAAAATTGGATGAAATTTTATAGGAATCACAAATGCTGATTTGTGACACTAGTTTTGTGATGTTTGAGCCAACCCAAGGCGAATACCTGACAGGAAAGAACTTTTGTTTTGAACACCTTTAAGTCATTGGAAACAAGTCTGAAATCAGGATCTTGTACTGGAAAATGTTGGGTGACCTGGTCTTGGAGCTCTTCTCCATCATATAGGGCAGGGTAAGTGTGTCTGACTGGTCTGTCTGATGTGAATGTTCTGCTTTCAAATGTCATTATGTTGGAGTCTGTCCAGGCAAATGAGAAAATGGTGACAATGAGAAACAAAGGGAGAAAACCCACAGAAATATCAAAATTTGAATAGGACAAAAAAAAATCCGGTAATGTAAACCATAGTTTAGACCAAAAGTCTTGTGGACAATGTTCGAAATGTAGCAAATGCAAGTTGTTCTACCCTGTATGTTTTTGGATTGAAACCAAAACCATTCCTTCTAAAGGAAGGCATTTCTATAAGTCAGCCTCAGCCAGGGCTAGTGGGAATGGCTGGGATAGTCTGTAGGCACCAACCTCTTTGAGTTCTCGCCAAGACAAGTTTCCTAAAACTATTGCCCTTGAGGAACAGAATGTGAATTTAGCCCATAGGCAGGAAAGACTGTAAGTCTTATTTGTGCATACACAAAGCTGTCTAGACCTTGAACTGCTGAAGATGTGTGTTTCTTGCACAGTAAGAGCTATTCAGAATGGTAGCAGTGACTCCAGAGATTCTCAGGCAGGAAAAGAGCGACTTCTAAATGTATTTTTTTTTCTTCATATTTGTCTAATGCTGCATTTTGACAGAATCTGGTATCCAGAGTTACACCTGTTCCTAAATCCACTTGCAAATAGCAACATCCAACCTCATTTCCACACCCTTCTTTCAACTTCCCTCACGCTGAGGTGCTCTGGTGGGAGACGGTGCAGGAGGGATGCGATGCTGTGCTGTGTGCTGGCACAGGCACACCTGCAACCCAGAGAACTGGGTGCTTCCTTGTACACTTTGGGATCTGTGCTCAAGTCCTGCGCTTGATCTAGTTGTTGGGACCTGTACTTTGAAACTGATGAGCAAGCCTGCAGTGGAGCTGGGATGTGGACTGAAGGATGCTCCCGGTCTCCCTTTAACCTCATCCACTGGGCTCTGGCCCCGTGGTGGGCCTGCTGGCTCCCTGCCCGTCACTGCGTTTCTCATCCCTTGCCAAACACACATGGGTGCCTGGGAACACTCCCCTTGGAAGCCAATGTCAAAAGCTCTCCAGAGCTGCACCCTGTGGGTGAGTGTGCTGCACAGGCCCCTCTCACCTTGTCATTGCACGTGCGTGGTTGTGAAACATGTGGCTCCCGTGAAAGTTGTTCCTGGAAAGCACTCCATGTGTCTGTGCTGACACCAAACCCCCACCATGGTCTGGTGGGCGGCAGGATGCAGGGATGCAGCGCAGCCAGGACAGCAGACACATGGATACAGGGAATTCAGCACCCTTCATCTGGGCAGAGGTGGGATCAGGGCTGGAAAAATACAACCAGCAATTCATCTGGCTGCAGGCCGAGCACCGTTTCAGGTGTTGAAATCCACCCCTGCAAACTTTGAACTGCAATTAGGCACGAAAATTGTCAGGCTCTTGAGTGTTGAGCTGCATTGCTTGGAGAGGGGGTGTCAGGAGGGACACACAGGCAGTGGGGATTCATGGTGGGCTGGGGCAAAGCTGCTCATCATGGTGAGCTGTTTGTGGGGAAGGAAGGTGGTCTTGGGTTAACAGGTCAGTATAAGGGTTTCCAAAGCCAGTGGAAAACATGGATCATGGATATAAAGAATGGAAAAGTACTAACTTTTAAGACACTGTGTGTGCAACCCACAAAGAAATTTATTGCACTTGGCAGCAGCATCAGCTGTGTGTAGCAACACTTTCAGGTAAGCAACACTTATTCTCCCATGGTCTTCCTATCCTAAACAGTAACTTGATGCATCTTTCAGATCCTCTCTGTGCCCTGCTGGGGAGCAACCCAATGAGACAGTGGCAAAGAATGAAGAAATATCTCACCATCATCTACAGAGAGGAGGTGTTTTCCCCAGAAAGACCCTTTTTGACTTGTTGGGTATTTGAAACTTGACTCATTCCCCACGTCTCACTGTCTCACAAGAAAGTCGGTGCTTCTACCAATGTTAATTCTTGCAAATAGCTCTTAGTGTCTAATCTTAATGCCTTTTGCAAGTGGTCCATCTGAAAACACAACTGATTCCTATGGAGATCGTCCAGAACGTTGGGAAAATAATGTGTCTTTACTGTCTAGCAGATTGGTGAATATTTTTAGTAAAATTTATTTAGAATCACAATTAGTTCCCTTTTTATTTCGTCTCTCCTTGGTAAGTGAAATGGAAGGTCTGATTAGCGGAGAAATCCAGCATTTCCCTAATGAGGTTAAGCGATTAGGTGAGAGAAATTCCTGACCACAGTATGTCCTGGCCTAGAAGCTCCACACAGCAGCCTGCATTTTCCAGACTGGGAGCCATTCAACTTCCTGGCCATCCTTTTTTAATTCGCAGTAGGGATAGAAATATGCTTACTTTACATATGACAGGACTGCTAAGATGATTCTGGGATGAGGATGCCAAGGGAAGACTTCCTCCAAGAAGCTGTGCTTTCCTTATTACATCTGCTTAGACATTACAATGCCAATACACACAATTTTCATTACTTTCTTGTACACTCTGGGGTCTCTGCTCTGGTCCTGTGCTTGATGTAATAGTTGGGACTGTACCTTAAAACTGGTGAGAGAGCCTGTGGTGGAGCTGGGGATGGATTCGAGGATGCTCTGGTCTGCCTTCTGGTTTGCTCCTTGGCTGAGTGCTGGTGAGAGGTCTTCAGGATTTTTAGCATAAGGCGTGTTCTCTCACCTGGTTTTCCCAGCAGGACCCAGATGCTACGGCACCCTTGGCATCCTGGTTGCAGCTACTTTAGCTGTAGCACAGCAATCCCCCGACGGATTTCCTGCACCGTTCTGTAGCCTGGTTAATTTTTCTTTTCAATTTTCCCGCTCAGGCTGGAGGCTGACAAGGTCTGTCTCCTTTATGCTCAGCCTCAGCCAGGCATGGATTTCAGTTGGAGCAGTTTAACGAACAGTCAGCCCTGGCCTCATTGTGCTGCTTTGTTTTTGTGGGTGTCTGCACCTTTCAAGAGAGCTCCAATTAGAAGAGCGGGGGAGAAGAGGGGGGAAAGAAAGGAAGTAAATAGAGGCAAAATGATTCAGCTTTCAGCAAATGTGTGCAGCCTGTTTATCAGACAGATGGAGCCACGTAGTGGATGGCTTTGCTGCAGCCTGGCCCCCGAGCAGGTGGGTATTTTGGAAAGGACGGGCGGTTTGCCCCGATAATTCGTGTCCGCCCGGCTTACACCGGACATATGTTGATTACAACTTGC
Source organism: Lophotriccus pileatus (assembly GCA_035583135.1). Lineage (NCBI taxonomy): Eukaryota > Metazoa > Chordata > Aves > Passeriformes > Tyrannidae > Lophotriccus > Lophotriccus pileatus. The sequence continues at coordinate 65,861,180 of JAWWES010000133.1, forward strand.
CTCGGCTCCTGCTGTTGCAGGAATCAGAACGTGTTCACCCCTCCCCACCAGCTTTAGAAAGAAATTGCTGGAATAAAAACAAAAAGAAAAAGTTACAGACACTTGTTGCACTGGAGTGGGAAGGACAAATGAGGGCTCAGAACCACCCAGGCACGGTTTCACTGAAGTACTAGTTGCCAAGTGCCTTTCATTAAGAAACCATCATGGTTGTCCCAGCAGCACTTTGAACATATATGCAGATGGGCAGATGGCCCTTTGCTGTAGTGCAGGCAGACGCATCTAGCGTTACAGATGGATTATTATGTTGATTCATCACCAAAAGAAAAACTTATCTCACAATAGGGCACTCGTTTGAGCACGGTTCCTTCTCGAGCTTATGTTTCTCCTTAGTATTGCCAGCTTTTACTGCTTGAAACAGAGTTTTCAATCAGCAAGGCTAGTGTTTCCCCTTCTGTGCTGCATAAAAGAAAAAGAAAAAATTTAAGAGCCTGTCTAAGAGTAATATAGTCCTCTGGAAAACCTAGATGGTGTTGTAGCAGTACACCTAGATGGTGTCCTGCTGGGCAGGGAGGGCACCTTTCCTAAGTGGTATCAACTCTTCATCTCTCTGACTGCTGAACTGTGCTCATTCCTGGGTCAAGTCCTCCATCATCAGCATGAACAGAAACCTTGTGTTGTCCTGGAAGAGGAGTCAGTTTAAAGCTGATGTTTCAGCCTCAAGCACCAACATAGCTATTGGATTGGCAGAGATGGGTCAAAATGCATTCTCCACCACTATGGAGGGATGAACATGGAATCTCCACAACCAATAGTGAGAAGATGTAAAGACTGCATGGCATCTCATCCACTTATTTAAAAGGATACCTTGTGCAGTGTGGGGGCAGAGGCCATGTGAGGCCTCCCCTGCCCTGCCCCAGGTCCAAGAGGAACAAGACAAAGAAAGATGTGAATGGTTGGATTATGTCAGACCATGGCTTTCCTTGGACTGGTGCCAAAGAAGTCGTCTGACTACTCCCATAGTGATCATCCTGCATATTTTTTCACAGTCTTGTCAAAGGTAGTTCTCCTTGGGGACATCTTCCATGGGAAACTGAAGCAGTGGTGGGAGGAGAATCAAATAACAGCCTCTCATGTCACTTGCCATCAGCTACACTGCAGTTGTGACAAGAATATCACTCTTATTTCACCCTGTTTAAAAAAAAAAAAAAAAAAGAAAAAAGGAGGTGGAAAAAAAAACCCCTGATTTTCTTCTTGACCTTGATACCTTGATGCTGAATTTTTTATCCATTAGAGAAACTAATTTTCTGCTCCTTATCTACTCAGCCTTTGTAACTTGCTGTTGTCATCCTGAGCAGAACTCTACCAGACGTTTGGACAACAAGAGAAAAGCAAACAAAAGATGAACTCAGAGATATGAAATCTGGACCTACACGTGATGAGAACAAGGTTATTCTAAATCTGGCTGTAATTGCACACTTCAACAATGAAGCAGGAGCAGAAATTGCCCCACAGCTGTGATACCTATCCCTACGGTTGTGTCAGTCTCAAGTAGCCCTCTGTCCTGAGATCACACCTTTTCTTTTCTCTTCTCTTCACGAGATGTGATTTAACACACAGACCACCCTAGGGTGGTCTGGGAAGTTAAAAATCCTCTGATCAATGGCATTTCTCCAAATAAAGGGGTAAGCTGTGTGCCAAAAGCTGAAAATTAACCTCGAGAGATGCCTTAGATTTGCAATTTGTTACTAGGGCAGATGTGCCTCCTACCCAGGCTTGATGCAGGATTTCACGTTTCCAGGTGGATCTACATAGTCATTAGACACAAGAGGGTCTGGTTCACAGCTTGCCTCAGTGATACCTGTTCAAGGTTTGTGTCCAAACCATCAGTCCCAGTTACCTGCACATGGGGCTTGGTGGTGGTCTGTAGGGATGGAAGCTGTTGGAGACTCCAACATGTGATGAAAGCCTGCAGGTAAGGTAGATCTCCAATAAATAAGCAGAGGACTTATCTGGGTTGCAGAACAGACAACCATGGAAGACAGCAGAATGTAGGATAGACACCCATGTAAAATACCAGGAAAAATGGTTGCATAACGTGATGAAATATTACACAACACGAGGAAAGTCATATAGTCCTTAAAACAGAAAACGACTTTTTGGTTTTAGTTTCTGAATTACACCAACTGAGATTATGCAACAGTTGACCTGCCTGTAAAACAGAGGAGCTGATGTTTACCTACATCCCCACCATGTGAGTTGTCAACTAATATTTGCAAGGCAGTTGGAGGACTTTGGATGAGCGACTTTGCAGGTACAAAGATAATGCCTTAGAGTCTCCTCACCAACAATCCATTGTTACTGAGTTAACCTTACCCTAAAATGCCTTATGCCTGTGGTCACCCTATGGATTTATTTGTTGTATTCAAAGAGGGAAATGGTTTTTGTACTGGACACATGATGCCTGCTGTGGATCTTCCTGGCCTTGGTGAAGGCAGAGTGAATCCATCATCATATCAGAGCATGAAAATGTATCTGATTAAATGCACTACCTATATCTAACAATACAAACTTCAGTGGTCCCCACCTCCTCCCTCTGTTTGATGCTGCCAGTGTGATGTTATTTCCCGAACTCCATGGAAGGCTGTAAAAGGGAATGACTGTCAGTACAGGAAGCTGTTTGGGGCAAGATTTGGTGGAAGGTCTCTGCCTTCAGCAGCTCCTGCTGTCACATTTATGATCTGATTTTTCAAAGAGCCTCTAGATTCTAGGGGAAAACTAGGCCATTTATTTGCCATGCCTAATTGGGATTTGAACTAAACTTTGAAAATCTGGCCCAAATATTTCTCTTATAGGTAAAAAAAAAAGAAAGAAAAATTCTACTTCTTGGAGTTTTAATTGTCAGGAAAATGCTGGTGTCTTTGTTATCTGAGGCAGAGCCCTTGAGACTTCTCATGTCTATATTTTGCTGAAAGGTAGTATCTTCCCATATGGCTCAGAAAAACAAGGCAGTCAAAGCAAAGAAGTGTAGGAATAATAGGATAGCAGTGATAACATCTTCTGCAGAGTTTATAGTGACCTCATTGCTTTGCACTGTGATTTAGTTGACTGTTTTGAAAAAGAGTGAATAAACCAAGGGGAAACAGCCAGCCTACCAACTTGAGGAAAAAGGAAAGAAAACCAACTGTTGCTGGAGCTTGTTCAGTGCTTTCTCCGTAGGAAGGAGACCCCCCCACTAGGTCTCTGCAAAGGATGGGCTTGAGCTGTCAACAAGCCAGGATGTCTCTTTGAAGGTGAGAGACAACATGAGCATTGGGGTTCTGCTGCCTTTGAAACCACCTTTGTGTCAGCAAGAACTGGAGCTTCTCTGCAAAAAAGGTAGGCTGGTGTTTCACAGAGAGAACTGATAAGAGCAAGTGGTTTGCTAACCAGGAGATAAGCAGGTGTCTAAAAGGCCTTCTACCTATCCAGGTCGGGATGCAAAAAGGGGAGCTATTTTCTCTGCTGCCTGTAAGATCCAGAAGCAGCATCTGCAAAGCAGAGGTAATATTAATGTTTGGTAGGGTCCCCTCCACTCTGGCCGAGGTCTCTTTTTCTCTGGGTGATTCACATCATCTACATCCTCCATCCTCCTTTCCTACTTGCAGAGTCCCAGTTTCCAAGCTGTTGGCCCCAGTGCATAAAGGAAGACGCCGGCTCAGTGTGTTAAGACCACGCCGAACATTTATAGCATAGAATAGAAAAGTAAAGGTGAAATGTGCAGCCCAGGGCTCCCAGTTCTTTCTTGTGTGCTCCTGGGAATGGAATTTTTGTCCATTGGACTTGAGCTGCTCTAAAAAGCGCAGAACAAAAGCTGATCTTAAAAGTGATCCGCAAAGGAATAAATGGCAGGCTCGCTCTTTGTTATTCATGTATGGTGCTCAAAGAGCACTTGAAATGGTTGGGATTTTCTGCTGAACATTTTCTTTTTTTTTTTTTTTTTTTTTTAATTCTGCTTGGGTTTTGGGGGGTTTGGGTTTGGGTATGTGTTTTAGCGGTGGCTCAAGCATATGTCCCTCCTGAGAAACATTGTGGCTGGCTGGGAAACCCATACATTAGTGACACGGGGGGACACATGCAAGTGAAACGGGCAGAAATGGGAAAAGCTGGGTGGTTGGAGGGGTGATATTCCCCAAGAGGCAGCCTGGCCTTTGTCTCTTACTTAATTTTATTCCTGCCTGCCCTGTGCTCTGTGCCACACGATTTACTCACTGAATCGTGCTCGGCAGCCGTATTCACAAGCTGACATAAATTTATTTTCATCTGCTGGCCAATTACACCAACTGCCTCAACTGTTGTTTATTTTCTTCTGTTGCATCCTCTTGAGTTACTGTTAACAGTGTCCCTTTTGAGTAGAGATGGGCTTTTTGGCACGGGGGCCTGTCGGCCTGCCAAGCTAATGGACCATATCTGTTATCTAACTAGTTGTAAGGGCTCCAGTTTCAGGACAGCTTGCAGTTGCTGTGACCACCTGCAATGCATTGGCAGGGGTGGAGGCCACTGCCCATGTGGGACCTGCCACCCCAGCTCAAGAGTGTCCCTTGGCACTGACCTGCCCACGGGGGGACAATTCTGGGCTTTGCCTCGGGAAACAAATGCCCTTGCCTGGCTGAGGGTCTCATCTCCTCCCTGGCCACGAGTCAGGCTGTGCCAGAGGAATCTCATTGCCCATGCAAGGAACCAGGAAATTCCCTGCACCCACCTGCTCTGGAGGCTGATCCTCCAGGCCCAGAGACACCTGATCACAGGGAGGCTGTGGGAAGGAAGAGCCCTGAAAGGCAACAGCCCTTGAATGCCCAGGACAGGGGAAGAGGTCCAATTAAAGAAGGAATTAATCAGCCTGAAAAGTAGATTAGGGTAAGGACATTTTTCATGCAGCGCAACATTACTCTGTCCCATTCTGAGAAGCATCTCTGTGTACCCGTGATACCAGCAAGGATGAGCTTTTTACCTTTGCAGGATGCTTTGGGCACACAGCACTTGCACCCTGAAGGATACCCTCTGATTCGTTCTCCTAGCTTTGTAGGATGTGCTGAAGTTTGGCCAACAAAAGCTGTTTGTGTCTTGCCTACGTGCAAACCTGGGGCCACTTAAGTTATCCCTGGCTTGCAAAATACTCCAGACATCTGAAAATGGCCTGGTTGCTTTGCTGCCTCCCTGGTTCTATTTACTCTGGTTGCTGTGGGTTGTTTACTGCCTGCCTTGGAGACTCATCTGGGAATTGGAAAGCTGAGCCATGTCGTTTCTTTCCCAACAGCCAGGGTATCCCTGTGCTGGCAGATGTAACAGGGTGTTGGAGGACTGTGGCCTCCCTGATACACAGCTACAGCCCCAGGGGCACTGCACAGAGCCCGTGTGCTGATGCTGAACCTGGAAGGGGGGTTCAGACCACAGCCTGCATTTCCAGGGCTGCAGTCAGGAGGAAAACATTGCCTTGCTGTTCAACAGAGTGCCTCTGAACTGTGCTTGCTCACCCATGCACTCCTTGTTGTGTCACAGGGACAGTTTGTGTATTCACCTTTTACACCTGGGACCTCAGAAGGGCTTTTCCTGGGCATGGCAATGGGTGTGTTTTAGCTGGTCATTTTGAACAGAAGAGTCCTGGGCAGGGTAAGGGTCCTCAGCTTCACACAGAGAAGAGCCTTTGCTGCCCTTGTGGTTGATGTTTGTTGCTGGAGTTGTGGGAGTGGTCTCAACTCTCCAGGCTCATGGAGGAAGAGCTTTGCTGGTAAGCAACGAGATGAGATCTGTGCCATGGCCCATTTCTGTTCCTTTTGGGCAAAGTATTTTTTAAAAACTTTTTTCTCCCCACCCAAGCTATTTGACCTTCTGTTCATCACCCTGTCCCTGTCAAGAGCACTGGTGCACAGGTACATGTTGTCTGCTCATTATCCTTTGCAGAATCACTGGTGGGTCAAATCCAGACCTGCCCCTCTAGAGAAGGCTCAGCTTTGCACTGTCATGGATTTTTTCTGATACCCTGAGAGAGAAAGGGGAAACACACAAGCTTTGGTGGCCAGTTCCTCTCTTCTCCTGAGGCTCTTGGCTTTTCCCTCCCAGGTGTGCAGTCCAGATAGACACCCCCTAGGACACTGATGACAGCCATGACTTTTGTCCCCACTGTCTCTGCCCAGTGTCAGGGGTTACAGTGATAGGAAATTGCAGAGCTGCCTAGAGAGGGGTTCTTTGCTGGAAGGTGGTGCTGTGGTGCCTTACTCCAGATTTGCCTGTTCTGAGGGAAAAGTGGCTCTTGTATTTGGAACCCAAGGTTTGGTTCCTATTTAAATAAATTATCAAAGCCCAGAACCCTACAAGCATGCCTTTGCTGCAGGAACAAGGGCTCTGCAAGTGCCACAGCGAATGCTACTTCCATGCAAATGCAATCCGGACAGGGCAAAGTCTCCCCACGGCTATTTGGCAGCACGCCTGAGGTTTGTAGGCCAAAAGCCTTCACAGGTGAGCACGACAAGCAAACTCAGCAGCCTTGAGGGGTGAGATTTCCATTCACTTTGAGCAACTGCTGTGAGAAACCCTTTGTAGAACCACGACAAAGCAATTTCCAGGTGTGCATGACATCCATGACTGTGCCGGGCTGGCAGAGTTGGCTGCATCCTTTTAAGAGCCGCAGTTTCAGGGTGCATTCGCATTTGCCTTCGCTTGGAGGCCCGTGACAAAAAGCCACGCTCTGAGTGGCTCTTCTGAGGCGTTTGGCTTTCTGCTCCCCAGCGTGTGGAGGGACGTGCAGGCGAAGACGGGCCTCGTGCTGCCAAGTTTGGAGTCATTTCCTTCTCCCAAGCGCTCGAGGCTGTCTGGAGCAGAGGTTGTACTTGAGGCTCATCCGTAGCCCTCAGCAAACTTTCCATAAACAGGAAAGAGCCCCGGGGAGGCCAACAAGACAGAAATCAGCCCCGCTCTGATCTTTTGTTCTTCCCCCCCCTCCTGCCTCTTTTGTCTTAAAATTAACAAGGCGTCGCTTGATTTGTTGCACTGAGAGCTGCCAGATGGAAGTGAAACTCCTTCCTTCGGAGCCCGTGGCAGAGCTCACCGAGGCCTGAAGCTTTTAGGGAGCTTTGAGGGGCTCAGCTCACCACACAGCCATGGCTGGACCCCATTTCCAGCCGAGGACCCACCTGCCAACCCACACCCGAGTGCAGCTGACACGCTTAGAGAGGACAGTGGGTACCAGCACAGCCACTGCCTGAGACAGGGATTTGGGGTGCAGGGATGCAGGATGTTATCTCAGCCCGCTGTCACTTTTTGTTTTGTTTCCTTCCTTAATGTCGTCGCTGTGAAGGGGAGGGAAACCTCTTGTTTATCAAATGTTCTCTCCAGCCTTTCACTGCAGCCTCCCCGGGTGCCAGAAGGTGGTCAGGAAATCTTCCCCTGTGCTAATGAGGCTTGTCCGGCTCTGAGGGGACAAAGGGCCCAGGACTCCATGGCAGAAAGCAGATCTGTCAAAGCAGATCTCTCCAAAATGGAACAAAAAGGGCTGGTCCTCTTCTGTGTGACCTCTTTCCAGCCCTTCCAGAATTAACGGGCCTCTAAAAACATGAATGGATGTGAAAATGAGTGGTGCAATGCAGACTTTGTCCTGAAGACTGGAGGCATGGTACAGTGATAAGGCTACCCAGCTGGAACAAGAAGTGGGAGCCAGGACTCTGCTGTGTGCCTGAATTACCAGGTCTCATTTCCCCCCACCTGGCCTCGTTCTAGCCCCACGAGTCTGTCCTGTGAGGGTACCTGCCTTGCTGCCTTGGTCCCCTGTGTTTAAGATGCCTTCCAAACAACACCTTTTCCAGGTGGAGGAGGAACTCTTTTCTCATGTCCTGGGTAAGCTCATTCCAGCGAGCAGTACCACACAATGCAGCTTCCAGTAGCTGTTTCAGGTTCTGTAATGCTTCAGCTGACTTTCTGTAACTCAACTTCATCACTTGGGGCTGCACCCGCGGAGAACCCTGATTCCTCTTTGGCAGCTGGACTACCATTGAAACCATCATGGGTGTTTCCTTCCAAGACTCCTTCCTTTTCCCTCCTACCCAAGCCCCTCCAGAGGAGCATATGAGGATTTGGATCCATTACACATCTGCAAGGCACTTGGCTGTAGAGAGCCACATCATGAGGTTGTTATACACTGTGTGCACCTCAGTGGGGGTGAGGTGGTTAATGACTAACTTGTAAGACTGCTCGATGCATGGGTGAACTGAGTAGTGTTTTCAGCAACAGCTGAGCCAGTTTCCCCTGTCAGGATGGGATTGGGTGCCGGCCAACTTTCCTGTCACACTCCCTGCTTGCAAAACTTTGTGGGGTTGAGTTTTGATTTCTGAAACCTGTCAGGCACAAGTAAATGCAAAAGTGGCATTGCTTGGTTTTGCAGGACTCTGTAACAGACCTTTAGTATTCTGTAGGAAGCTGAAGTCAAAATACTACTGTCAGGAAATTCCCACCTGTGACTTACACATTGATTATACCAGGAGTAGAAGCCCAAATCCATTTGGATGATGCTTAACATACAAAAAGCTCAAGAGTCTGTACGTGGTGTCTGGAAAGCTGGGCTTGAGCATAGGTGGGAGCTATGAACCTGAGCATTTTGGCATCCTAGCTTTTAATAACCTGTATCATAAATCTTCCAGTGTATTTAAGCACTTTGCATGGAAGTCTTCTTAGAAATGAAGGTCCACCAAATACGAATTTATTCAGCTGTCACAAAAGCACTTGTCAGTTCAGATCCCTGCTTCTTATGGCAACATGTCACCCAGACCTGGAGAAAGCTCTTTTTGACCCGAGAATCAGACTGCTTTTCTTTCACTGGACTCATTAGCTGGGAACACTTACAGGCAAGTCAAATTTTGTGCACCAGCCCCAATTAGGCCCATGCAATACAGTGTCCTCTACACGGCTCTTGGTGCCCAGACCTTGTCCTCCAGGCTGGTGAACCTGTCACATCCCCTGACCCTGACATTTCTGGAGAGAGCAGAGACTTCTAGAGTGATTAGTTCTCTTACAAAACTGGAAATAGAAGTTTCCACCCACTGATACTATTTACAAGTAAATAGTAGCAGCCTTAAACTGGAATCCCTGACGTTCCTGGTATCAATGAATAATAATAAATCACAGACTACATGGTTGTTACAGTCCCATCATGGGGCCTGTGGGTGTGAAAGATGCACCTTGCTTTTAGCCATTTATCTTTTAGTCTTATCACACCCGAGCACCTGTGAGTCAGAGGTCTGTCTCTTGCTTTCTTCCCTTCTCTCAGTCTGAAGGCTGAAATTGGGGGTTTCTGGTAGACCTTGTCACTTATATGTAATTTGGCCATCAGAGAACGAGATGCCTAAATGCTGTCAGGCTGCTAATGGGCCTGTCCTCTGCATACATGTTGGGCAGCATCTGGATGCACAGGAGTGAATCGTGCAGTGGTGCTTTTTGCAAGGAACCTACGCCAGGGCCCGGGGAAAGTAAACCTACAGATGGAGCAGCCTGTTTCTGGTGTCTCTGCCTTGGGGACCCATCCCAGCATCAGCTCTTTGCAAGCTGAAGAGTTCATGCAGTCGCTTGGCACACAAATGCCACTCCAGGTCTCTGATCAGTGCTTCCCTCTGTGTCACCTTTTGTAGCTTTGCCACAGGGAAATGTTGATCAGGCAGGGCTGGCTAAAATTTCCAAAATTTGGGGCTCTGAAATGGACTTTTAATTTTGTTCTCTGCCCTTTCTGATAAATCCTCTCCCTTTTTCAAAGCCTCTGAGCTGGAATTTTCAGACAGTTATTCACCATTACCCCAGTCCTTTTCCTGTGCATGGCTAGGATGATTTCTCCCACATACATTAATCTGTGCTTGTTGACACTGACTTTTAACCATGGGTTCATTGCCTGGTTATTCAGTGTCATGACATCTTCCCACAATTACTCACATTCAGGCTTAGATCTGAAAATCTTGGATAACTTCTGGTACTTGATCATTGGTCATTTCACCCATTGCTCATCCCCTTTACAGATGACTATGGCTTGCACTAAACACCCGAAACTCCAGTACAATTTACAAGGTGTTAGGGGATTTTCCAGAAACTCTTCTTCTATTACATGTGTCAGAATGTGCATATAAGCAAAAATATACACCTGTATGTGTACGTTTGCATACATAGCATAATTTATTCTCCTTTTAATTTCCCATGTCTTAATCTGGTATGAGTTTATGATAACCCACGACAATAATTTCTTTAGAGACTTTACCAGCTGTTGATGCTTTTCAAAACCCAAGTGTAGTGAATCAACCCAACTTCTCTGGCCCCTGTGCCTGGCAATCCTTCAAAAATATCTGATGGGTTTTTGAGGTAGGACTTAGCTTTACAAACACTATGTTTGCTTCCATTGATCGACTAATCCATTGAATAATCTATCTACAGAATCATAGACACACTGGTTTGGAGGGACCTCTGGAGACCTCTAGCCCAAACTTCTATTCAGAGCAGGACTCTTGGCTACGGGAAGTCAAAGGCTGCAGCTTTTGTCAAAGGCTGCTTTGTGTGGCCAACTCCTGGAAACCTCCAAGGCTCAAGTTTCTACTCCCTGTACAGTTACAGATTCCAAAGCTGCCAGTCTGAGCCTTCTGCACTGCAACTGGGAACCTCTTCTGCCACCCTTTATTATTGTGCCTTGCTTACCCTCTACCACTAGCAAGAAGAGTTTGTTTCCACTACTTACTGCTCTTCTTTCAGCATGGGGACTCCCCATCCTTGAAGATACTCAGAAGTGGAGCAGACAGCTCTGAAGGTGACCCTATTTCAAGCTGGGGTTGGAAAAGGGGTCTCCAGAGGTCCCTTCTAACCTAAATTATTCCATAATTTTGCAATTAGGCTGAACTCTAATAGTAGGTTTCTCCACAGGAGACATCAGACATACTTGAGAAGCCTTGGCACGTTGGAGCAATGTGAACAAGCATTTCATCCATGTGTTTGGTTAGCATTTCTGGGATATGCTTGTCTTGAGAAAGGTGCTGTAAATTGGTATTCTGCCATTGTTGTAGTAAAATGGTGACTGTTGTAGTAAAATGGTGACTGAGAAACAAGGCTTGTGTCAGCTCTTACCAGCAGGACATTCTCTTGAAGATAAAGAGCTGGGAGGCAGCCAGGCAGGAGCAGCGAATCCTGTCAGACCCAGCAGCAAAACACTTAAATGCTGAAGTAATTCAGCATCTGCTCAGAGCAAGACCTACCCATATGAAAGACACTGATCTGTCACAGGCTTCAAGGCTGGAAGGGATTATGATGATCTTTCAGTCTGACCTCCTACGTGGTTCAGACCATATGACGTCATTTTGCATCAAGCTCATAGTTTCCAAATGAGCTTGCAATAAAACTCTTGAATGAAGGACCCCAGTTTTGGGAGATCATGGTAAGATAATACAGCTGGGAAACATACTGTCTATTTCAGTGCTTTATTTCACCTTTCAGCCTCTGGGATTTGTGTTGGTGGTTTGTTTTGTTGTTTGTTTTTTTGTGCGGTTTTTTGGTTTGTTTGTTTGTTTTGTTTTGTTTGTTTGTTTTGTTTTGTTTGTTTGTTTTGTTTTGGTTTGTTTTTTTCTGGATTAAGCAGGGGATAACTGCCAGGGGAAGTTTAGCCCCCAAGAACAATTTTGTCCAACTTTCCTACCTTTTTCAGTACCTTCTATAGAACCCAGAAGAAATATTTCTGGTCGAGTTGTAGACATTTCAGAAAACCTCGACCTTAGCTTGTTTCTGCTAACAGGGATCCTCCGTAAAACAAGAGATAATACTACTTCCCTCCCTCTCACAGGTGTTGGCTGTTAAAAAAAAAAAAAAAAAGACCATTAACATTTCTCAAATGCTATTAGTGGGAAGCAAATATTAAGTCAGTCAGAGATCAGAGATACTGCATTCCAAAGCATGGTTTGATACAGCAACATTATCTACGGGAAGGCAAGTCCTCTGATATCACTAGAAGATAAGAGCTGTATTTTCCTATATGGATATTGGTGTTCTGAATGAAAAGACATCATCTGAAAATAGTTGTGTACATCAGTAGTTGGATACACATGAAAGAAAGAAGGTATTCGGTGAAAATAGGAGTTTATTGTTTCACTTGTAAGGAGCCTTGGGATAAGGCAATGGAGACCTTGTTAAGAGTATTTCTCATAGGAAAGGCCTTATAAAAATGTAAAACCAGAAGCTGGTCTATTTGAGTCAGTTCATCTGTTTACTCTAGATGGGGCTTTTACTTGTAATGGAGCCAGTCGTCTCAGCTATCAGCCACACCATTTACAGTCAAAGGCTAGACCAAAATAGCTCCCAGGTCCTTCTGATTTTCTATTTTTGTCAGTGATCTACTTAAATGCTGACTATATCCCACTTAGGGTACTCAGATCAGTCTAATTGGCTAAGCATCATTTGGCTGCGCAGTGGTGGGGGTGTGGATCACCTCTCTATATTTAAAGTGGAGGAATCTGTGATGTCCTTGTGGTGGGTGGCTGTGGGCAGGCCCGGCACAGCCGAGTGCAGAGTCATGGCTGAGGGCTGGGGAGGATGCCCCACTTCAGTGAAAGCCTGGTGTCTCCCACACTGCTGGTTGCTCTGTGGTGCTCCAGATGTGAAGTGCTGCGTAGGGATGGATGAAGAAAGTGGATACTCTCCCTCTGGTGCCTGCCATGATGGGGTCACCTTGTCTGCTGAGAGGCCACCAGAGGTGGATCCAGCTTTCCTGGTGGTGGGGAGTGACTCAGGGATGTGGGAGTGCTCTCAGCCACGCATCAGGGAACGAGTCTCTGCTCTTAGCTCAGTCGTGACCCTCTCCCAAAGGTCCAGGGAGGTGCTCCCAGTTGTGAGCACCATTTTTGGTTATTCATAAGTGGTGTAGGTGGCTTAATTTATCTAGTGCTCCAAACACATGTGGTGCTGACCTGGTATTTGTGCTTGAGCAACAGCCCAGAAATCCATCCACATTTCCATACACAGGGACTGAAAGGGACTGCACTTGCCTTTCTCTGCTACCGTGTTGACAAGTTATCATCATCAGAGCTGTCTCCAAGTCTGTATTGCAGAAATTATTTAACCTCTGTGGCAAAAACAGATATTGAATCAGAAATATGAGCCTTCTTCCAGGTTATTCTGGGGTGAAGGCCTCAGTCATGTGCCTTGTGTAGCTGCTGTAGGTCATTTGCAGGTTTACAGAGAGTGGTTCAGCATTAACCAGCATTAACCAGCAATTATTAGCTGATTAATTTCAGCTAAGCAGAAATGCAGAAGAGGTTGGGTTCAGCTATCAGAGTGATTCTCTGCACACTTGCCTGGGTAATGCCAAAGTGTCTCACCTTCTGATTTTCAAACCTTGAATACCATGCAGGAAGAGATTTTTTTAAAATCCTCCCAGACCCCCCCTCCTTGTTGTTCAAGAGGCTAGGTGAACTCTAAAGAAGAGTTATGGAAAAGGAAATTTCTATTTTCTTTTTAAAGGTAACCAGCTAAAACAGACGAGTCCTGGGATGAAGTAATTTGTGGGGAAAGGATTGGGCCAGATGTGTGTTTGGGAGCTCTTGGGCACATCAGGGGGATTATGCTCAGGGGTACTGGGTGCTCACAGCCTTGGCTTTGTTTATGAGCACGTGCAGACTGTACAGTTACCTAATAAAAACCAAATCTCAGCATCACAGGACCAGAAACAAGAAAGTCCTGGTAGTTTGGCCACAGGGTCCCACGTTAGGCCATAACTGACCATGGCAAACCCAACAACTTCTTTAATGTTTTTATGTATTACTTTAATTAATTGAACGCTGGGAAACCCAGGTCACAGCCCAGGTCTTTCTGGATTTGTAGTTGCAAAAACTGGTTTGGCAGGGTCATATTGTAGCTAGAATTGGTTGTTGTTGGTTCTTTCCTCTCCCTCCCTCCCTCCCCTCCTCTTCCCTTTTTTTTTTTTTCTTCATTCCTTTTTCCTTTTCTTATATTTTTTCCCAGTAAGATAGGTTTTGTAAATTATTATTTCCTTGCTGGAATTTTTGAAATAAAAATAAAAGGGCCTGGCATTTCCCTCTCCACCCGTCTTGGATTTCATTCAGAAGTGCTGTGATCAGGACAATATTTTGTCTTTGCCAAATGCCAAAATTTTGGATTCCAGCGTGGAATATAGGTGTGTTTTCTCTCTTCCTTCTGCTAACATGTCCTATGTTTTTTGGTAATGGTGTTCTTCCTATTTTCCCTTTTCTGGTATCCTATTAGCAATATACCATACAGTGTTTTAACTAAGAGTGTTAATTACAGGCAGTATTAAAACATAGTGTTTCTCAAAATCTCTGCTTCTAACACATGACAGAAGAAACTTATTAAATGGATGATATCTCCCAACCCATGCAGTATGCAAACTAAACCCCAGGTGCTTACTTTGCAGCAGTAACTTTCCTGGTGTTATCCTACACGTCATTCCAACGGCATTAGTGCAGGATGGAAAAGGAATGGAGATTTCAGGGTTTTTTGATTATATGATATGGGGAAAACTCGTGCGGCATCGCTGGTTTGAATTTAGTAGCATGGGCTCAGTTGATGGGGTGTTTCACTGCTCTTCACTGATCTGTCATGCAGTCAAGGACACAGGAGCTCCGAGCAGACATTTCCTCTGTCTCTCCTCTCTCACAGGAAGGAAAAGCATTTGCCAAGGTGAACTGCAGTCAGAAGAAACAGCACTCATTTGTGAAGACAGTCTCTCTTTCGGAACAGCTCTGATTTGAATGTAACCCTTACTTCTAGTGGAGAAGGTCCCCCCCGTGGTTGCCCATGAGGTGGTGGTTGGGTGCCCCTGGCACTCCAGATGACCTGCAGGTCATGGGATGTTCTGGAGGCATGGGTGGTCACCAGGTGAACGGGCTGAAAATAAATAAATAAGTGCCTGGAGGGTGTATCAGGTTCAGGTCGCCTTGTGTGTGACAGGGAAGAGCACGGCTTGCAGAACGGACGGGAACAGATTTTGTTTAAATTTAGCAGCAGTGTTGTGGTTGGAAAAGGCTGCTGAGAACTTTGCACTAAACTCCTCACCTCGTACTGCTCCCCCCAGTAGGGTTGTCGGCCTCCAAACAGAGCATTGCCTGGGCAAACACCCTTTAAATAACCTCTTCCCTCCTGCGATCTGTTTTGCTGAGCCGTTCTGGTTTCTTAGCATCCACAATAGCCTTTGTGTGCCAATATTTTAGCGTGTGGAGGGGTCTAAGTTCCACACCAGAAGCGGGGGCACCATGAAATGCTGTGAACCTCCCTGTCAGGCAACCATCACCTGCATTTGTGGGTATGTGCCATGACTCCTCTCCCACCCCCTGATCCAGGTAGGAGATGCGTCAGGTCAGGCTGATGCTCCTCTTGGAGCCAATAGCTCTAGGTACCATGAGGCCTCTCTGCAATGCACAGAAACTGATCCCACATTCCTCTTCTCCTTGCTGTCTCCCAGCCCTCTCACTGCACAGGGCAGGTAGGATCTGGGCTTATTGTTTACAGCTGTTTGTCTTCTCAGCACCACTGCCCATGTCAAGACCCTCTGTTTGTCTTCTGGGTTGTGATGCCTCCAAGCAGCTCCAGTGCAACCTTAGATCGGGGAAAGCTGGCACGAGGTTTTGGTGTCTGGAAACTCCATATTCCCCATGACTACATCCTCTGTGCAGGTCTGTGAACTTTCTTCACTCAGAGCAAGTAAGGGAGGTTCACTGGAAACTGTGCTGCCTTCAGCCTCCTGTCTGTAGGGAAACTGTGGATTCCCCCAAACTGGTATTTTGCCAGTGAGTTACAGGGGAAATATTCCCTTCTCCAAAACTAGGAGAATGCCACGCTCATCTACAGATTCTGCTAGGTAGTTGGGAAGCCAGCAAAGAGAAAAACCTTATTCCCTATCCATCCTTCCCACCCAAAGGAAATAGTCCTCTTAGTTTTCTTCCGCTGGCACATCATAAACACCAGTAATGTATTTTTTTTCAAGTTACATCCTGAGCCTCTGACTTCCACAATGAAAGTGCCAGAGCTGTCCCTGTCATCACCTTCTGGTGCTGCAAACCTGCTGAACTTGGCTGTGGTCCTCATTGCTGGGATGGGACAGGGTTATCTATTTTGTGTAGTCCTACAGAAACCACGTTTGCTCCAGTGGAAATGGATTTCACTGGAGAGGAGTGCTGCAGACTCTGTTAGCTCATCATGGCTCTTTTCCATGCTGCAATGTTTGCTTTATTCCAGGTGACATAGTTAATGACCCCTCAAATGAGTATTTACAGCCTTTTAAAAGTATTGACAGCCTATTTAAAGCCTTTCTTTCAGCTTAATTGGAAAAATAAAAGTCTTTTCAAAAAGTTGTGTGCCCATGTTTCATGAAGCAACAACCAGTTTTTAACCCCCTGTTCTTCCAGATTGCATCCACCAGACTCAGTGTTTGTTTTCTGCCCCTGGGATTCAATTGCAGGACGTGTTAAACACCCTGAAGAAAGAGCCCTCCCTCGCTGTCCTCCGTGCTGCCCAGCTCAGGTCAGCAGGGTTTGTAATAGAGATGGATCTTGAATGCCCTCAGTGCTGCAGGTATCTTTAGACCTTCTTCCAGGAATGGAAGGAGAAAGCTTGGTCTCTCCTTTCTGTGCTAAGATGAAACCAAAGTGGTGCACTGAAAAATTCAAGAGATTTTCTGGTCTGAAGTTTTCGGAAGACTAATGCTGAAAATGGGAAGGATCAGGACAGGGTTTTTGTGCACACTGCAATGGCTGGGAACTGTGTCCCCACTGAAACAGTAGGACTGAATACCAGCAAACTGCATATTGTAGGGTTGAGGGTAGCTAGGGATGCTGCTACACTCCCATTTTGAAGTCCCTTTTTCCTGTCTTCCTCCTAGCACAAGAAACCAGACTTCTGGGGAGAAGACCTCTGTCAAATCACACTCACTGACAAATGAAAGCACTGAGATTACAAGGAAATTTCTGGTCTTGGGAACCTTTAGCCAAGGCTACATGAGCCTCCCCCTCCTGCCCTGGGAGTGACCCTGGATCCAATCAGTCCTGCAGCGTGGAACCACGACCGGGGCAGCTTGTGACTCCTCTTGGCCATGGACCTCTGATCCCATACAGGTGAAATGTGAGACATAACTTTGCCTTGCATGGCCCTAACGAACACAGGGTGGGCAAAGCTGCTGGAGCATTCTCATGCCATGATCTTCAAGGAGCAGCATCACAGTGCAGCGCCTTGGCGTGGTGGGGAACGGCATTGAGAGCTGCTGGCCACCAGGAAGGAGACAAAGGAAAGGTGACAACCTCTCCAAAACAGAGCATGCAGCAGCTGCCTGTGATGCTGCCTTGCAAAAGTGGTGGGGTATGTGTGTAGAGAGAAAAAAACCTACTGAAAATAACAGCGTAATTGGCTGTCTGGCAGGCTAAAACTGCAGCAGAAGCCGTGATTATAGTTGTCACTGTCTGTTAACCTTCAAAACAGGTGTTGTGCCTTTGCAGCGCCAAAATGGTGCTCAGGCTGCAATCTGTGTGTGACAGGAGCATGGGCTGGAGGAAGGGCTGGGGGGTTTGCCAAGTGGGCACGGGCACAGGAAAGGGCAGGCAGGGCCTGTGACGCAAATGGACTTGGCTGGCTCTGGAAGGGGGAGCATCTCCCGGCGGTGCTGGGGCTGAGAGGGACACATCCTCAGCTGATGGCAGACAGGGCTCCAGTGAGGACACAGGGGAAGGGACTCCTCTTTTGTAGGCTGGTTTAACACCTGAAGGGTTTGGGCTAGGCTTATTAAAGTTCTCAGACTGCTGAATTCTGGAGTAATAGCTGGAGGAACCTTGACTTCTGCCACAACCCCGAAATTTACTTGGTTGTAGGAATTAGGACTGTAATGCTTTGATGCACCCTTGGCCCAGTGTCTGGCCCAGTGTCTTTCTTTAATGTGCTTAGGGTCTGTTTCCTTCTTATAAGAGCCATAAGAGCCATTAAAGTTAATTTTTTTTCCCCCAGAAAAAAATTAAAATTAAATATTTCAGTGAAACAAGCAAACAAACAAAAGCACTTTCTATTCTTTTCTTCCAGGAAGGATTTACATTGTTAAACACTGATGACAAGTGTCTTGGGATCTTGCAAGGCTGTATTGCTAAGGAAGGCAACAAGCAATGTAAAGCCTGGCATGTGCTGAGGGTGAGTGAACGATGTTAAAATGGAAAGATTAGGTAGGGCTCTGTAGAACACCTAAAGAATCTGAAATACAAGACTTTAAAGAGAAATGTCAGGGATGAAGATCAGAAGATTGTGAGGTGTTAATGATCGGCAATTGGCATTGCTTGCAAAGCAAAAACACTGCCAAGCCCGCCTAAAAATCTTATCTCGTTCAACTTAATGTAATTAGCTTTAAAATCCAAACTTGAACAGGGATGAAAATGTGTTTATACCACATGTATGAACAAGATAATCTTGTGTCTGAGTTCCACCATGAGACTCCTTTAAATGCAATCCATGTCGAGCTATCTGATTGCTTTTTACAATTAGATACACCTGTATCATGCCCTTGTCCCAAGTGAGGACAACTCAGAAACAGCCCATGTGGATGTGCGTGACAGTCATCAAGCAGAAATAGCTGATTGCTGACATACTAACAGGTTTTCTCTAATTGTTGATGAAACTCCAGAGTTAGTACTTTTTTTTTTTTTTCTCCTGCTACTGTTTATTAAACAGACGTTGGTTTGGGTGTGAAGTCGGCAGGTGTGGAAAATCTGTTTTTATCATCAGAGGTGGTGCTGCAGGGTATTGTCTCAGTTTGGGGTCTTTTTTTTTACGCTGTATTTTGGAATATTGCAAATTATAATGCGATAAGTGAGTACCTATAAACAGTCCCTTGGCAGCATATCTTGATGATCAGAGATGTGATGCAAATGTGCCTTCTCACCTCAGGCGTTCTCAGACCGTGCACCTCCCACCCTGTTCCTGCAGGTGGGGGAGTTCACACCGAAGGTTACGGCTCAGGGTGACCTGAGAAAAATCGCTTGTCATTTCCTAAGCTCTCCGCTGCAAGACAGAGGTGGCTGTAGTTTGTCTGTCTGGAGGGGGACAGTCTCGGTACAAGGAATTTGCAACCTCTGCAAGCCTGGCTCAAATGCAGAGCTATTTGCCAGCTGGAGCTGTGAGGGCACACACAGCATTTGGGAGAACGCTGTCCTTTTCCTTCCTTCAAGAGCCAACAGGCACATCTAGAAAAAAGGAAGAATAAATCCTCAAAGAAAACTAAAGGCAGAGAGATATTAATGCAAACAGAGCTTTGGTTTTACTTATTCTCACTTATCTTTGCACTTGCAAAAATCTGGGGGTGGCTGCGCTCGTCAGACATCAGGTTTTGGGAGGACAGAGCTGTGAAGCAGAGAAGTTTATGTAAAGCTGAGGAGGAATGGGGTCTTTGAGAGAACATTTGCTTTAAAGCAATGAGCAATGCCTCCCGTGTGGTGTTGGGGAGAAATTTTATTACAGAGAAACACAGATTGAAGTGTTTTCTTGGAAAAGAGAGCTCTGTTTCCCTGTTGAAAAGCACTGGATCAATTTCTCTGAAAAGTTAGATGTTAAAGGGACTTGTGTGGAATTTAACCTGCTGATCAAAGTGGGTGTCTTCTTCAGGCAAACAGCTCTCCAGATCTCATGGGCTGTGCTGATTCTGTTTCCACTGACCACAGTGGGAACTGGGACACTTTTCCATGCTCCTGTGTCCCAATCTGGGATTTCAATCCCACCCCTCAAGTCACAGACAGTTTTAAAGCAGGTGTGAGGGGTCAGAGATTGAAAGTGAGTTTCATCTCCATATGGTAAAAGGGCTGTTGGAAAATGCAGAAATAACTGCAAAAAGCAATTGGCAACGTGAACCCCACTCATTCCCTGAACTCAGTAACCTGCCATTGCATGCTCCATCTGGGAGCAGTGATTATTTCAGAAAGTTTAGGACCAAAAGGGGATTTATCTTTTCACCTCAAGGAATTGATATGCCTCATTTCAGCAAAAAAATGACAGATATAAAAAAAACTCAAAACAAAACAAACCAAAAAAAAAAGCCTTTCAGTTATTTATGGAGACCCTGCTTCATGCCTGTTCCTGACTTGGATGGAAATTAGATGGAGTTGACTGTTTCTCTTCCACTTCTTTCACAAAATCTTTATTTCCTTATATTAGAGGCTAATTACTGAAGCCTATGTGAAAATAGAGGGGAGAAGACTATTTTGTGTGAGCTATGGGTGTCTGCAGCTGTTCTGGATTGCACTACTTCAAAGCCTTATCCCATGGTAAAAATAATATTAACAAAAAATTATTACTTCATCACCTCAACTAACTAAAAAAATCACAGATTAGGGCTGGTAATTTTAAATTAAAAAGCAGATCAAATTGCACCAGCCCTAATTAGGACCTCCTTCATCCTTTTAAGCTTGATAACAAATGTTTTTTCAAAGAACATAAATCTGAATTATGTGTCACATTTCTCTAACCCCCAAATATGTCTTACTTGGGAAATAAGGGGAATATTTTTCACCTTTTCTGGATACGAGAACAAGTGAAACCAACAGGTCCTATCTGTCTCTGCCTTGGGCAGTGATTATATTAGCAACTTATAGAAGCTCTGTTTTTAATAAATTCTTGCAAAATATTATTTAGAGTACCTCCTTGAATTCTTTAGTAGTTAAATCTTGTATAAAATTCTCTGTTATTGCTACCCTTAGTAAGTGTCAGGCTGACAGATTTATACTTATTTGATCATTTCCTTTACCACGTCCAAACATTGCAACAGTATTTGCTTTCTCCCAAGTTTCTGCCACTCCTGAGCCCAAGTTACTAAAAGCAGCATGCAGGGGAACTTCCTAACCTGCACTTTTAGTAATCCTGGTGCCATGCATCTGGTTGTTAAAAAGTTACTTTAGTAGTGACTGTTTTACTTCCCTTTCGATTATGGCCAGAGTGGAAAATATTCATTCTTTCCTTGTGATATGAACCCGTCTGGTTTACTCCTGGGCAGGGAACGGGTGTATTTGTTAAATACTTCTGATTTTCTGCATTATTACTGACTACTCTGGTGCTCTTCCTATTCATGGGCGTGTAGTACTGGTAATTCTTGGTCCCAAGGGACTCAAACATCTGCTCCTTACTGTCCTTTTCTTCGCCTGCATGTACTTCCTTGCATCCCTTTGCTTTCTTATTAATTTTGTATAGCTCCAGGATGTATTTTCAGTGTTTACAACATCTGTCTTCTAAACATCCATTATTATTGCTTATTTTGCCTCGTTATCTATCCTAGATTTTTTGAACCATGCTTCCTTACCTACAGTTTTATTTTGGTTTTGTCGTTGCTATTTGTTTCTTTTTACATTTAGCTAAAAAATTTTAAACTACTCATTTCAGGTGTCACATTTAGTCTTCAGTCCTTCCTTACAACTGGCTGGTACTTGCTTCAGCTCTGTGAAACTGGCTGTCTTGAAATACCATGTGTTTTTAACTGACTCAGACAGGGATCAAACATAATCACTTCCACCTTAGTTACCGTTTACTTTTACTTCTCGGTTAGAAAGTTGTCATCCATGATTTGCAGGAATTCCAGACGAGTTAGTAGTGCTAGCAGGAGATTTTGATATATAACATCCAGAGTCAATTTTCCCATGGCAGCCTTGCACCCATGGTAGATAAATAGCTTTGGAGCCACCCCACCTAATTTTGAGGGTGGTTGACATTGGGGCAGGCAGCCACTATGGCCTCATTTTGTCCTTTACCCATCTGGACATGATCAACAAGCAGTCAAAATCACTTGCTCCCGAGACATCACTGCTACAGTATAAATTTGCACACCTGATGCTCCTCTGGAAGGTTACGGTCACTGCCTCCATCTCACTCGCAAAAGGAGACATTTTCTCTGGGTTTCATTAGTGTGAGTCAGAAATAACAATTTGACAGTGAATTTTGAGAACTGTTTTACAAACGTTGATGAGCATTTTAAATTGTTCTTTCCAGGTTATACTTTTGAACCTAAAACCTGTGTTTCCCCACTCTCAAAATATGATTTTGCTCTTTCACCAGCTTTATTTGTAACTCCTATAAAGTGCTTTATCTTTTAATTTCAGTTTTCTTTTAAAAGTTGTGAATGAGGGAAATACAAGTTCATTGCTTTCAAAAGGCTATTTTCTGAACTGTGCTCTTACAGACTTCAAAGAAAACAAACAGTAAAGAGGAAAGCAATGACAAGACCTTCAGAGGCTGAGTTCCAGTTGGTGTGACAATTGTGCTCATCAGCAAAGGCAAGAAGAAACTCCATGTAATCAGAAAAAACATATTAAGAAATTCAAGTGATCCAGAACAGGAGACATCCTTTTGCATTCTGCTTTTAGCGACCTGTAAGCTCAGGCTTTCACCTTCCTTGGGTTCAGCAGACCTCACAGGGAAGGATTCACAGCCTTTCAGTGTCCATTTTCAGCATTCAAAACTGGTGGTCCAGGAGGGAACCCACAGGAGAGGGGTGACATCCTTGGGACCAGGAGGCCCCATGGAGACACTGCTGTCCTCAAGGTGGTATCTCCCAAGCCCCATTCCCAGAGGCTGAATGTAACTGAAAGGCAAATATTGACCTTTGATGGAGTTTGGAGAAATTCATGTGGGTATTTCCAAGCGTTTATGAATTAACCAGAAACGGAGATAAGTCCTAGGCTACCTATTTCATCAGCTAAGAAATTGTTGACTGAAGCCTAGCATGAGCCAAGTACCTACATTCACGGTGTTTCAAAGAATTAATCAGATCTTCAGATGTGGAACCTGCTAGTTAGTTTAATTACTGTCCTTTTTTTTTCCTTTTTTATTTTTTTTTCAGTAGCTAAATGGATCCAATGACAATTCATTTTTTAACAGATGAAAGAGAAGCAGGCTTCAAAACAGATAATGAATTTCTTCTAACCCGTCTGGAGACTGAAGAGCCATAATTCTGATTGATCAGACATGGACTGCTTCGGAGAGGCACCAGATGTGATCCAGATTTTAAATAGATGCTGCTACTGTCAAAATGCATTCGCTCCCTCCTGGTATAACAAAGTGAAGTCCATCTGTCTGGAGTTGTGCACTTTTTTTTAGGGGTAATAACAGTTAACATCAACAATAAGCTTTGTCTCATTAGTATCACATAATCCCTACTACCAAGTCCCCAGTTTCTGGTCCCCATATTATCTGCCATGGAAAAAAATAAAGACCACAGCAGGAGCTAAGAAGGTCAGTGCATTCTCAGGGTAATCAGCTGTAGTAAATTCAATTCTGACAAGACAAGGCTTGCAAATGTCTGGGGAATTAAGGGATCATCTATAATTTCATATGTTGAGTGGGAAAGTGTCCTTCCAAACATTTATTAATTACAGATGAGGCTGTGTATGGTGATCATCCTTGGAGAGATTTCTTCTGAAGCATAGCAAGAAAAATAGATTTAACTGTTTGCTGCTACTTCTAAAGAAAAGCTACTGATCTTTGCACTTGGCCTTAAAGTATTTTCAGTTAGTATTCTTTCTCTCCTGGTGTTTATTGCTTTGTCTTAGCAATGAATGCCTGTCACCTTTTATGAAACTCTGCATAAAGGTTTCCCACTGCCATCAGTGGAGAAACTTGCCTTGGCTTTAGCCTGGCTTAGTGTCATCACTCCAGGGTTTGCAGTGCTTAAGAAGTAACAAGTAAAGAACAATAGAAAAAAGAGTTTCACATTTAGAACTGAAATTTTCACCTGAAGATCTTGAAGCACTTTAGGAAAATGACTCCCCTTTGAGGTTTGTGTTGTCCTTTCTGTTTTACAGATGAGGAAATTAAAGCATAGGGAGGTCAGAAGCTAACGCTTTCCAGCTTGGGCAACTGAAGGTAAGCACTTACATCCACACCTTTCTTCCTTGAGAGGAAGTCCTCAACACTTTCCTTTTTGCATCCATTTTTGAAGGTGTGGGATATATCTTAGCCAAGAGATCACCAAAGGTCACCAAAGTTGCTGACGAGAAAATTAAATTGTTTTAAAAGTAAGAGATTCAAAGTAGCTTATTTATTTCCCTAAGTGAAAACAAGACTGAGGAGGAGAAATGAACACAAAATCCAGTGGGGACTAAATATCTGGGGGGGAAAGAGGTATTTAAATAAAAGAATAAACCTGCCATGAGAATGTATTGATGTCAATAAAACACAAATAAGCACAGATTGAAAATTAGGATGAGGTTTGTAGTGATCAGAGGAGTGAGATCTGGGAACAAATGGGGAGCTTGGGGGCAAATGTTGTTTAGGTTGAGATGGACTTTGATCAGAAACCAGGAAGGATGGAGGGATGCTGCATCAGCACTTCCAAGGGACTGGATTTGGTAGTCCAGCATGTCCTTCACCATGGTTGTGTTCACAGTATTGCAAACCAGTTTCTTAACCCCTGGACACACATAAATGCCAGGACAAACTGGTCTTCCTCCTTTCAGGGGCCCCTGGGTATTTCTTCTTTAGGGTTTAGGTTATTTGGGTAGGAAAACGCTATTGCTGCCACAAGAAGAAATGAATACCTGGTGATATCAAATATCCCTGCAGTGCCTCGTATGCCAGATTGCAGCTATTGTACGGAGAATTTTCAGTTCCTTTTTGTGCCTGGCGGCTGATTGAAAGTTCATATTATTTATGGCAGAAAACAGCAGTGTACTTTTGAGCCTGAGGAAGCTGGGAAAGTGCAGTGGGTGTCAATCAATTAAGCTATTCAACTTATTTATGAAACAGGACAAAACAATGTCTAGGATATGAATTCCCATCTCAATGGGATCCCCCCTGATATAAAATGTCAGAGCTGAAAAAGGGTCAGCTCATGACCCTTGAATATTCTTTTAAACTATTTGCAAATCAATACCTCTTTTCTGGGTTTGTTCAGGGACCATCGTTCCCTTTTATTATTAGTCACAGGGCATAGACTGCTTATCAGGGAGTATGGAGACAGATCACTGCACTAAAGCAGCAGCTGGCTTTGGGGACTGGGCCTAACTCCCATTTCTTGGGGGGGCTCACTTCACTCTACTCTGATGGTGCAAAGGGTTTTAAAGTGAGTGTAATTATTGGTTTTGCTGACTGTTGGGCTCCTTTATATCTGCTGAAAGAGCAAAGAAGTCCTTTGCCATGCATGCAGATTGGCATTGCCTCCCTCTTACTAGTGCCTATATCAGCCATGAACATCATGTCTCATTTTCTCTTCCATGTTGTTTGTCAGGAGGTCCTTCCATGTCCCTGTGTACCTGGGTTTTGGGTTTGCAGTCCCTAATTGTTTCCCTCTCTCTCTTAACAGTTCTGCTAGAAATAACCTGTTTGGTACAGGTAGGGCTTGAATGGACAGATGGCCTGATCCTCAGCTGAGCATCTGGCCTATTAAGCTGTCTAAAAAGGCATCATCTTTACAAATCCCAGTCTTAATCTCATTGCCCACTGTGTGACCCGTGGGGGTTGCAGATCAGTGCCAAAGGGGGGACGAGGAGGAGAAGGAGGGCAGCTGGAGGATCCATGAAACCAGGGGGAAGGAGGTGCCTGCAGGGCAATTTGGCTGAGTTGAGTTCTGGGGATGTGACCATTTCTCCTGATGAGGAGTTGGAGAAGGAGCTCTTCTGCAAGGAGAACGTACCCAAAATAAATCCTTGAAACAGTTGGTCCAGGCCCTTGAATAGGTTTGCCTAGAGGACCTCCTTTTGCATCTTCTCATGGCATCTTCTTCCTCCATGTAAAAACATGACATCATCCTTTCAGCAGCACTTGGGGAAGCTCAAATCCAGAGAGGTGAACTGAGGATAAAACAATGGAAGAAACGCCCAGTTGCCTACTGAGGTTTATCAACAAGAAGGGAGCTTTTTGCCAAAGGGAGATGAGGAAAACCACAGTTTGCAAGGAAGTGAGTTGTTCATTGTTCAGTTACCTCATCTTCCGACAGCATGCCATTCCTGGTGGGAAATCAATGTACTTCTTGTCTAGAAGGCAACAGTGGGGTGTATCCATAAAACCCCTGTGAAAAAGGGACTCTTCCTCTCATTTTGCCTGTTACAGAACAAACCTTGAGGCAGATATTTGACAGTGTTAATGGCACGTGAAAAAGTGAAGAATTTTCAAAAAAGTGGTACCTGCATAGTACTGAGTGACCTGAAGCTGGCATTGAATTTGGCTCTGATCCCTACAACTATGGACTGGTTTTGAGGTAGATCAGGTCCAAATGTAAAATAATTTGGAGCAATCTTGGATCAGACTCTTTTAGAACTAAAGATATTTACTATTTGAATTCCCTGAGATTTTTCCTTGCAAAATCCAGACTAATTCCATAAAAAATGAATAAGCACAGCTGCATTAAGTGATTTATGGTAACTAAGTATAGAGATGGTCCCTTTCTGTTCTTCAAATCTATTTTAATGTATTTTTAAAATTTCAAGGTAATAATCTTTTTTTCTTCAACTGACTTCAATACCCAGAAAAGTGAGTACTTTGGATATTTTGAGTTTGTGCTGCTGGAAAAAATGTTTCAGTGTAAGTTTCCCCTATGTCTGTAAAAGAAAACTTGGACACTACTTCATTTGCAAGTTTGTTTGCTCTCAGTAATTCTGGTGTAATGATGTCTGGTAGGACACATGAAACAAATACCCCAACAGAGTATCTCATTGTTTGATTTTTTTTTTAAACAGGGTTTTATTTTAATTAGTGAATCTGGAGAAATTGCTGTTCACTCAGATCTAAGATGTGCGATGAGATCCTTCACTGACCCAAAAGGCTCAAAAGGAAAATGAACCCTGGCTGATGATCTGGGCTGTAACACAGGCTGTTGTGTAGACCCATTCTTCAACTTTAAGCCAATCCTTCCAATTCCTTTGTTTCAGGTTTCCATCTAGCAAAGTTATTTAGAGACATTCTTAACTTTAAATGCATATAGAGTTCTGTAAAACACCACTCAAAAGGACTATTCACAGATACAGCTTAACTCTGATATGCGTAGGAAGGTGCTACAAGCATATTTCCCCAAAATAATCAATCAAAATTGTTCAGGACCAAAATAAAAAAACAAGCAGCTCATTAGCTATCAGTTCACAATTAAGGTAAAGAAAGGAAGTCCAGAAGTAAGAAAGAAACACCTAAGTTTTAATTATAGGCATGTAAGCAATATATTTAATATGACATTCATTGGAAAACTTTCTAGACTGCCCTGTCATTGAAAAGTGAAATAAAATTGGGTGAAAATATCTCAAAGACTGGCATATGAATATGAAAAAGGAAATTTCCAGTCAGCTCGAGGTTTGTTATTAATAGACTCTTGCCACACAATACTTCTTAGAAATAGATTAGGAGTTGAAAGTTCACCATGATGTAGCTATGAAAAAAAAAAAAAAAGAAAAAGAAAGAGCTGATGAATCGCAGTTGCTTCCATCTAAATAAAGAGTAACTAACCAAGGAACCATCTGTCGGTGTATGATTACCAACTTTCTTTTTGTCTTTCAAAACAGCCTGAGAAATCAAGGGCACTGGGAGTGGAGGGGAGAGCACACACACGCTGCAGGCTTGCCAGCAGCCAGCCCCAGAGGGTCCGGTCTGATCCTTGCCTTTTTCTCTTGGTGCACTAATTTCACACTGCTGGTTTTCATCTGGCACGTCTGTGTATTTCAAATACATGCTAAACACTAACAAGGCTTTTCTGCAGTAAATGTGGCTAATTTTGGTATAGTTGAGAGCTGAAAAGTAAAACTTTTCTAAGAGAGGGAAACCCTAAAGTCCTCTCAGTTTGTGAAATCAACAGAATATTATTAATTCATTTTTTCCCCCGGGTTATTGAATAGTAAAAAGCCTCATATACCCTGAGAAAGCATGTTCTTAATAGTTTTCTTAAGGCTGAATGCCCTACTAGCAGTAAGAAAGACAAAGCACTAAGATCTAAGGCCTTTTAGTCTCTGGAAAACTGCATAGGTTTTTTATGCTGGAAAAATGAGGGATTTATTCCTTTTTCGGTCACATGAGTTCAGGGTCAATGTACAATTTCTCTTTTTGTTTCTATTCCAATGACCTCCCATTTTGGGGTGTTTTATTCCCCCAAACCCCATCTGACTCTGATCAGACTCACCGCATCTGGCTCTTTGTTGCCAAAGGCACTTTGCAGCGTCTGCAGCCACCTACCCACAACTCTCACAAACCAGCACCCACAAACCGCCCTTCCTTTGTGAAGGAACAGTGATGGACACCAGATTTGCCAGTGAAAGACTCTCCCATCCTAGCCAAAATTATGTTTTTTATGTAATATTTTCACAAATCCCCCGCCCCTGCCCATGACTCCGTCCCTTGCTCTCCCTCAACTCCTCCAGCCGTTCTCACGCCCCAACTACCCTTGCCTCAGGCTCCCCTTTCAGCTTCTTTCCCTGCTGCATTTCCTCTTGTCCCCAGCCTTTAATCCATGCTTCCCAGCTCTGACCCAGTGGTTGGGAGCAGGTGGAAAGGCAGGTGACAGTATAAATATTTATGTCAAGAAGTCTGCACTTGGAAACCTTTCCTGGTGGAGTTGTCAGACTAAAAAGAAAATAATAATAATAAAAAATCCAATCCCCAAATGCATGTACAAATCCACAAAGAGCCATATTTCTCTTGCATGGCCACCAAAACAGACTCCCTCTGAATAATCAATAGTAAACCCCAGGAGCATGAAACGCTACAGACCCAAAGTTGCCAGCATCACCTACTCAGTGTATTTGTACAATGGGAAGCCAGACAGGAATTACTACCCTACAACTACAGGAGTAAAGCAACTGTTTGCAGGTATATCTTATCAATTTAATATGGTGGTTCCTGACTCTTGTCAAGTATAAATGGGAACACTCCCATCGAAATTCCTATTTTCTTTATATAATATTCTGACTTACATGTCACCATTGCACCGGCCAGTGCAACATCCAAGTGTTAGTGAATATCCTATGGGCACAGATTTAAGCAAATAAAGCAATTTGCAAGCAGCTCTAACAAGCTGCATCCCATTGCATGCCTGGAAATTCTTTCAGACTCATTAAGGAGTCAGCAAATAAGACACATTTGTCTCTCATTAAAGAGTAAATTGGAAATACTGAAAGGAAACCTCTGCGTGGCTGTGATTTGTCAGAGAGTGTATTAGCAGGAGCAGCCACAGTATGTGTAGCAGTTGGGTATGAGTTGAAGCAGGAACCAGAGTGAGAGGAACTATTTTAAATCGCCTCTATTAATACTCTGAAAGCACATTTAAAACCATCAGCAGTCAGAGCCATCTTTGACTCTTCCAGGAGGAAGTTGCCATTTGTCGCAGAGCTGCTGTTGCTTTAATTTGACACTCAATATGTGTTTTCCCCACAGTATTAGATATCTTGGTCTCCATCCAGGACGCTTTTGGAAAGGAACTGATCCCTGTAGTTCCTATGCAACGATGAGATTTACTACTTAGGTCTATGCGTATCTTCGGTGAGTCAAATAAACATAAGGAGCATTAATTAGGGCTGCTTGCTGAATTTAGATTGCATTCACACAACCTGATATGGAGGCTGGTGGGGCCAGGCTGGTTCACCCAAGGTCTCACTGGGTGAGACAGGCAGCAACCAGGGCCTGGATCAGCTGTGGGATGAAAAATAACCAGCCCTGCTGATCTCCTGCACAGGCTCTAGGTTGACTTTAGGGAACTCCTCGAAGTTTATCTGAATTTAAGGAATTAAGGCATAAACCCTCAACCTTTTCTGGGTAAAGAAAGGTTTGAGATTATCTAGGGGCATGTCAGCAGGACAGTCCTTCTGTGCTATTAAAACTGATGTTTCAACACACTACAGTAGTCAGACACATATGTGATAAGTGAGTTATAAAAATGCATCTTTAAAATATTTTAAAGATCTAAAGACAGGTTTCCATCTAGGAAGGTTGGAAGAGGGGTCTAGGAGTGTTTTTGATTTCTGTTCTCAGCCCTGCTGTTAATAGAGACCGCCTTAACTATGGTCTCTATTAACAGAAACAATGCTCTCTGGAGCTGTTTGCCTCCAGGTGCCCTGGTTCAGAAATCACAACAACTTTCCCTTCCCTCAGCTTCTGAGTGCCAAGTGTTTGCAATCTCAGACAGGAAAAGTTTTGAGGAGGGACATGCTGAGATTAAGATACTTCCCAAAAAACACATTTGGCCAGTACAGCCAGCATGTATCAGTGCAATTGCAAGCACTTGCAAATTATTTAATGTCTTGTACTGAGAAGGAAAACTACTTGGTGAGACCAAGTCAAGTCTTATCAGAGTCACTCTAATAAACCGGACAGAGAAAGCCTTTGGTGTCCTACCTGGAGGGTTGCAGTCAGCTGCTGCTGGGCATGGCTGGGATTTTAGTGTGGAGGCTGCGTTGCTGAGATCTTGGAGGGAACAGGTAAGTCTGCAACCCCTTCATGTCTTTAGGAAGTCAAACATGGGTGAACCTCTCTTGCTCCAACATCCCCCTTCTCAGCACACACCAGGACCTGCACGACAAACTAAACTCATGCAAAGCTCCCAGTACTTCTGAGTTATCTTCACTGTATGGCAGTGGTTGCTTTTCCTTTCTATGTCAGATGGCTTTGCCAGAGGAGATACATATTTTAAAGTTTTAAACATTTTTTTTTTACAGCTTTACTTTTGCCAGTGTCATGTTAACTCACTGCAGGCTTTACAGAGGTGGCTTTGGGAAGTGTTGGTTCCTATGTGAGCAGACAGGAGGAGCAGAGCAAGGCAGACCTGCGTCCTTCTAACTCTGCCACAGTGGGTCTGCACAGGCAAATGCTCATCCCTCCTGCAGAAGAAAACTAAGTAAGTTCTTCAGCTGACACTAAGGTATCCAGCAGACTTGAAAACTCGAGAAAAAATTGTGGAAAAATACTGTGATTTTCACTCAATGACAGGGGGCAGAGACATTTCTGTAATGCCTTGTTCTCTTCTGCCTGGGCATTCCCTTGTCCTTTGCTGGTGGAAATGGACAGTGGGATTGAGGCCCACCAGTTCCCATCCTTTGCTGTTGTAGCATGTCAGCAACATGGGATAGAGATGTTGGTGATTTCATCTGGCATATCTCTCATATAGATTCATAGAAACATCAAGGTTGGAAAAGACTTCAAGATCACCAATCCAACTGCTAACCCAGCTGTATTCACTGCTAAACCATGTCCCTAAGTGCCACAGCCACACACCTTTTGAATGTTTCCAGGGATGGTGAATTCACCACCCCTTGGGCAACCTCTTCCAATGTGTTACCACCCTTTCAGTGAAGCATTTTTTCCTAATATTCAGTCTAAACTTGCCCTGGTGCAGCTTGAGGCCATTTGCTTTAGTCCTATCGCTTGTTACCTGGGGGAAGAGACTGACCCCCACCTCATTATAAGCTACTTTCAGGTAGTTGTGAGGAGCGATAAGTTCCTCCTGAGCCTTCTTTTCTCCAGGCTAAACACCCCCAGCTCCCTCAGCGACCTCTCATCAGATCTATGTTTCAGAGCCTTCCCAGCTTCGTTGTCATTCTCTGGACACGCTCCAGCACCTCAATGTCCTTCTTGTAGAGAGGAGCCCAAAACTGAACACAGGATTTGAGGTGTAGCCTCACCAGTGCCGAGTAATAATGGAAGGATTGGGAACAACTTAAATGCTGTGTCGTGAATAAAGCCTTGCCATTTGAGTGACAGGTTTTCTCAGCATGGCCAGAGGTGAGGAGCTGCCCTCATGGGCAGAGAGCAACTGAGCCAGGGGACACTGCTCACGTTAAAAGATCCAACTCTACTCACTGTGGATAGCCAGAGGGTAGGGTAAGAATAGGAGAGTCCCAGAAGAATAATTTTAAAAAGGAGAATGAGGTCACATTACTGAGGATGAGATCAAGGAATAAAATAAGCATGTAGGGCAGAAAGGTTGCCGTGCTAAATGAATTACAACCACTGAGGAGTGTTAGGAAACAAGGAGAAAGGTTCTATAAATACAGTAAAGTAAGAGAAAGACAGCAGCAGGCGTAAGCCCATTACCTAATGAGGAACAGGAGCAGTACAGATGACCTAGAGAAGGCCAACATATTTAATGCCTTTTTCCTTCAGTTTTCTCAAAAAGAAAAAAAAAAAGAGCTTCACTGTGATACAAAGCTGGCAAGACATAAGGCAGCAAAGGAAAATAACAGACACGATACGGTGTGATTAAACTGAATATATTCACCAGAGGGTACGAAAGGAAAAGACCAGTGAGAAGTAGTGTTCCTCAGGTGCTGGTGTTGGGACTGGTGCTGTTTAACATCTCTGTTAGTGGCATGAACAGAGGGGTTGATGTACTCTCAGCAAGTTTGCCAATGACACCCAGCTGTGTGGTGGGGTTGACACGCTGCAGGGATGGGACGCCATCCAGAGGGACCTGGACAGGCTGGAGAGCTGAGCTCAGGAAAACCTCATGAAGTGCAACAAGGCCCCGACCTGGACTGGGGCAATTACAAACACAAATATGAAAGGGGCAGAGAATGGGTTGAGAACAGCCCTGGAGAGAAGAACTTGGGGATGTCAGTGGATGCAACCGGTGGGATTTGCAAAGAAGCAAATGTTATCTCACCGATCTTGCATTTGTCTGTGAGAGGGTTAGTGGTTCAGAGAGGTGGGTAATGCAGCTGTACATCTCAGTGTGCACAGGTCTGGGTGTAGAAAGGCTTTTGAGTCAATGTCAGTCCTGAGAATTGTTTGTCTGAAGTAGATCAAGGCAGGAATCAAGGGCACCTGAGCTTATCCAGTGGTTCTGTCACAGCTTCTCACTTGGCTTTACGTAACCATAACAACAATATTGCTCTTTGTCAGAAAAGTGGAATAATTAGCATCCCATATTATATGGGGGAACAATGAGATTTTGTCTGTTTTGATGGTAAACAGTTTGAGTCTGCAAACAGGACCATTACAGGATATTTAGATACCCCCAAGTGCAATTGAGAGGGATGGGAATCCCCTCATGCAAGCTGCTGGAAGCATTCACGTGAAGGACCTTGTTGTGGGATGCTCCCAGTCTGCTCCTGTGAGCTGTATGGGGGAGGAGAGGGTTAGGGTTCATCAGTTACATTGGCCTTGCCTTTATGCACAGTAAGTGTTTTGAAACACTGAAAAAGTAAAAGAAGTTTGAAAGTCGTGGGTGACTTGGAAAGAAAGGATTTTGCTGGTAAGTTTGGGTGAGATGAAAGAAGGGAGAGGGAGGCCTCTCAAGGCCTTTGATGACAAAGGAGGTGTTTTTCAGTATTCCTGCTTCCTAGTACTTCGTCCATCAGTACCTACTGATCCCACCACCAGCCTGCTATTCGCAGGTTAAAAAAAGTTCAAAATGTTCTCAGATTTTCATTCTCAAAGGCAGAGTATTGTTCAGGGATTATGCAAGGGGAGATACACACCACAGAAAGACAAGAATCTGCACATCCAATCCCAGGTAGGATTAACGTGTACATGACACCCTGTGCACGTGACAGCATGTATGAGTTTCACGTGTTGCAAAAGCTTTGGTGTATGATCAGAACCTCGTGTATTCAGCCTGTGGGCTGGTGTTGCTCTTCTATTTATGTGGTCTAGGGAAAGGAAAAGAGAGAGGTAAGCCTTCAGGGGCAGTGACCCTTTCTTTATTCAAACCTGAACAGAAGGAGGGTCTTTACTTCCAAGAACTCATTTTTTCTTTCTTGTTATCACACAGTGAGGACTCTGAAAGAATAGGTCCTTGGAGCTAACAAGGTTGATCATCAAGGAAACTTCTGTGCTTTCTGAATCCTAAGGCTGTAGAAAAGATTTAGTGCTTTTCTGAGCCAAACTTTGGAAGCACAAGTTACAAAATCTCAATTTAAAGGCTGATTTTAAAACTGGCTCTGAACAGACATTTTCCTCTCTTCCACTAAACAACACAGCATGGACCTCTGTATGCCTTCATCTCCTGAAGTGGCAAATAATGCCCAGCATTTCCCATATGATTGCAGCAGATGCCTTCCATCAGTCAATAGTGGGCCCAAGGTTAATGTTTAACATTGAGAGGGGGTAGAAATACAATGACACTAAATTATGGTCATTATAATGATAGGTTAAAAGCAGCGTTGCTGCAGAGAGGTCCTGCTGGGAATTCTCTGCTTGGGGGGTGTTAAGTAGAACAGCCTGCCAGAAAGATCAGCAAGAAGAAATATAAATAACCGCACACAGGAGAACAGGATTTGCTTCAGAGGAAAAAGAAGTGTGAGAGTAGAGCTAGGCTTTGAATAATGTTAATATGATGGTCTTAGCCAATTGAGTTTTACACATGTAACATGGTGGTGAGAGCAAGGAAAAAAGCTGTTGGGAGATCTGCTGGTCCCTGCTTTCCCATCTCTGCATGAGATCTGCTCGTCCCCTCTTTCCCATCTCTGGGTATGGTAGCTGTGCTGTGGCACTGGTGGACTTTGTCCTGTCTTGAAAAAGTAGAGAATGGTGCTAAAAAAACAGATAAAAATACTCATGTGACACTGTGTTCTAGTTATCAAATTCAACTCTTCCAAAGTTTCTTTGCGCAGTACCTGCCTTCATGATGCTCTTAAACATGTTTACCAAAAAAAGGTGACTCCAGCATGGCAGAGTTTTCTGTTTGGATACCAGTGGAAAAGCTACCAGGAGCCAAAATGAACTTAGGAAGACTGTAGTTGAGAATGGATTTAATTTTCTTGATTCCAGTGTTTCTGTTCCCAGCCTAATTACTTGTTGTCTAGGTGTACCACTGCTGTGTGAATAACATAGCTGGGCTTTTTGTGTGTCTGAAAAACAGCAACCTGATCATCTACCACCTTGTGCTCAAGCTACAGGAATGCAAATCACAAAGGAAGCAGGTCCATGGTCTCTGTCTGGAGCAACAGTGCTGTCAAATGTGAGAGAGAGTGCAAAATGCTTAATGTAGTTGCAGATGTTGTTGCAGACCCAGGAAATATGTCACTGACATCCCTGGAGAGACAACTGCATAAAACTGATGTGAGAAGAAAATAAGTTCTGTCAGTCTTGCTGGTTGTATTTATTATCAGTTTCAACTTTTAAAGTGTGACCTGTGCTAAGATCCTGACTCCTGATGATCCCACTGGAAGAAACAAGATGAAGTTGGTTGACATCAGGCTATTGGAGTGTCCATCTATAGCAGGGGGCAATACACCAGCACTACTACACTGCCACGTGTGGTGCCAAGCTGTGCCAAAATCATGTAGCACATTGGCACATCAGGGAGGGTCCCGGGACACCAGGCACACTCTGGTGTGAGCCACACTTGGTAGTGACCCCCTCTCCCAGGGTTGGGGTGCCCCAGATACTCTCTTCCTCTTCTGCTGGGCCATATTTCACAAGTCTCATCTTTGCCCTTACACTTGGTGTCTTTATCTCTGTCCATGGTGACCTGACCTTAGACAGGAGCCATCTCCCCACTGATGACCTGTGGCCACTGACCCCAGCTGAGTTTCCCATACTCTTGGGCCTTCTGAGCAGCACAGCTCCTCCCACTGCTGCTCACATAGCAACGGAGCAAAGCAGAGGGTCTGCAGGGGCCGTCAGTGCTGTGTGTAGAGAGATACTAATGACTTCAGATGGGCACTGAGCAGCAGATCTGGGGGAGGTTGCAGTGGCACACACCTCCTCAGAGAGGTCAGCGGTACGCGGGGCTTGACCCCGCATTCCTCGTGCATCCCCGACCCCTGCTGCAGTCAATCAGACCTATTCTGTGGCACCATTAACTTGGAAGATTTATGTGCTTCAGGCAGTGGGAGGAGAACTCGGTTTCATTTCCAACATAGCTTTTTGCTTTCCTACCCACATTCACATTAATGATAACAGACGTGAATTCAGCTCAAGTAGCCAGGGAAACAGCTCAAGCCTGACTCTGCTCCCAAGCAGATGTGAACCACTGGCTTATTATCTAACTAAGTTGTTGACAACTAATGGTCTAATCGGGGGTGGGAGGTGGGCAATTGATTTTGGATAACATTTTAAAACTGCAGACTCAGCTCAACAATTTATAACCCCAGCGGTGGTTTTTTTGTTTTGGCAGAGTTAAGTGTATTGAGTGGCCATAAATTTCCACTGGTTTCTTGTTACCATGATCCATGTTTGATGCTGTTATTGATCTTGATCTATCATTTTATGAAAATAAAAGTTTTCTTTTTTAAAAAGGAGCCCCTGCAGCAATGGATGTTATAGAGAAAGGTGTTCCATCGCACCCACTTACAGTTTAGCTTCAGGGAATGCTGGTTCTCTTCACACCTGGCCTATTTTTGGGTAATGCTGAGTTGTTACTCAATTTATTGAGCTGAACAAGTCATGTAGTTTATTGAGCTTCATTCCTCCTGCATCAGAAGCAGGAGATGTTTAGCACTGGATGAGCATGAGCCTGCACTTTTAATCCAGGAATTATTTGGAGAGAGTTGAATCTGCCTGAAAGACATGAAAGAAGGGTGTGAGCGTGAGAACCGACTGTCATGTGAGAGGTGCAGCAAGAGTCATTCCAGGGCAGCCTGCAGTTTAAATCAACCTTTCCTCAACCTGGATTATCCAAAGGCAGCCCTTCTTTCAGGTTGACTTCCAATTAAGTCCTTTATTCTAGACAAGGTGGGATCTTCTGCATCATTAAGAGGAACTAAAGGAGAAAACCTCCCTGGCAAAAGACAAGCCACCCAACTTTGATGCCTGAGCTCTTCCCTTTTGCAAAATGAGGATGACAAAACCCAGCTGCTTCAACATGTTGGGAGGATTAATGGATTAAACAGGTCTGATCCTGTATGAATTGGAGGTTGCCTTTTGCCAAGTGTGTTGGACATGGCAACTCTTCTTGGTGGTAAATATCCAGCCATTAATTCTTAGTTACTATTCTGAACAGCAAGGCCCTTCTGAGTATCTCACAGGATTCACCCTATGGCTCCTGGGACTGGGTACATAGAAGGAACCAAGACAAACGTAGTCCTTTCTTTCTGCCACATGAACAGTTGGCACTTCAAACCTTTTGTTGTGTGAATCATCTTCCCCACTCTACACCAGCTGTGAGGTCTTGGGCAAAGGACATTGTCGTGCCCACACTTTCAGAACACCTCCTGAGGACATGGCTGGGTCCTTCCTCAGTGCCTCCTGAAACAGCAAAGTGGTTGTCTGCCCAGAACAACCCATGTGAGTCCCAGCAGGGTGCAGGCAGGTAAGGAGGGCGGGTGGATCAGCCCAAGGCAGAGAAGCTGTGGGTCACACACACACAATGTGAAACTTCACACCCCAAAACTAAAAGAAAGAACACAAGGAGAAATGGGGTGGGCTATGAATGAACTAAATCAGTCAACGTGATCCTCAGCTGTGGTGAGTGAAGAAATGTTGTGAAATCTGTGCCCAGAGCAAGGGATTACCCAGAGACATGCCAAATAGTCACTGCAACAATAAATCATATCAGGTGGAAAATGGCAGGCCAACTAATTTTGGGGTGGCTTGTATAACTCTCCGAGTTTTGGTGTATTTTAATTTTAAATTGCTTGGCATCACCGAGGCAGGATGTATTGGATTAACAATCATACAACTTGAGTGCAAAAGCAAAGCATCTGCTAAAGTAAGTGAGGGCTTTGTTTTGAGGTTTATTGGAAAAAGACCGAAGTCTATAGGATCTAAGGGAATAGTCCTGCAAAACTGGTTTAATGTGGAGAGTGCACGAGAAGAAACAATAAAATCAATGAGGCTTTACAGAGATCTTGCCAAATCTTGTATTATCTTCTTTTAAAACGCACTTTTCCGGGGAAAACAGAGAGTTTATACACAATAATGGGTCCTTTCCTATTTTGGATATAAAGTGTAATCCTAGTCATCCTTATGTTTAGAAAGGTATGGGAGAACTGGCACAAAGAGACAAAAAGGATAGAGAAGAATGGAGCAACTTTCGTGTGTAGGCTGTGACCCTTCAGCTTAGAAGTGAGGTGGTTGAAGGCAGTACAATGAAGGCATATAAAATCCCGAGCAGCGTGGAGAAGGTGAATACAGCCCAAAAAGTCAAGGGCATGCATTCAAACTATCAGGTTTAAAAATAAATTATACTGAAGCGCTAATTTTTCACCGAGTGGAATTATGGAAGTCATTGCTGGGGATGATGTGGAGGCCAAAATTATAAATGAGTTCAAAAAGGCATTTTCAAGGAAGAGTCCAAGAAGAGGTATTAAATGCAATGTTCTTCAGCTTGGTAAATCCCTGGATGACTTCACTTTGGGAGGGTACATCATGGAAGTACTTGACCTACATGTGTCAGGTTTACTTTCCCTAAGGCACTGATAGGACTAGGTGGGGCATTGCCCTGGCTTCAGGTGTTCTCTTTTGATATTATTCCACATTTTTCCCATGTCTGTGTAGAATAAGAAATGAATAATTGTATGTATTTTAATCTAAAATTAAAATGCCCTGATTTTAACTACCTCAGACCAGCTTCTGCTTTACCCAGACATTCAGGACTGATTTCACACCTTAAGTAGAAGCAGGGCTCCCATATCTCATTAGCAGTGCCCTTCTCTGCCTTCTAAAAAGACATGCAAAATTAAGATCTCTTTTCCATTATACCCTCTAGAAATATGACCAATTTCTTCTCTGAAAGAACTCTGTATGACTGTCAGTGCATCTCCAAGCCACGACCTACAGTTATCCAGGGGATTTTCAGATGTGCTGCTCCATTCTGCTACTTTTTCTCCTTGGGTTTTTAGGTCAGGGAGCTCAACTCTGAACACATGCCTACCTCTTTTATTGAAGATCTGAAACCTTTAATGAGTAGGCCAGATCTTCATTTTGTGCAACTGGCAGAGTTCCACTGCCTGCAGGAAAGCTACAGAGCTTTATAAAGTATTTCCAAGTTTGCATCCACCTCAACCATTTCCTATGTGCAAATGTAGCCAACATCTGTTACAAAAGTGATATTAAACAGCTTCAGGTTAGCATATTTACCAGTGAAAACCATCTTTTGCATGGAGGAAGCAGATATCCTTCAAAATTATTTTCTTCTGCCAGTTATCTTAAACCTCTGGGGTGAGGGATGGCTTTTCTTCAGTTGTTTCAGACATTTGCTCTCTGACCTTTTGAAGTTATACTCCTCCTTTATCTTCTTCGATGTTATATTCTCTTGGAACTGGTTCTGCTATCTAAGGCACTTGCAAAGTTTTTTCTTTTGACTTACCTTTACTGACAAAGTCTAGGTAGAGTGTTGAAACGGAGCCTCTTTGAAGCTAAGGGTTTATCAAGGTTCAAGTAGGAATTGGACATTTTATATTGATAGCAAGTGCAGAGAGAACTATAACTCTAAAGCTAACAAAACTACAGGCTTGGAAATATTATCAGACCTCATTCTTCAGGGTTTAAGTGTTTCGGTATAAAGATTTAGGATGAAATTGTCCTGGCAGGCAGATTATCCCACAGCTGCATGAATTTTCTCTAAAGCATCTGATTCTGGCTTACATG
This sequence comes from Lophotriccus pileatus, assembly GCA_035583135.1. NCBI lineage: Eukaryota > Metazoa > Chordata > Aves > Passeriformes > Tyrannidae > Lophotriccus > Lophotriccus pileatus. The sequence continues at coordinate 65,900,642 of JAWWES010000133.1, forward strand.
TTAAAAAATGTCTTGCATGGATGTGCATTAGGTCTGATCCAGGGTGTCCCTGTTGACAACTGCCCGATCCACTATTATAAGCCCCTCTGTAGGAGCTTGTGGAAAACCACAGTGGGACTTCCTTATAATCTGAGACAGACCTCTCTTTTTAAGGAATTGCTTCAAGATTTTGTAGTTGGGATTTTTTAAATTTTTTATTTATTTATTTTTTTAATCTTTTAAGGCTACTAAAACTCTGCTAGAACAGACACCAGGAAATTTGTTATGATCTCAGTAAAAAACCCTTTCCTACCTGGAGCTATAATAGACTTTGTTCATCTTTTGTGAAAGCCAGTCCAAACTGGGCTGAGACAGTTAAAACTGAGATCCAAACACTAGACACTGCTAACTTATAGAAAAACTGACAGTATGAAAGAAAGATCAAAAAATATTTTTTCATGTTAGGAAGCCTACTTTATATCCAGTTCTGTCTGTAAAATGCTCACCCTTATTTTCTCACATTTCAGACGATGTAAGATTATCAAAAAGGTATTGTAGATTCTCTATCACTGCAGATTTGGCAGAACAGCTCAGACAGACAGACAGCCATTGGGACAGACAGCCAGGCCTGGGCAGATGGACTATTTGGTTTCTACTCATAGGACTTTCAGTCCCTGGAAAAACTGGTGCCATTGCTGCCAAGGAAAAACAATGTCAAAGAGAGGTACACTCCTTAAATATATTTATTTATACATATTACAAAATGTTTAATAAACAAAGAAGTGTCATGGCAATGGGAGTGAATGACTTGCTTTTCTGATATTTTCATTAGTGCCTCCGTAATCCACAGGGAAATCAGCCATAATCTCAGTGCCATACCTGTTGGTCATCATGTGTGTGACTCCACTGAAGTTTCAGTCTTCATGGCTCTTTATGGAGATGTTTTCTGTGTGAAGGACTTACTGCCAAGACATCTAGCACGTGCTGAAATGGTTGTTCAGGACTTTTATCTTAGTAATAAATTCTCCGCTTCTTTGCTGAAGCACTGAAGATGCCAACAGTAATTCAGAGACTATCCCGGTACAGGAAGAATTTATTGGGCAGGGAAGAAAAATGGGGAAGATAGCAACAAACACACATCTAAGAGCTCATAAAAAGAGTTATCTTTACAGGATTTCTCTTTAAATTCCCATTCCACTATACTGTGCTTACTCTCCTGCTGTAAAAATATTGTTTATTTCCCATATGCAAAAATCTCCACTATGGCTTGACTTCTCAACAAGCTTTGCTCAGGTTGCTCTCATTCTTTTCCTACACTAGTAACAGAAGTTGCTGCAAGTTTTATTTGATTGTAGTTACATGTCTGGAGGCAGATCCTAAAATGGCAAAGCCTTGGTATGCATCAGGAAGCTCTTGTGATGCCCATGGTTGGCCTCTGAGCACCGTCGTGTCTCCGTCCCGTGCTGGGACCACGCTGGAGAGGCAGCAGCTGTGCTTTGTACACATGTAGTATGGTCTTTTAATATGTTCATATGGAATGGCAATGCACAAGTGTATCTAAAACATAGATCTCCCAGGGTAAATTGTGGTTTTGCCACCATGGAGCAGCCCATGAGCTCCATCCTGAACTTGGAGACACCTCTTCTGATGCTCTTCTGCTTCCACAAAAGAATTCCTTTTCTGGGAATGAGCATTTTCTAATGAAAATTATTTCATTGAGAAATTTATAGGGGAATGTTTCTTCTCCTGCTTTCTTTAAAAACTTGGGGAGAGGTTTATTTTTAATGTAGGTAAGAATTCATATTTATATGCCCATCATCACCAGGTCATTTGCATTTCGGGCTATGTAAAGGCCTCATTCATCTTTGACTTGAAAAATTCCTCTGCTTTCACTAACCGAATTTTACCCAAGCTGATATTTTTGGTCCTGTAAGACCTGGCTTAAAATTCTCTGAGTGTTGAGCCTATTTTCTACCAGCTCATACATTACCCCTCACTAGTCTTTACCTTTATAACAATTATGTATTTTTGCTGCAGGGTCTTTGCGCTTAGTTCTTGCCAGCCCTCTGTCCTCACCATTAACAGTTTCCTTCTGCAGACTGCTAAAAAGTGCCCTGCTCAGGGCTGAGGAAAAACAGAGCCACTCCAGGCTTGTGCCCAAGGCCACCGCTCCACCACTTACGAGATGTAATGATTGCATCATTTTTTTGCTCTCATTTATTAGGAAAAAAAAGTGTGTAGCTCTCATGTTTGCAAAGAAGGGCTTGAAATTCACTCTGAGCTATTTTACTGTTGTTAAATCTTGTTCTGTTCTTTCATGGTTATGGATAGGTTTCGTCACAGTGGTGGGGCTCAGCATCTCTGCTGGGACACTGCAGGGAACAAGGGCCAAAGCTGTCCCATGCCTCGTGGAGCCTTCCCTCTCCTGTGCCACTCTCCCTTTCAGGCATAACCCCCTCTGTCCTGAGCTTTATTTTAAAAATCTCCACCCCCTGGCTTTTATCTGAAACGTGGACCCTTCCGAAGCTTCTCAGGACAATTTCCATGGGAAACGTTTGTCTGACAATGGAGTCGCTTCCCGTACTTTTGGGAGCAGAGGGGCAATTTTTTTCTCATAAACTGGACTGTGCACCATTGTGTGTACTGTAAACCTCTGTCAGAGGCCTGAAGGAGGACCGGTTGCCTCCAGCTAACAATACCACAGGGCTAATTGGTAGAAATAATTATCCCAAAGGCTGGAAAAACTCAATTAGAAGAAAAACACATTAAAATATTGTTCCCAGATACTCTATCTTCATTATGAGGGACCACCCATGTGAGTCCTGTCCTCCTGCTGTTATACAGAGGTGTTGTTTTTTAAAAGTAGGAAATTTCAGACGGGGCAGGGAAGAAGGCTGAGGGAGTCTTTGGGAGAGACACAAATCACTCTGTCACTCTGCACTGAAGAGACAGTGTTAGAGGAGTAACAAGCCATTAGTGAAAGCCAAGTGCCTAGACTTCATGGTTTGTTTTTTTTTGTTTTTTTTTTTTTAATAATGTGTGGTCCAAAGGCATTGTATTAAATGTAAATGGAGAGGGAAATTATATTCCATATATTCCACACTGTATTGTAGTCAGGCAGACAGCTGGTTGCAGCACACACAGCCTGAACCACCTCTCTGGCGGTACATGCCATCCTCACTGAGGTCAGTATTATTTCTTGTCCTGACAAGGATTCTCTGCTCAAAAGACTTTAATTTTTTTTTGTCTGCTTCGAGCAACAGCAGGGGGTATGAGCAGGGCATTTTTCTCAAGTGATGAAGTCTGTTCCCACGGCTGTGGGAAGGAAGATGGAGGGAGAGGGAGCGGGAGGCAGGAACAGGCAAAGGAGTGGGATATTCAGAGAGATATGAACTTTGGCAGGAACATTTGGACAGAGGCACTGGAAGTAGGTTTAAACCAGATATGGTGTGTGAGAGCTGGGAGGCAGCTTTCACTGCAACAGGTCTGCAGTCAGTAGAGAGTCAGCTATTGCCTCAGATGCAGCTGATGAATTATTTCTCCAATATTCCTAAACTTGCAGGCCCAAATGGAAGCAAGGACACACGATGAAAACTTGTCTCGTGCTCCTTTTGTTGGGTCAGCAGCACCCACAGCTCTGGCTGCTCTGTAAATATCACTCACAGAGACGTTTGCGAGCCCTGATGAGCACGATGTGAGCTGGAGAAGAGGCAGGGCTGCTGCCTGCCCTGCCTGCTCACCAGTGCCCATCATCCACGTAGTGCTGTGCCCGGGGGCTCTGGCTGGGATCAAGGCTCCTACTGTGAGCTCTTTTCTGCAAAGCTGCAGCCAGATGGAATCCCTGTCCAAAGGGCTGACTAGCCCAGACAGTCCATCTGTGGGAGAAAGGAAATGCTATTCCCACTTCATAGAGGGAGCACTTATGGCACTGATTTTTTTTCTGATGTCAGAAAGGATGTTGTGGCACAGCAGGGAAGAACGTCCAGGTCACTGAGTGCTCCTTTTTGGTTAGTAGAACACCCTGATTTCATATGCTGGGCTGGTCTCAGTGAGATGGCTGCATCCCTTCGTCCCACATAGCCATACTGGGCAGAAGAAACATCTGAAGATCTTCTCACATTGCAGGGACTGTGGGGACACTCCGGTCCCAGGAGCCTTCTTTGCTGCTAAAATCTGGATTCTGGCCTCCATGAGAAGCAGCATCCACATGTGGTAGGATGGTTGTGTCTTCTGCTTTTACTGGAATGAGCCAGTTTCTGATCAATGCCTCCTTCCTGATTTCAGATTTTTTGTAACTTCTAACACTGCCATTTCTGAGGGCAGCTTTCCTGTCCCCTCGCACACCTCCCCATCAGATAGGTCTGACAACAGAGCTGCAAACAGAATCATAGGATGGTTTTCGTTGGAAGGGACCTTAAAAATCATCTAGTTCCAACCCTCCCCTGCTTTGGGCAGGGGCACCTTCCACTAGACCAGGTCACTCAAAGTCCCATCCAACCTGGCCTTGAAACACTGTCCTTCCAGTAACATCTGCCCACTCCTCCTTGTGCTCAAGGTTCAGTAAAGTTCCCTTCCAGTGAAGTGCTTCTGCTTTCCTTCTCTTCATGTAACATGCAAACTCAAGGTGCATCTCAGCTGTGGGAGCAAGCACGAAACCCCTGGTCAAAAGCCCTGTAGAAAAAGGCTGTGCTCATATATTCAGGATTTTCTGCATAGCTGGAAATGAAAGAGGTAGCAAGAAGAGTTGCTTTGTTATTTTTGTTTGGTTTTTGTTTGTTTGTTTGGTTGGTTGGTTTGGTTTGGGTTTTTTTGTTTTGTTTTGTTTTGTTTTGTTTTGTTTTTAAATACAAGTTGGAATTTAAGAATAAAACATTCATATGCTTAAAATTGAGCATTTTGGATGGCTCTGTTTGCAGATAGAGTGGCTATAGTCCTGTAATCGCCTCTTTCTGTGACCAGTAATGACATATTGCTACTGCAGCGAAGAAGAGAGGTGTTGAAAGATATTTACAGCTTAGAAATGGGGAAATTCTTCCCTTCTTCCTCCACACATATATGCCATAATGTGAGCAAATACGGCAAAGTGCAACTATGTGGCACATGTTGAAGCTGAAATCTGCCTGGTCTTCTCCTCTGGGACTGAATTTGACAAGGTCTTACTATTTCAGGAGTGCTAAAACGAAACAGCAATATACTGCTGAGCTTCATCCAAACCCAGCTTTATTATATGAACTACTTTCATCTACTGCCTATGCCTCTTCCCATCCAAATATGGACAGAATAAACACAGCAAACCCACAAACTTTGCTGCTCTGCTCAGAGAACACAAGAGCTATCCAGTACACTCTTAAAAAAATTCAGCTATCTCACCTCTGTATAGGAATTTTTATCTGTAGTTCCCAGCTTGCTTTATAAAGGAGGGAAGGACAGTGTCTGTGTTCTACTGATGAGAAAGTAGAATGAATAAGATGTAAAACCAAATTCTTTAGGAGTTTTTATCTTGACTCCAGGATGGGAAGATTGTGAGTATATGGATGGAAAAAGTAATATATTAAAAGAAATCTTTAATAGATGTGGCCCAGCCTCTCACTGTGTGGAGGTGCTGCAATTTCACTTTTCCTAGCTCTGGGGAGAAAAGTGCCTGTTCAACCAGAAACTGGGAATTTTGTTTTAGTAAGGCTGGTAGAAGTGCCAACAGCAGGCTTAGCAAATCCCCAAGCCTGCTGAATTCAGTGGGAGTCCCTCTGACAGGATCCAGCTTCAGTGGCAAAACAGCTCCTGGGTTATTTTGAAGAGAATTGTCAAAAAGATCCCAATTTAAGAGTTTCTGGATCCCCTTCTTCTTTCATGACCTTTCTACAGATCTGCTCTCCCGGGACCCAGGTGGAGACCAGCCAGCTGAGCTGGTGGCTTTACAGCAAAAGAGCCAACATGCTCACAAAGAAGTTCTAATACTGTCTGACGAGTAGTATAAATAAATAGGATGCAACGAACAGCGATATTATGCAGACAGGCATTGTAGTCATTTTAGCTGGATGAGCTCATTCAGTACCATGGAACAAAATTTTATAATTGCCTGGGAGAAATAGTGGGTGCCTTTAAGGGGCAAAAGATATTAATGATGTTATTCAGAAAGATTAATGCCATTATATCACAGAGTTCCCCATGACTCCAAAGAGCACATCTATTAATGAACTTACTTATGATTAAAACATGCTGAGCGAAACAATAGTTAATTGAGCAATGGAAAAAATACAAGGGAAGATTTTATCTTTTATGAAGGCAGATTTAGACAGTTAGGCCTGTGACTAAAATTGTCTGTGAGGTGCACAGGATCATGTTTGCAATCAGAGACTGTCATCACCTTTTGGACAGGACACAGGAACTGGCCAGTGTGGGCTTCTTGCCATCCCAAATTAACCGCTGCACATCTGGCACAGAAGAGCTTCACCACTTTCTTCCATTTTGCTGCTGCAATATCTACACCATCCCAACTGCTTGGGCAGGCCCACTGAGGGAGACTGGAGCAAAAAGGGTCTGAGACAAGCTACAGATATCAAATGCCTGTGGGTTTGGATAGTGCCTGCAGTGAGAGATCCAGGGAGTGGTTAACTGAAGGCAAGTCAGGGTGGTGCAGGGCATTTGCTGAGCATGATAACTGCTCGTGTGCTTGCTCCTGCTCCTTGGGGAGGCAGAGAGTGCTGGCCAGGCCAAAAAAGGTCTCTGCAGACCCCAGCTGGAGGGGTTCAACCCCGAAGGAGCTCAGGACTGTGGACCTTGGTCTTGCTGCAAGACTGATAGGAGGGATCTGAAGTGGGGAAAGGGAACTTGCAGGCCCTTGCCATCCCCTTGACAGCAGGGACAGCAGGCAGAGGAGGAGCTGCTTGTGGAGGTCCATCACAAGGGATGCACAATTTCATCTGCACTTGCACTCCTGGATCAAAGGGCTTGAAGAGTCCCAGAGTCAATTTGGGACTGGGTGCATTATTCAGTTTTCCTGCTCACATATAGTGTTATGTGTGTAAAGCTGGGAATCAGTCATGGACTACCCGTGTCAGGCAGTTCAAGCTGTGAAGATGATGGATGACCTGAGTTTATGCAACCTGCTTTTCTAGGCAAGACCTTTTTTTTGGGATCTTTCAACTTTTTTTTTTTTTAAATGAGTAACAGCCTGGCAAGGTCTCCATTTCAACGAGCTGCCTCAAGAAGCAGTTGAAGATTTTACTGAAAACTTCTGACTACACCTGTCCTAACCTGCAGGTTCTCAAGGGTTTTTTATTATTTCATGTGTCATGTGGGTATACAGCAAGTTTTCTTTCACTTCCTCAGACTTAATTCCCAAAAGTCATCAGAGACACATTGATCAAAGCATGGCTCTGTCCCTCTGATCTCTGGGAATCTGCTGCCAGAGTATGTTGCCCTCTGCCTTGCCCAGCCCCAGGGCCAGAGGTGGGATATTCACATCTCAGGGTGGCCATCTCTGCAAGGGGAACAACATTTCTTGGGATTGGAGCAGGGATGTTTGTCCCTGAGCCTCTTGGCAACTCTTCACTTGAGCCTTTGGGCCGCCACAACGCTGCCCATTCCCCTTTGTAAGCAGACAGCCAAAGATAATTTTCTACTTCATGTTCTCTTCTCCCTTGCAGGCCCCACTATCCATGGCTTTTGCTTTAAAAAAGACACTCCCCTCCCCATCTCCACACGCACATACCCCTCCCTCCATCCTCTATAAGTGCCAAACTCCTCATGGCTTGGTGTCCTTTCTGAGTCCTACCTTGGCACCACGGAGGGGCTCCTTGTTCTGGGGCAGCTGGTGTGATCTATCCCTGGACACAGGCTCTTTCCTCTGCTGGAAAAAGAACATTTGGGCTATTAGCAGAGAGGAAGCTCACAGTGTCATGAAAGTTTATATCAAACAATTGTTGTACCACAGGAGCTGGAAAAACAATTTTTTTAAACATTGCTGTATCATTTCCCTTTTCTTTTTTTTTTTAAACAAAAGCTCAAACACTTCAGCTATAAAAAAAAAAGGACGGTGTATTAACTCTTCACTTTGTTTACATAACCCCCCAAAAAATAACTGTAGTTTTCAGCCCAGAACACTGTATCTCTAATCCTGCATGATGGATTCTTATCTAAAAGTTGTGTTTGAAAATAAGCTCTAATAAAAATTATGCACCAGCCAAGGCAGGAAATACAATCCTTGCCCTACCCTTTCTATCTTGTTCCCCATGATTACAGACCTATTGAGTATGCCATAAGGAAACACACAATAGAATGAGATCAAATAATAAATGGAAGCAATACATCAGCCATATACTCCTTTAGCCCAAAACAACTTTCCCCTCCAATTTCAGTCCATGAGGCCATGAACAGAGCAGCACGTATTACCCTTTGTGGGTCAAAGGTGTATTAAGGGTAGAGATAAAAATGTGATGTTGATTTTGCTGGTGAACAGATAACAGTTTCCCAAAGGAAGCCTAAAGCTGAAAAGATGTGTGGACTCAAGTTATGTATCTGTCACTAATGAAAGTTTTAAGGTCGCTTAAAGGAAGGGGGGATGGCGCCTGCACCATCACAGTATCACAATGTTGATTTTTATTTAGTAACTTAGGAAAACAGGTATTTCACTGATCTATGTGGTCTTTTCTTTTGCTGGGGATGTGCAAAGCTGTGGTACCCTGAACCAAGTGCATTTTCTTTTCTCTGAGGACTCTTGACTCTCTACCAAGTATTTGCCCAGAATTCTCTCAGAACTGGAAAGAACTATGTTTTTCCCATGTTTTTCATCCTGACTAAGCTTTGATGAGCTTAGTTTGCAGAAGTCTTTAGTGGTCCCCAAACTACAAGAATTGCTAGGTTTTGCTATGCAAACTCTGGATTCACCCAAATTATGAGCTGAATGACCAGTGATTTTTATCACTGATTTATTTGCAGTAAGATACTGACATGTTACCTGTTGTTCCTAAAACTTTACAGGGAACTACATTATACAATGTAAAGAAAGTTACCCTATATGCTGGTGCCACAGTTGAACAAATTATGTCTTACAATTAATTTTTTAATGATACAAGAGGTTGTTTCTATGAAACCATTTATCTATTTGTAAAGCTGCAGTTTAACTTTAGCATTCATAATGTTTTACTGCTAGTACTTTAGTAGATTTTGCAACCTAAAGGTTGATATTATAGGCAGCATGAAACAGCATTTTGTCTCTAAAAGGTTGAGCAAAGGCTAAATATCCTTAAATTACACTCATGGCAGTATAAATGTTTTGAGTTCTTTTGCAATCGCAGTTTTGTTAGGCAGCAGTGTTACTTTTGTTGAACTTGTACAGCTTCCAGTACAAACTTGCTTTTGTTGACAGTACGTTTTTTTGTAGCATTTTCAAGATAAAAAGCTATTTTGATGATCAGAAGAACCTGGCACTTACTTATAAGAGAAACAGGAACAAATGGGGTTTTTTATTCTATTGTGGTAGGCACTTGCAGAGGATAAAGTCCATTAATGCATGGGAGCTGATGAGACATAATAAGAATGATGTAAATACATAAGTAGATAATTGTCTGGACAGTTGTGTGGAGTTAAGCGTTTTAAGCTATTATCTGTGTTTATTGACTGGTCCATAAGCATCTGGGTCTCCTGCTCCATGAGCAATATGGGCTGGGAGAGATGAGAAGCTGCTGAAAGCTGTGAACTGGAGACTCAGCCTGGGCTGACCACTGGGCGTTGCAGTGACCTCTGTCTCTAAATTAGGGCTGGGTTTGCAGAGGGAGAACCTGGCTGACTTGGCTTCCAGCTGTGCCCTCACTCTGCAGCTTCAGGAACCAAAATTATTGCCACCACGTTCCTTTAGCAAAAATCATCTCAGTGTGGCTTCTCGTTTGCGAAGGGGGATTGGATACAGCTGCTGGGGCGTGGAACAGTTGGTAGCCCTTTGCTGTGTAAAAGTCAGAGAGAAAGAACTAAATGCTCACAGCCTGTGTGCAGCAGGAGAAAACGACACTAATGCCTGTGGAAAAACAAAGGGAGGCAAGCAGGAAATAAATGAAAAAAATCCATGAGAAAATGGATTTTGTGGTGTGTTTAACCATGGCTGGGAGGAGGTGCCTACGAAATGAGAAAGTTTCCTTTCTTGCCTGTAGGGTTTATTTGTTTTTTAAAGTTTCCTTTAAAAAGAGCAGGAAAAATCAAGCAAAAAGTCAAGTTTCTCATCAGCTGGTGATTCAGACAGCTCAAGCTGTGAGCAGCTCTGCGATTTCTCACTAAGCAGCATGTGGTTCTCTCAGCCTTGGTGCAGAGACCCCCTTGAAAGATCCATTTGGACAAGCTAAAATTTATGCTGGTGTCTAAAGCAAGGCAAGCAGATGGACTTTTATTGAAAGAGGAATGCCCTGAATGAAAGCAGGATTAGCTTTGTGGAAAATCACCTGTGTTAAAATACTAGTTTGGGCCAGTGACTGATTTAGTGGCAGAGGATGGAAGAAGCCAAACATCTGTTTCCCTTGATCCTTTTTGAATATTTCCCTTATCCTTTCATAGTGCCAAGCCTACAAGTATTTCAAGATCAAAGTTCCCAGCTTCCCGAACATTTCCTATATTTAGCCAATACCTGAATGAAGCAATGACCTTTCTCAGTGAGTTGGATGAACTGGGATTCCTACCTCTGTCACAGCTTTCTTCCTCATCCCCAGCACGGTCATGAGTGCCACGATTACATTCCCTGCATAGTGTCAAGCTCACCTGGAAAAAGGTTTCACATCTGTGGGTCAATGATGGACAGCCCTAGGATCTCCTTTGCTGAAGATGCTGAATTGATTCAGCATGTGTAAGATTATAGGAGGGCAAGACTTGGGTTCTCATCCCATATAAATTGCCAAAATGTTGATATTTTTTGACTTCAACTCCTCCTTTAGCATTTAATGCAGACCACTTGAAATCTTCTACTTTGATGATTTCTAAGCCTTTTATTTATGAGTCAAGCTACTACTAGTTTACTATGTATGTTATAGATACATATTGTAGGATATATATTTGAGTGCCAATATGCACTGTTTTTTTTTCTTTCATTGAAAAGTTTAAAATGGGGCGTTCTGACAATTCTGAATCTGAAATACTTTCCAAAACATATTTTTCCAGTTTCACTGGAGAATTTCCCTCTGGTTCTATAATGAAGCCATTCAAAATAGACTAAACAGGCAAAGCATTTAAAGGACAATATTCCAAATGGCAAACGCTTCAGAGAGATGCATTGGTACATGGTATGTGTTTTTCGACACATTTCAGCTCTTTGGTACAGTATGTATTAAAAAACTTTTCTCTTTTTTCCATGATACTCCTCATTTGTGGAGAGTGTGCTTCTTAGAACAAACTTGCTGTCCAAATAGTCTCAGGATGAGGGCTATTACAGCTGAACAAGCTGTATTACTGGCCTTTAGTTAATTAATGGCAGTGTACCAGGCAGTTGTTAATAGTTATGTTATAGGTTGTGGATTTTTTTTCTAAATTTGTTTTCTGTTGCTGAGGCTTTGATTACTTTTTGAAAGAACAAGAATGTTGAAGATATCTGTGCCACTCTGCAGCTTCTGGAAGAGCTTGGAGAGATTGAAAAAGCATTTCTAAGAGCTAACTGAATTGGATAATTTTTGTTTTCCAGATTTTTTTCCTCTCTTTTCCCTGTCTCATCCATACTGACATGACTGGCATTTTAATTACATAATATTGCACTTTTTCAAATTGCATTTCCCTGTGATGGTGGAATAGCAGTTCTCCCATCAAGATGCAAAAAAGTGTATATGGTTGTGGGTGGGGGAAGGAATTTAATGTATTTTTATGCAAAACTCATCTATACTTCAAAAATGAGCCAATTTCCATGTGGAAACAGATTTGGCCTCCTTTAAAAGCTGGCTGACTTTCCTGGAAAATGTATCCATTTCGGCCAACAACTCTCTAAACTAGCAGAACTTTTTCTGCGAACATTTTGAACCCAAAATGCAGTACAGAAAACTTTTCAGGATGAGTTTGTTTGCTGTTTTATACTTCTTCAGTGGTCACCCAGCTATGAAATTGGCTTGGTGTCATAGTGAGCAGCTCCAGGTTTTCCAGAAGTGAAAGACAGCAACTACAGTCCCAAGCAATTGAAAATCTGAGTTTATCCTCTCATCTGGAGTGTGGTATGGGCCACAAAATAGAGCTCCCTGATGCCATGCTGGGACACTCATTCTGCATTCATGGAGGTGAAAGTCTATCACAAGGTAATCCCCAAACACAACCCAGACCCAATCCTACCTCAGGGTCTGAAACACCATGATAAACCATCCAGGCACACTGAAAATGGAGAAAAATGTATCCCTTTGCTGTTGCTGTGAAGTTACGTGAGTAAATTCCTGGGTACGGTGCTAAGGCTTTACTGGAGAGTTTGGCTTGTGCCAGGGATGGATTTTGTTACATGGCTGTAGACCAGATGAGTGCCTTACCTTTGCCTCTAAAAATTCCCAGACTGCTGGGGCACTGATACTGATTTGCACAATGTCCTCAGGGCTCACACAAATGCAGTAGGAACAGCAGCAAGAAAAAGGGCATTTTTCCCTTTGGGAAAGGCTGTTCTGTTAGTGGAGGGTGAGGGAATGTGTAGCCTAATGCCTGATGTTTGACTTATTTTTAAAATGGAAGTATCTTTCCTTCTGGCTTCTTTATCGTCCCAGTCTTTTCCAACCCAAACCATTCTGGTGATTCTGTGACTTCAAAGTACTTTTCTCTGGTCACACAACAAGTGAATGGGAGAACTTGTTTTACAGCACGTTCCTATCAGTTTTAAAGCACACAGTTCAAAACCCACTCACTAACTACTTAAACCACTGAAGAAAACTCTCTTGGAGGATTTTTATTTTCATGGTGGGTTTTAACGTGCCACCACCTTTCGCTTTTGAAAACACATGTTAAAAACTGCAACATAATCTCTTTCCTTGCCAATGTCAGTGTAAGGAGAGGAAGAATATTGTCATTTGAGTTGCTAATGTGCTATTCTGTTGTCATAGCAATAAAATATTATTATTCTGTTCGAGTTTTATTTAGGAATTGTCTTTAAGCTTCAGATTTAAACTGAATTAACCAATTTTCTCAAGTGATTGGTGTCATGCTTTGGACAAGAAGAATGGAGTTAAATGGAAAAGAATGAACGCCTGGTTTAGATACCCTTTCATCTTTCTGATAATTTTATGTCTCTTCTTGAGTTTACTGTCTTTAATAGAGACATCCTGAAGCTGGTTCAGCTAATCAATACATTTATGCAACAGTCAGGGGTTGCCATATGGTGACATTCTCCTCTGAGCCTGTTCCCGACTCCTGGCTGGGTCTATTTCTGGATTTACTGAGAATCCTCTGAGAATAACAGCTGGGTGTAAAATGATAGCCCGAGGGTGCTGTCCAACACACATTCAGATTTTAGATTATTTATATATTTAGGCAGATAGTGATAAAGTGGAACTTGCTCCCTTATGGTTTCTGATTCTAGAAAGCAGGTTTCTGTAGAGGCTCACCGAATGCTCTGATGGAGGCAGTGGGGCAACTTTCTGGAGGAACATGGTCTATCTAGGGATAGGCACACCTACAAAATGAACCTACTGAAACATGGAATTGTGGGCTTAAGGTGATTATCTTTTCGTGCTGGATGTACTGTACATACTGCTGGAGACTGCTGGAGATTTAATTTTTCTATCTTATCCAAGGGAATCTCTGGAGAAGATGGTGGAAGTGGCTCCCTGACCTCCAATGACACTTACTTGGAATCCTCAGGTGTATTGATGCATAATTTTGGTCTGTTGTATTGGCTCCATGGTGACTTCTGTACAAGCAGCAAAGTACAAACTAATACACTCTATGTTGGCTGCAGCTGAAAACCACTTATTTCCAGACCTTCTTAGAGCTGTTTGTGTCACTTCCCTTCAGGACCTACTTTTCAAGACTGTGACCAAAGGAAGTTGAAGTATTCCCAAGTGTGGATTTTCCCTCTCATTCTGTGTTATGTCTCCATTCCATGGAGAGTGAACTGGTGTGCAGCTCACTTTAGGTGCCACTCGGCCTGTGGGGTTTGCTCCCACCCCATGTGCATTTCCACAGCATGTCCAACCTCAGCACCAAAGGTCCACAGCACATATGAACCAACAGTCCCAAATCTTTGTCTTTGGTCTGGGAAAGCCTTGCTGGAGTGGGAAGAGTTGCTTGCAGCTTGCTCTGCAATAGGTTTCATATAATCCCACATTTTGAAAATTTTAAAGGTCCCCACAATTTAGGTCAGTTTCTATTTCGACTAGATGGGCAGTGTGGCATGAAAAAATGAGAAAGTGGAGGAATTTTATGGAGTATAGGAGATTAATCCAGACGAAGGTCACCACAAGATACTTGGTGCTCAGTGTGTGAACAGCTCACATCTCTTCTGTGAGGATAAAAACTGCTATGGGGCACTTGGGATGAAGCGGTGCTGGCAGGTCTGAGTTTCTGTCCTCTGATGAATGTGTGCCTGGCATGGAGAACATCACTTGAGGTGCTTCATTTTAGTTATGCACAAGCCCCATTTCAGCCCAAGACCTTCTCACGTTTCTAACTGCTTTCAAGACTGAAGCTGTAGGCACCACCCATAAATGATTCACATTTCTAGAGGCAATTGTTCCCATAAAAGAATGAGTTATATTTTGTACATAGGAGTGAATGACCCTATGGAGAGTAAAATATTTTCCCAGCCAGCTTATTTCTATGCCGGAAAACACTACCCTAGGAGTAATTTATCCTAGGATTTCCAGATACAACTTCCAATTGACTTTAAAAGTAAGATGGATTTTCCAGGCAGACAGAGGCCAAAGGACATTTTTACCAGACTACTCATTGGTAACAGAGAGATGTGCATGAACTGATTAGAAAGTAGCCTTTGGTATGTCACAATATGGTCTCATAATTCAGTTCTGCAACCCACCATTAGTGGAAATAAATGCCTGAATTTCAATAACATCTACTGCCACTTCGCTTTCTTAGTGCAGAAGATAAAAAGTGAGAGGAGCCAGTGTTAAATACCATTTCTTGCAGACCTTTGATGATTTATGCTGGAAAGTGTTTTGACATTTATAAGGCACATTTAATCACCACAGGTGGTATTAGGGTAGATAGATACTTTACTGCTCATGCTGAGAAATTGCAGAAATTATTTCAATGTGGTCATGATATAATGGGAGGTGTCGGTATCTCTTGAGGCTAAGCAGTGCAGTTAGGAGTTCATGGACATCATTCCTTGCATTATTCATAGAACAGAGACATGGAATTTGAGATAGGGATTTTATTTTAGCCTTCTGTCCCCATCACCTTCTGGAATCAAATTGCTGCTTTAACTTGGATGTTGTCTCCTGTCCCTGCAAATAATGTAACCATATGGGAGTGGAGGTCAGGGCCAGACTGAGCAACTGGATCACCATTCCCAGAGAATATTTTACTCTATACCTTTTTCACCTGTATGACCCAGAAATTATGCTTCCTACACATATAAATGAACAAATAGAATGAAAATCATTCAGCTGATTCAACTCCCATGAATTGGATCAGTCACAAGGTCTTTCATAACTTTCAGGAAAGGATGGAACCCAACTCCTGCCTGTCTTCCCTCAAGCCCCTGAATTATCCATCTTCAAGGTGGTTTCTGAATAGAGACTTCTTGCTGCTCTATCTTCAGAAATGTAGTGGCCAAAGAACAAAACCAATGAGCAATGTAATTGAAAAATTTGTTTCATTTTTAGGTAACCTCATATAAACCCAGAAAACACTCAGCATCTTAAATGACCAAGGCCTGCCCACTCCTGTGATCAAGTAGGCACCTTCTCCATATGGGGAGAGGCAGCTCTGGGGGACAAAGTCCAAGGTCCACTCAAAGGTCCAGTCAGGAGGAAACAGAGAGGAGGCTGGAGACAGGACTAGCATCAAGTGAAGCTGGTCCTTCTGGCCCTGGGCTGAGCTGAAATGGGGTCCTGGGCCATGGGCAAAGGGTGTGTTTGGGGCTCTCAGGGGAAGCTGGGAAGGAGCATTAATACCTGTTGATGCCCTCAGGAAGTTGACCCTCTCTGCTGTTTTCTTTAGGTTTCTTAAATTAACTTCACAAGACCAAAAGATAGGGAATAGCAGCCTGGGAAGGTAAGCAGGAATGTGCATTCAGAGGTGTCAGCTTGTTAAAAACTTCTCTGAGCTTAGCAGGCCTTGAGGTGGGGGTGAACCAAGGAAGAGAAATCACTGAACCAAGCCAGTGTTCAAGGAGCTCTCTGCCATGCATAGCAATTTATGGGCCTCCAGTAGCCTTAAAGAAAGTAACCTGTAAGTTCTGTAATTGATTTCAGCAAGAGGAAGGTTAAGGCTGTATGTTTTCCTGTTAGGAAAAAGATTTTGCAATTCCCTTTGGAAACGGCACCTTGGTGTGATGAGGAGTTTCATCATTGCTGGATGTTTATTCAGAACAAGAACAACAGTTACATGCTAGATGAGTATGGCTGACCACATAAGGGGCTCTGTCCCTTGCTGCTTCATGGCTGAAATCCAAATATAGCTTCACCCCATATATATGCCCATATAAACACAGACACCTTGCTAACATGTGTGAGTTAGGAATGAATTTGCCATCGGCTCTTTTCATTATAAATGGAGGTAGGGACAAATCTATGACTCAGATCTCGGTGAGCTGAACTAATATCTGGAGGGAGAAGAAAGCTTTGCTTTGCTCAGGCTACTGCTTTTTATGAGCACAGGCAGGATGACATCTATATATTTCCTACACCTAAACCGAGGCCAGACAAATCCAGGCTAGGAAGCTGGTTTTTCTTGTCTTCTTACCTCACCTATTAAACTACACATATTATGCTTCTCTCCATACAGCCACTGCCTATCCTGGGAGGGGAGGTTTGATTAATTTAATTAAAATACCTGTCTTGGTCTCCTTTTCTGCCCAGGGGGCCAACATGTGGCACCTACGGTTTTAAGTTAGTTTTCTCCCTTGGAATGGAATCCTAACCCAGATTTTTCTAGCCTGGATGGGGAGGAAACTGTGTCTTAAATATCTCTGAAATCGTTCATCCCCTTTCTAGGACATTTGCTGGGGCCTTCAGTGTTCGCAGAGACGCGTGCCTTGGAAATATTGACTAGGTATATTAAAGGACATCATGTGACAAAGACTTTTAAAAGCTGGTTTAGCTTCCCATTAGTGCATATTAGGTCTTAATAAACCAAACAAAAGATGATCTCAGAGCCAGGAGGATCAACATAGCATTAATTTATTTTGTGTTTGCTCATTCACAGCACATTTCCAAGAAAATCCTTAGGGCCCAACTATTTTATTGCTTAGAGGTCTTTAATTTGGGGTAGTTAAGGGCCTTCCAGGCCACAAAGCAACTGGATCTCCCAATGCAACTGCATTAATAGCACTGATGGGAGAACACTAATCCAAGAGCAATGTGAGCTGTGGGTGGAAGACACAAGCTCTATAGTTGGTACAAGTGTAGGTGTTCAGCCTAGACAAAAATGTAGAAGTGTGCCTTTGGATACAGGGCCCTCATGGGGAGTCCTAAGTGAAACACCACAAAGGTTTGCTCAGAGTCTCTGTCACTGCACTTTGATAATAATGAGACAAACTACTCTTCCCCCACCGAAGGTGTGTTCTGTTTTCTGACAGTGCAGTGAAACAAATTTCCCAATTGGCAGCAAAATGAGATGCTGTAATTTCCTGAGTGTTTGGGCAGTTTGAAGGCCTTGGCAGACAGTGGAAACTTTTTCAAGAGCTGGAGGCCAGAATGCTGCTTGGCTGCATGAAAGCTTTCCCCTGCATGGCCACGTGCCCCCAGAACTGACCTTGTGCCCAGGGAGGCTGGTGGAGGTCTGGCCCTTGTCCTCTTGGGGAAATAGAGCAGTCAGAAGTGGAAAAACACCTGTATTGAGCCCAGCCAGCCAGAGCTGCCTGTCTGAATGAGTCCAGTTAGGAATTAAAAGCCCCAGCTGACACCCTGTGGTGCCAGTAATGTTTCTTTTAGTCAGACTCATCACATGAACTGCATTAGCTCTACTAATTTTCATCAGCATGCTGTGGGGGTACTTACTTTGCTATGCATTTCTGTGACCGAAAACTCTGCCTTGGGTTTACCAGTTTCCATCAGTGCACTGCCTGGGCACTCTCTCTGATACATGCTGCTGTGAATGAAATCTCAGCAGAACGCCAATTCCAGCAGTCCTGAATATTGGCACTGCTTATAACTTGTTTCTGAATTTAGTTCCAGTCTAAGACCTGGCACATCACCTTTGTCTTGAGCAAAGATACGGATCCAAGCACTTTTTGTTCTTGCTGTGTTGGATTTCTTGACCCTGGTTTCTCAGCTCAAGAGTTTCTTTTTCTTTTACACTTCTTGCTTTCTTTTTTCTTCTCTTTCTGAGTTCCATGGGGTTTATTTCTCATTTATTAACTTACAGATGAGAAGTAAAGCCAGCCCTGCTGATCAATTACATGCCCTCTTTACTATATACTTGATTTTCAATCTTTTTAGTCCAACTTTGCCATAGTATGCTTGATACTGTTCAGAAAAGATAATTAAATTAATCAAATCACATAGCCAAAAGCTTCCTCATACATTTACTATCAAACATTTTCCCATTGTTATGACTGGTACAGGTAATAGTAGTATTACTGATTGTTGTTGTTTGTCTGAAATCAGCACTGATTTTACAGAGGGTCCTACTGTGAACCTGGTAATCTGTGAAACCAAAAGCAGCCTTCATCTGTCTGATCTTCTTCAGCACTGATAGGGGGTTTAGGCTATCTCTGGGCTGGAGTGTAGCTGGAAAGTGAGTAATTATACAGTCTTAGTTGGCCTATCTTTGCTCAAAGTTGCATCTTGCACTATAGACAAAGCCCTGCTTGAAAGTGGAGGAAGAGACTAAATGGCCACTGAGAAACAGTTACGTGTAATGGTAATGGTTTTGAACTAAAAGAGGGTCAATTAGATTACATATAAGGAAGAAGTTTTTTACAGTCAGGGTGGTGAAATACGGGAACAGATTTCCCAGAGAGGTGGTAGATGCCCCACCCATGGAAACATTCAAGGTCAGGCTGGGCAGGGTTCTGAGCAACCTGATCTGCTTGGAGATGTCCAGGCTCCTTGCAGAGGTTGGACTAGATGACCTATAAAGGTTCCTTCCAACCCCAACTATTCCATGATGCAATGAAAACCTAGAGGCAAAAAATGGCTCTCAGTGGCCTGTATTTCACTGGTGTGTGGTCAGCTATCTCATTTCTGCCACTGTTCTCTTCCGAGTGGCACTGGGAGCTATGGAGTGCTTCATCACTGTGCAGTTGTTGGCAAAGGTTTGGAATTGTGTGGCCTACAGATGTGTGATCATTTTTATTTGTCATTGTAAGAGATCACATCATCTGGATTGACATAATTTGTTTGAAGTCAATTGATTAGGAGTCAAAGAAGCTGCACAGATTTTTGTCAGCTGAAGATATGGTAAGTAGTGTCTTCTGCCAACTGGAAGCAAATGCAACTTATCACATGCTCATGCTGGACTTCCTGGTATGGATACTGCTGAAAACCTCTCTTCTCCCTTCAGTTCAGCATGATATTTCTATTCCCTTGTGCACAGAGCACTACAAGAGTATCTGCTGCCTGAGCAAATGTGAGTAATCCACTATTTGTGTAGGACCCCTGGGGAGACTCAGACTAGATTAGGGCTTGCAAATGTGAAAAAAAAAAAGATTAATCACTAAATAGCACAGCCTTTATTTGGTAATTAATTAGTTGACAAAGTGCCTCAAGGAAAGAAATCAACCCATGTGTGTACATGTACACGCACATGTCCTTCTCTCTCATTATACATATGTGCAGTTATTTTAGTCACCTAGGCCATGTATACAGCCAAATTTATCCTTCTATGAGTCTGGTTTGCTCCATGAGCAGACAGACGGTCTCAGATTGTGAAGAACTGTGGAACTTCATTTCCTCAGTGCCCTGCCAGGTGACCTGGGATAAATAGTCACAGTCCAGAGGCTGCTTGTGGTACCCAAGGAAAAATGGGTCCTAAAAGCTGTGTTGAAGTAGCACACTACTTCCTCAGTAAAGCTTTTTGGGACTTCATAAGAGCCTGACAGCATGGGTGCTAATGTTGTCAGTTTTTCTAGAGGAGAACCCTCACACAGGGAGTGAAAAAAACACAACAGACAGTCTAAAGGAGAACAGTGGCACAGTCACTTTAATATAACCCCTTATTAATGCAATCTTTACAGAAAGGGAGGACTATGCAGAACACATTAGTTGGTGGAATTGTACTGGTCTCCCTGTTATGGCATGCACTGTGACATTTTGCAAGGATTTTAAAAATATTTGAAATGGGTATTGACAAATAAACAAAAATTGGTAGGAAAAGTATGTTAAAAATCCTGAAAGCCATAGTTTTTGTTAGTGCTTAGCCAATCAGTCTTTACGATCAGATCAAAGAGTAGGGCAATGTGTTTTTAATATCCAACAGAATTGTTAATATATTTCTTTGACATTGTCTTGAGGACTGGGTTGAGGATTCCAGCTTCCACTGGGATCACTGGGAGTTATGGGAATGCAGTAATCAGTGCACTTTATAGAGTAGAAGAACCATCTCATGCTGACAGCTCCCCAAAAGCTGTTGTTAATGATTACTGAACAGGGATATTTCTGGAAGTGAGACAGAGCAATAGGAACCATATGAGTATTTTTCAGAATTTTTTATGAGTGAAACTGGAAAATAAAAATTGCTGATAAAATTTGGGGAAAACTCTGAAGTTGGTAGTGTAGCCAGGAATGAGAACTGCATGGTCAACCAGAAGCAGAAATGTTGTGATAATATATATTGTAATGCAGCCAAATACAGTAGATACA
Organism: Lophotriccus pileatus; assembly: GCA_035583135.1. Lineage (NCBI taxonomy): Eukaryota > Metazoa > Chordata > Aves > Passeriformes > Tyrannidae > Lophotriccus > Lophotriccus pileatus. The sequence goes on from JAWWES010000133.1 coordinate 65,921,542, forward strand.
TGGAAGAAGAGAGCAAAAATTAATTCAGAATTGGATCCAGAGGCCATTGTGGAAAAACTCATCAGACTGAATTCTGCTGTCATGGTTTATCCAAGGGGTTAGTAGGGACCAGAAAAACACTGTGAGTTTGGTATGGAGGTAATTCAACTCAAACAATGAAAAACTCTACTCAGTTTCGGTGTCTATAATTGGCAGAAATACCATTACAATGATTTGAGAATTAAAGAAAATGCCTTTGCAGGCAAAACATTTGGGACTTTTAAACTTCAGTGTTCTGACAGCCCAAAGGAAGTGAGGCAGTTGAATTTGTTACAACATCTACTTACCTCCACGTGAGGAAAGCACCAGCCCCTGAAGTGTCCTTTCAGCTTGTGGAGAACATTATAGTAAGGCTCTAAGTGCTGAAGCCAAACCTTTGCAAGCTGACAATGTAATACGAGTTTTAACAGTGGAGATGGTTAACATTTGACACAAAAAAGTGGCAAGGGAAACAGCCATTTCTGCATCTCATATTGTCTTCATATCAAGACTGATGGTCTTTCTAGGGGAGGGAAAAGTACTCTCGTATTATACAAGTGAAAATTCTTATCACAATATTGGGTAACTGGGAGAAATGCAGTGTCTTGTTAGAAAAGTTATGCAAATTGATTCAAAAGCTATTTCCCTTTTTTTAATTTATTTTTTCATTAAAACCCTATGAGCAAAATTGGGCTATCTCCGAGTGAGCTATTTAAACTCTCTGAATATTTTGTGCTAACAAGTTTTCCCGAATTGCATCAACTAGATGTGCGACGAAGACTGTGAAGGAATCCAAGGACACATCTTCAGGCACAAACAGATATCTATGAAATGTTGTTTTGGTGTCTGGCTTTCCAGAGCACACCAATTGCAGTGGGACTAGGAACTCTTCTTTTACCCATCTGATGCACTGTAGGTCTCCCAGTTCCTCACATGCCCAGAGTAATCACTAGCAATATCCAGTGTAAACTATTAATCAAGGCACTACTAATCAAATGTAATTAGGGCAGCCCATTAATCAAGCCCTGGATTTCATGGGGCTTGGAGGAGATATAAGAGGTAGTAGCCTTCATGAAAGCTGCAAGGAGACTGCAATGGAAAATTAATATATATGTTAATTTTCCTAAATGATTCTGCAATTCTGTGGCTGGACTAGATGATCTTAGTATCTTTCCCAACCTAAATGATTCTATGATTCTCTGATTTTCCATTTGTCTGCTTCCTAACCGGACTATTTCAGCCTAGTTTTCCATTTCAGTTTCAAAATAATTTGCATGTAATGTTTTCAGCATTTTACCAGCTTAAAAGAAGACAGTCTCCCTATTGCAAAGAGCTTTTCCAGTGTCATCAGTGAAGGGTTTGAAGAACTTATTTATTTTATATGTCAGGCTCAAGTCAAAGGTGACCTCTCACTGCTTTCAAGTGGGATCCATCTTCTGGCCAAGCGGTCAGCCTGAGTGGCCAGCAAAGCAGCATGTGCTTCTCCTGGCTCAGCAGCAAGTAAGACAACACTGGGACATTGCAGAAGGTGGGGGCCACAAGGGATCAGGGAGGGGGTGGTGGTGCTGGAGGTATCCTGAAGGGAGAGACAGTGAACATGCAGTCTGCAGTGAGGTGGGGTGGGAGCAAGATCAGGAATACGGTGGAGCTGCTGTTTTTGGGGTGGCACAGTTGTAAAGGACAAGGCAGACATAACCATTGTATCCACTGTGCACTGAGTTCAGGCTGAGGCTGAAAGGTAATGCTTCAAATGAGGGCAGAGAGTATTTAGCACCTTCCCATGCCAAGGCCCTCACTGCTGATCCTTGAATATCTTTTCTACCCAACCAAGTCAGCTTGTGCTTGGGAGAGATTTAATATCAAACACAGTTTGAAATTCAATCTCTCCTGTTAGACGAGCTCTGACAATGGAGCTGCCATGGGCTTGGTGGGTCATGTCAACCTTAATTTACTGCCCCTGGGTGCTGTGGAAATGTCTCAAGACCATCACACTCACACATTACTGAGATCTTGGCTTGTACTCAGTGACCAGGCAGAAGGTAGTCACAGCAATGGGGCCTTTAGAGAGGGAGAAAAGCATTTGAAAGCAGCCACAAGAACTCTTCAGTATTATTAGACCTGTTTAAATTTATGTGGACTGGAACATTACTGACAACACAGCAAGCCACCAAATGATGAAAAAAAAATCAGAGTTGGTGAAAGAGGATTGCATGGGACTTTCAAGGAAAAGAGGCAAGAGGGAAGAAGGGTTATCTTTAATTTATAATCTGGGGAGAATGAGAGTGAAAAAAGTGCCAGATGACCCCTCCTCAAGTGTCAAATCGACTTAGATTGCAAGAGAGGACGTTAACTTCTTTTGCCATACATAAAACATAAACGAAACATCAATATTTTTGGTGAGAATAATAATAAAAAAGGGAAATAATCAATAGCATCTTTCATCTGAATCAGCTTCAATGTCTTTCCCATGCTCTAACCCAAATTATTGCTGCTGTTTGATTCAGGCTGCTCTTCCCACAGCATACAGAGTTACAGCACATGTGAGGTTAATTCTGCAAGTTTAGTTCCATTTCCCACTGAATATTTTTTTCATGTATTTCAAACAGTGCAAGCAAAGAGACATTGTTTTACTTGTAGAAACCAAGCATAAAGAAATCAGAACTGAAATGCCAGGATTCCCTCATTAAAGATGAAATACAGATGCTGTATGGTGGAGTTTTGTAGGCAGACTCCGCAGAGTAAAACTCCCTTAGCCTGTGTGAGCTCAAGGGCCCAAGCAGATTTGCCTGTCCCCACACTGCAGTTCAGAGATTCCTTGTTTTGTGCTCAGTTCTTTGGCACTGGATGAAAGTCCATGCACTACTCTATATCAGACTAGTTGTCTGAATAGGAAGTCAGGTTTAAATAGTTTAAGGACAGAGGAAATCTTTCTTTCTAAATAAATATCACAAAAGCCAAATACTCATTAAAACACTGTTTGTGTAGGAAAGAAGCCAGGGTGTAAGATAATTGAGTTTTCTATGCAGACCCCTCTGATGCAGCTTGTGGAGGCTTCCTCAGCAACAGCCAGCAGGACCTTCTTCAGCAACACTAGTTTGGGGAATGAAACTATGTTTTTTGTGATGGATGTTCCAGATGGGTCTGCCAGAAATCCAGCTTTCATTCCCTGCTGTTAATCAAGATGGTGAGGTTTAGCTCCAAGAGGATCTGTCTGGTACGCTGTGAGGATCCCTCTCACCCCTGCTCCCCGGACTTAAATGCATAATTTGTAGGTGACCCCTTGGACAAATGTTCTTTTCCTGTTCCCCCAGTAATACCCCAACCCCTCTGCTACAGGATTTCTCCAGCCACCTGAATTTTGTGGTCTCTTGTTAGACACAAGCACAGGGTCAGTGGGAGGCATGGTGGGTCTGAAAAGCAGCTATGCCTTCAAGTCTCCAACGGTGGGAGATCTGAGCCACCTCAAGCAGAACCGGGAATTGAACCAAGGACTTCCATACCTTGTTTTCCCTGCTGTTTCTCAAGTGAAAACACAATGTTACTCCTCTGGAAATGACAGAGACAGGTCCTGTAAAGAGCAGGGGGATCATTACACCCTTGAGGAGTGTGTGAGTACTCTTCAGCTCACTGATGGTACGTAACTCTGTATTGCAAGGTGGCTGAAGTTGAGCCTATCTGATTGTAACCCTATTTGATGTCTTCTTAAAAATCACAATAAAGTAACTTTCCCAAGGTTGTGAGGAAAACGTGTGACATTAAGGGCCTCATTTTGGGATGAAGTTTTGTGTCAGCTTCTAGCTTGCTTGCAACCTTGTCAAAAATCATGTGGCACCCTGATTGGTCCTGGCATGAAGTTATACCAGTACAACCTCAGGTTGGAAATTATCTCACTGGCCTTTAGTCACCTAAGTATTTGCCCTTCAACCCAACCTAGCCATGTATGGTCCTGCTGTGGCCAGTAAGGACAGACACCTCCAGATGGCAAATCATGCAATCCCAAGAGAAACGTCTAAGCTGCTACCTGCCTTTCCCCATGGACTATAGGCAGACTGGGTAACTGGTTCTGGCTAGATGGTTAAGAATGAATGAATTGAATCCCAGATTAAGTCACAGAGTCTTAGCTCTGTAGAAAAGCTGCTTTGGCTGGGTGAAAACAGCATTTTCCCTAATGCATGCACTCCCCATGCACTCACAGCTATCCTCTGAGTAGCCCTGGTTTCTTTGAGCTGGAGCAACCTTTACATGCCAGGGTTATATTCAAAGCTGCCTTGCAGCTTTCCATTTGTGCCACAAACAGGGCTGTACAGTGGTGAAAGGCTGCACTTTTTGTCACAGGATGGCATTATTCTTTTTTATTGTCTCTATTACTGGGGCAAAGGTTTATGGAAGAGGTGTGCCTATCGCTCATTTGGCACCCAGTGCTGAGAGGCTTGGGAACAGTCTGATCTTTATTATCAAAGTGTTTCCTGGCCTCACAAAGTGCCAGGTAAAATTCTACAGCTCATGAAGAAAGCCATACTAAACAGTCATAAGGGTTCCTTCTGGCTCTTTAAGAACATTTTTCCTCCTTACATTAACTTCAGACCTGTTTGATCCCTCTAACTTCATGTAATTGCAAGAGAGAATTGGACCTTCTGAAATCATATCTTTAAAACTCACTCCAAGATGGATGTGCAAAAACTAAAGTCACTTCTCCTGATGAGGATTTACTCAAAGGATCAAGGTGCAATGTGTACAAGTTCTTCCTTATAGGAGCAAGAAATTAATGGGAAAATGAACATAGATCCTAAATCTATCAGGGATCATGAGGCCCTGTGCTGTCTATAAAATCACTTCCTCCTACAAATGCTACAACTCTCTAGTTTTCCACTGATCTTATATAGGCAGGTTTTTCCCACTAATATTGTTCTTGCTGCTATTCAAATTCCATCACCCTTATGTGGCACTTTCTAAGTGTGCAATTCACAGCTGAATGGAGTTGCAACCTGGGACATGGAGAGTGGACCCACAAACATTGCTGTGTCTCTCCAAACACCTTCTGCCTCTTCCTCTCCTATCCTGGCTTGCAGCACATGGAAAGCTTTTGTCATGGGAGATATTCATGGGCAGGAAGGAAGCACAGACTGTGGCCAGGGGCGATTGTGGCCACCTGCTTGGACTTTCACCTCAAAGGGCAACCAACAACCCCAAAGTGCAACCAACCAAGCTGAGCATATCTGCATGCAGAGTTCCTCCAGTCTTTGGGGCTGGGGAGTGCAAGACATTTGCCCAGGCTGCCTCCAAGCCAGGAGCCTCAAACAACAGCAGCAACAGGATGGTGCCAGCGAGAGCTGAGCCAACATTGTGCTGGATGTGCTCTGTGCTGCAGTAGATCTGAGGCATGCCATTCTTCCCACATGTATTGCTGTACCCACCCAGTTATGAAAGAGCACTTGGCTGCCTGCCCTGCTGCTCCAACATTGCATCTTTATCCTGAATTAAACTGCAGTCCAAAGTCTCCTAATATTCCTTTCCATTATTGCTGTCTGGAAGAAGAGGACTCTAATGGTTTAAGACTGGAAAGGCTCTGAGGCAAGTGCCAGCACAGCAAGAGGCAGGTGGATGTGTTGCTCTTGGTTCAGTCTAGTTTGTGCAGGTTAGGACCAGTAATGAAAATGCTACTAGAGAGGCATTAACTGATGATAACAACCACACTAATAAGCCAGGTTCTCTGGTAGATTTGTTTTCAAATTTCCTGAAGAGAAGGGTCACTCACAAGAAGCAGGGAGGAAAGGCTGTGTGTAGGAATGCAGCAGCAAAAGGGTCAAGGATCTTGGGCCCTCCCAGAGGGATAGGGTTGTGTCTTATTGGGAAAGGCAGGCTGAACCAATCTCCTAAGGTTAGACAAGCAGCCAGGTGCTTGCATATGCTGATCACACCTTTCTTTCACCATGCAAATATTTTTCCTTCATGGCTGATTTCTTTGCATTTGCCCTTATTGTCTTTACATGCAGAGTGTAACCTAACTCTGGGACCTGGCTCAACATCCTTTTTGTCTGCAGGCCATTTAGAGAGGCCTTACCAATTTACAGCACGAGAATGCCAGAAAAATGGCTAATGTGAATGGATCATTGTATCCAGTGCCTTTATGGACGTGACTTCACATGGATCTACACTGGATTTGTGTTATTAAATGGAAGTGGTAAGGAAATGAGAAATGGAAAACAAAAAACCCTCTGTAAATGTTAACTCCTACAATGTTCAAAAAGCAAGAGAAAGATGGCTGTTGTCAGCTCTTTGTATGCATTTATTCCAAATAGGGCCAAATATCACTGAAAACGTTTCTTCATGTTTTTAACCAGAGGGCTTGTTCTATCACTAATATCATATAGTATCTTTGTGGGGACACCCTCTCCTGGAATATGTTGAATAGTGGCACTCATTACAGTAACTGCTGCTTATCATGGTCTAAGAGCCAGGTGACAGAGATCTGTAAAACAAACATGACCTTTTCTCAGTATATTTGACACAAAATTTATGCGAAGTTGAAGTAGGGTGTTGAGGACAATGCATATGCTACCCCAGGGGCTGGAAAATGCCACATGAACAGAGGGTAAAGTGTCCTTCATGTCAAGTGAGAGCATCGTGAATTTGTAAGAGCCTGTTTGTATTACCTGGGTGTTTGAATTGCAAGATGCAGCATTTGGCTCTGGATGTAAAGGCAATTGTTCATTGTATATTTTATGACTGTTTATAAAAGTGGTTTGAAGAAAACAACAGAATATGTAACACATTTTCTTTCCCTAGGCCTTTAGTCCATCAAATTTTTATTATTTCAAGTGGCTAGACTAGAAATTTAAGTCATTATTATTTATATTAGAGATAAAACTAAGGATTCAGCTGAGCTCCAGGCTGCATTATGAAAGTTGCTGTGTCAGGGTTTGAGAATGGTCTTGATCTGAAATACAAAAGGATCAAGACAGGTTGGTTAATCCTATGATTAAATCTTCTCACAAGCCTTGTAAGAACAGGCCTTCACTCAAGGTCCTACTGCAAATTCCTTGTGTGGTCACAGTCAGCCTTTTAGGGTTATTTTTTGAAGGTGTGTATGCCCAAAAAACCGCAAACACCGTATTTAAGATGTTAGCATTTATGGACGTCAAATCCCCTTGTAGATTTAAGTGCCATAATGTTGAGATTAATTTGAAGATACTTTGTGCCTTGTGTGGGGTAAATTTCAGCAATTCCCACCTGCTGAGACCTGCAGCCTTCAGTTAGTTCACCATGAGAAATTCAGCCTGTAACAGCTGAAGGTTGGTTGATTGATGTTCAATGGTTTCTTTGATAACCATTGCTACTGAAACATCATTGTGGTTTGCAAAAACAGAAAGGAGAGGTGTTTGTGTAGCACAAAGCCTTTGTCAGGTGAGGAGCTTTTGGGGGCAAGTGTGTTGGAGTAGCTCACATATGTGATAACCAGAAGCAGAGTCTTTGTCGAGCAGAGAGAAGAAGCACCAGAGCTGGAACGGGCGGAAAGACTAAACTCATCATGCTGAGAAGTGCTGCCCTGAGGCAAGATGTGGGGGCTGTGGAGGAGCTTGCCTTGCTAATGCCTACACTCTACCTGATCACAAAAGATTGTGTACCATGCTCTAGGGCTGGCAAGCCAGGACTTATCTGCTTAAGAACAAATTCTGATAGAGACTGGGTGCCATTTCTGTGCCTCAGGCTGCTGTAACCTATTCTCCTTCTGCAGCAATTCTCATAGGACCTAAATCCAAGGTAGGGTTCTAGCTACCCTGAAATGTAGGATCCATTGCAAAATTTGCAGGCAGTGGTGCTGGCAACTTAGGAGTTGCCTCTGGGCCTGGCATGTGCTTAGACTACTCATGAGCTATCCAGGCTCCTCAGCTTGATTTCCATCCTTGTTTGACTCACACTTTATTTCAAGGATTGTTTGCATTTTTATGCCTCAGAGACTAGGTCCCGTGGGAATCCTTCCCAAACTCTCTGCCTTGACCTCCTGTACTTCCAGCACATAGCCCCTTCTTAAAAGAGGTCATTTGGTCCTTCACCATAAATACATGAATCAACACCCAATGCTTTTATGGGACTTTGCCTGAGTTTTCTGGCTTCCCAGCACCTCTGAAGGTGGATTCAAGTCCAGGTTTGATGGAGCCCCAAACAACTCGATCTAGTGGGTGGCATCCCTGCCCATGGCATAGAGTTGGAAATAGATGATCTTTAAGGTCTCTTTCAACCAAAACCTTTCTATGATTCTGTGATTCAGATCATTGTACTATGGTGAGGTTTGAGGGAAGAAACCAGAGGAGCATTTTGAGAAAGCTTAACCAATTCTCCAGTTATACCATCAGTCAGTTACAGGTGTTAGCTTGACCTCAGCCAGTTAATTAACTCAGCATCCATTATCTGAAAGACATCTCATCTTACCAAGTAGTTTACAGAGGTGGATACCTCAGAGATGGGTAACAGGATGGAGTGATGGCACTGCTGTAGTTCTCTTCTGGCCCTGTTGGGAGGCCAAACACCTCTCTTGGGTGTTTATTTGTACATGACTGGAACAAGTTCAGTCCCACCCTAATATGGAGGGCAGACTGTGAAAATCAAGCTTATGTATTCTTATAAGAGTGCCTGTGAGTCAAAAAGAATCATATATGCATAGGAATTCACAATTAGTACCCATCAAAACTCATTTTCACTTCTCTGCACTTTCAAAATAAAGAATACATCTGCGTGTGTGTACTCACACCAGCAACCAGACCTAGTATTTCAATAGGAACCCAAAATGTCATAGGTTGTTCAGTGGAGAGGTCAGTGCAAGTTGCTGGCAGTCTTAATTTATTACATTTTCTGGGTAGATGTTAATTCCTGTGACCACGGGCCAGGTAGAGTAAGGAATACCCATAGATGTATAACTAATGTACAGATATCAAAGGCCTTTTTGCTTGTATGTGGTCCACTAGCTGTCTGTTGGATGATATGCCTGGACATGTACCTGATATTACCTGGTAAATCATCAAAGAAAGTATGTGTCCCTGAAAATAACCCCAAAAATCATGTTTCCACTAAGCAATAAGATGGATGTGCTGGCCAAAGTCAGAGTACTCTTTCTGTGCCTCTGATCTGTGAAACAAGTACCTTCAGCCATGAAGTATATAAAAGAATACACACTTAAAATGTATGAGATAACGAGCAGGTTTGCAAAATACATGGAAAATCCTCCAGGGTAGTGAAAAATGAGTTGCTGGGGAGGTCTGAAGCCAAATGCCTGTGCTGGCCCTTCCTGCTCTCTCCCTGCTCTGCGAGGCACATATATCTGCCTCACACCAGGGAGAAAGGAGGCTCCTGAAGGACTGCTGGGCACCAGCCCCAGCCTTTCACACGTCTCAGTGCTCTGTGGCTTCAGGAGTGGAGCAGCTACGATGGGAAAGGATGGCTGCTCTGTGCTGCTTGCTGGGAAATGAATGGATGGACCAACACCTCCCAGCTCCTTGGCTAAAACTGGGGTTTCTCATGCTCCTCTCTGATGTGGTTTGCAGTTTACCAGAAATGTTGCAGCTGCCCAACCCAGAGAACAGAGAGCTCTAGACATTACAGCAAGAAAACATCACTGAGTCTTGCTGATTTGCAATAATGCTGCTTCATCCTGGGTGTTATCCTGAGAAACTTAAATTTCTCAATCCCTCAGGGCTTGTGGTGAAGTGAATGGCAAAGCCTCAATCAGTTCAAGAGCAACAAAATTGGGATTTTATTCAGGTAGGTGTTTTTTCCCCTCCCAGAAATGCGATGAGGCCATATCCTCTGCTGTAATCAAGTAGCACTTGTACTTTCCAGTAACAATTCCCCTGACCCTGCTCCAATACACAAACCAACACACACATAGATGCCCAGAGTCCAATTAAAAAAAAAAACAAAAAACCAAAAACCAAAAAAACACAAAACCAAACACCACCATCAACTTTCTTTGAAATCATTTTGGCCAGACTCCTTTTATTTAGTAGAAATGTTGTGATACAGTGCAACAATATATCCTGCATGCCAGAACAAGAAGAATGCCACTTTTGTGTAGGTAGGGAAATAGTTGTGATGTACAAAAGAGATATTGTTTTTCCATCAGTTTGGCCAAACTTTACACTTAGCTTCTCATGTTGGGAGAGGGTGTGACAGTAGATAGGATGTAGCCTTTGAAACTCCATCTCCGCAGAGAAAAGACAGATGGAATCCAGCTGGCGGATATCACACACGTTTTCTGTTCTCCTCGATATCGCAGATCTGATAAACACAGAAGAATAACAAGCCTTTATAGAATGCAGATGAACAGAGGAGCTTATCTGTATGTAAAAGAGAAGGGCCTCAGTTGACTGAATACTTATTTCTCCTAAATGAAAGTTAACTCCCACGATCTCATAAAGCGAGAATTTACCTGTTGGAGGCACATATTTGATTATGTTCCTTACGAATTTCTTGACCTCCCATGGCTGTTGTTATCATGGTCTCATTTAACATCATGCCATGTCAGACTGACATGGATATCAAGGAAAGATGATGCAGGAGGAGAATGTCCTGCAGGAGTTCACTGGGTTGTGTGAATCTTTGTCTCAGAGAGCACGATTGCTAGTCATCCAAAGTCTGCACTCTGGCTTTTCAAATAAGATCTTAGAGACCTGGGAATAATGTGCTAAGACAAGTGTTGTCTGGTGATGGGAACCAGGAAATGGTAGCTGCGAATACCTGAGTGCGAATGACTCATCCAGTGACCTCCTTTGGCTTCGCTGTGTCCTCCTGTAACCTCCTCATCTTTCCTGCTTCAGACAGGGCTGCAAGGCTTTGTTTCCCAGAGGATTTTGTGATATGATTCTGTGCTCTCCAGCAGACCTGCCACAATTAATAAGAGAAGGTGCGTAAGTAGCACAGGCTATTACTGTTGGTTTCACCTGTGCAGATATTGGGTCACATCCTAAAATGGTTTTGATTAATAGAGGGTGAATTCTGATCTCCTTTTACCCAGTAAGGCAGCACTGTCTTAATGGGAAGTGAAGCCATGACAGAAGGTGGCATTAGGATAGTTTAGATCTCCTCCCTATCCAGAGGACCTGATGCTGCTATGAATTCCACAAAGAGGTAAATTTTAAGTTTCATTCATTTAATTTTAATTTCATTCACCTCTGTACTGGAATGGTACTCACGTATCTTTTTTCTGTTTTCTCCTGTGTAAGTTACAGTGAAACATTCCCTTCCTTCCCTGCTATTCTTTTATGGATGAAGGAATTGGTGTCACACAAAAGAAATCCCAGAAGAGAGACCCTCTGTCAGTATCAGCAAAAGTCTCAATTGCATCTTACATGTCAGGTCCTGAGCTTAGCCCACTGCTACCATTTAAATCTATTTATAATTCGTGAGGTTATGGGAATAGGTTTTTCTTTTATTTCTCCTCAAAAGAAGCAGTGAAACCCATTTACAAAAGACTTCTGGACTCTAGAAAGACACCCTGAAACGCATATAAGATCACAGGTTGTTACAGAAATGTAGATTATTGAACCTTAAAATCCTATTTCCAGCAGCAGCTACCTCTGCTGCTCTAGAGCATGTTGCAATCTTTTGTTAACCCTAAATCCTATGGAGCCCCTCTGCTTTTAGCTGCTGGATTTCAGACCAAGAAAATAAACCCACAGTAGTGGGATACCTAAAACCAAAGCCAATTGCATTGAGTAGGCAAAATCTACTTGTAACTTTCAAGGAATGACTTTACTCATTCTTTGTGTATTTTTTTCACATCAGTCTTTCAAAATGAAATTCTGGGTTTGTACAAGGCTAGCTCCTGGCCTCATGTCTTTGTCCATTTTGAAGCATAGAAAGCATCCTGTTGAATCTAAGCCTAAGTCTCCAGTGCCTTTGCCTCCTGTGCACTCTACTACACACTGGAAACACCTCCTCAGTTCCAGCTCTGATTTTCCTATTCAGGACAGCAAGCATCTGCCATATTTTCCATCTGCTGTCTGAAAATAACAGATCAGGAGAGAACTGCTTCCCCCTTGAAGAATGTAACATTTTTGCAGATGATAGGTCTCATCTGTCTGATAACAAGATAACCACAGAGGCAGAAATTGGATTAGAAATGCACTTCGAAGGGGAATTGTTTCCTGTATCCTGTAAATTTTGTTTTGTCTTCCCTGAAGTCAGTAGAGTGACTTTCCTACCATTACTTCCCTATTTTCAGCCAATAAAAATCATGTTGGTTATAACATTAGCAGAGAATGAGATATACTAAGGGCTTTGGGATAATTCTGGACCTATGGATGCTTTCAGAGTTTCCTATTATTTTTCAAGAGTCCTTCCTTCATCTGATCTCTACCCAAGTTTGATTTAGATTTAAAATGTTCTTGGAAAGAAAAAGGGGGAAACCCCCAACCATTAATGATGTCTCTTAATGCGTGGGATGGTTTTCCAGCAACACATGCTCTGTGGAGAATTTTATGTTTTGTTGCTTTAAATATATGCCATGTTCCAATTTGGGAAGCCTGAATTCTAAATGTCCTTTCTATGTAAGTACCCAGCATGGAAAGAAGGTTTATCAGTTCCTAAGCCCACTGATTTGAGAACTTGAATACCTTGTGTTTCATAAAGTACTGATACTTTCAATTTGAAATCACAAAGGTATGAAAAGCGACACAGCTACAGCCAATACTTGTTCTGCTTCCCTGAGGAAACAAGTTTTGCTTTCCAGATGGATTTCTCTGGAATTCACTTTCTGCACTGGCATCTGTAACGCAGATTATGAAGCTTCTGAGAAACCTGCCCTGCTGTCTGAATTTTGTCTCAGGCTCAAAAGTGCTGCGAATACAGGCCTTTGCCACAACCCACGAACAGCAAAGAGATCAGAAACTGCGGCAGGATGAAAACAAAACACACTGAAGTCCTAAATAGCTGCAAAAATAAGCTTATCTTGTTCTCATGCCCAGGACAAAGTTGTAGATTCACCACTCATGTCACCTTGAACTCTAACGGTTGCTGACAGGGAAAATAACAGACTCTACCACGAACAACTGAGATACTAAATCAAGGAAATGAGTAAAACCAAGGAAATTTCACCTCTACATTTCGTTCCATTCTCCCTGTGGACTTTGTGCCCATAATTGCTGGTGGATAGCTGCTACACTGTCCTTTGGTGTGATCCCAGCTGAGGTGTCTTGGGCTGTCACACACTCAGCAAACTGGAGCTGAATTGTTGGGGTCAGTGAGCCAGTGGAGGCTGGGAAAAGTTGAGCTCATTGGATGTGCAGGCTGGAAATGTGCTGTTATCAAAGACTATTGATAACCCATATTTATACTCCTTTAATGAGGAGGAAAACATCAGCCTTATAAAAAATGCCTCTTGAGGACTGGCTGAAGGAAGTAGGGGCATTTACCCTACTTCACTTCTCTGGGGCTATTAAGAACCCTCAAATCTCTCTGTCACTTTTATTTGAGTACCTTTCACTGGGCTTAACAGAACTACACAACTTACAATCATAAAATCACTACTTATTGCCAAAACATGCAGTAATAGATTTGGTCTAACTTTCTAGAAGGCTAAACATTAATAGCATTTACCATGTGCTGTTGCAGTGCTTTCCCCCAGATCCCTCTGCTGGATGGGCAGCTGTCAGTCACTTGCCCTTTTTCTTCTTGAGACAGGTTAAAAATTGATCCTGATCATTTTCTGCTTCTTCCACCCTTTTGCTCTTTGCCTAATTAAGGTTCTACATCTTCTAATGTGTCTGGATTTTTCTCTGAAGCTTTGACGGCACCTTTGTTTTGAACAATCAGTATTGTCTCATTTCTCACCGTTGTGTCCTGCTTTCACACTTTACATGTGTCAGTGGTCTATATACCCACACACAGCATCAAGGGCTCCGAGCCACTGGTAAAGCAGAGGATTTTCTAGAGAGCTATATATCTGTTTTCTGGATGGAATAAGAGGTCTTAGACTCTACAGACACAAACCATAGACTATCACCTCACCATGGATAAAATCCCTGTGGGAAGATGGATTCTTTTAATGCCCTAGTCACTTAATATGTGCTTTATAAATGACAATATGGCTTACAGTTCAGTTCCTACATCTTTTCACCTTCATGGATCTTCCCAAGCATTTTCCCAACTATATGCTTCATATCGTTCCAATGCCCACAAGAAAACACTGTTATGTAATATCAGTGGTATATGGTCTGCAGCAAATGGGGAAAGGACAAGATCTGACATTCTGGGACTTCCTACTTACCAGAAATAGCCCCAGAATGAGAAGCCTCATTGCAACACTGGCTTATAAAACTAGATTGGGAGTCCCACATAATCAGTATCTGGTAGCAAGTAGTCATCTGGTAGTTCCACTAAATGTAAGGTAACTCCCCCTGCAATACCTAACAGAAGCAAGTTTCAAATGGTATCACTAGAATTATGAACGAGAGCAGAAATTGGCATCAGTGCTGTCAGTTCTCTTCCTTTGGTTACACGCTCATCACTGCACCTGGAAATAAAGAACATCATTTACTGACTTCCTTCATTCTCCCTTTCTCAGTTTTTTTAAAGCTTTTGAATTATTGCTTTATAAAAGGGAAGGGAAACTACCAAAGACAGGCACAAGGTGGAAGAAACACATCCCCAGGATTCAGCAGCAAGTAACTTGTCAACCTGACTGTTTTGTAGACACAAGAAAAAACTGTCTGTGAAAAGGAGAGGAAGGAAACACAGATAGAGAAGGTCCCTTTAATCTAGCAGAAATGAAGCATCCCAGAACCAAATTAAAGCCAGACTCATTCATATGAAAAATAAGTCAGAAAGATGATTAACCACTGGAACAATACAGAGGGAAGCTGTAAAATTATTCCCTGTGTCCCGGTGTCTTCAAATCACAACGGTATTCTCTTCTGTAAAATATGCTTTGATCAAAGAAGTTTTTGGACTTGACACAGAGGAGGTCAGACTAGATAAGGTGATCATTCCTCTGACCTTAAAACTCTACAAATATGTACCTTTAGAGAGAAGGGCCAGACTGTGGTTGCAGTCTGGCACAGGGAGACCAGAAACTTCGGTTCAAGGTCTGGCTCTGTTACAGATTTCCAGAATAACTACAAGGAAGTTGTGCAGTTTATCTGTGCCTCTGTTCACCATCTGTAAAGTCTGGAGAATAATCCTTCTCCTGTTCAGATTTTAGCTATTTGGGATATAGAAAGCAACTTATTAGGTGTCAGTACAGACCTTTCCTAAGGTCTTCAAAGGAAAGTCTCTAAGCATCATTGCAAAGCATCTGTATCCATAAGGAAATCTTGATTGTACAGAAGGAAAATATATTAGTAGGGCGATAAATAAATACTTTGCTTTCAGCAGTAGCCTCCTGGGTGCAGTTAAAAAGAAACACGTCAGAGCGTGGGGATGGTCACTCAGCCAGAGAATTATGATTTCATCTCAGGATGCTTCTGGATACAAATAACATCCAAGGCCCCTTCATGAGGGAGCCTCTCACTTCCTCCAGTGGCATTTGCAACATTGCACTCATTTATGTTCTCAACAACAATAATCAAATGACCAGTGTCTGTCTCTATCCACGCACAATGAAGACTTGTACTCTCTTTGCTTAAGTGAGAAACTTCGTGAGCTTCTGCCAAGAAGTGAAAGATCATTTTGAATGGCTGGAACAAACTCAAACCATGTCCCAGGGAGCTGGAAGGCTCACAGGCTCGTCTACTGCCCAGCTGCTCCTCCCTTCCTTACATCTTCATTGTGTCTATTGGTCTGTATCCCTGCTGGAGCTAAATTGTCTGCCTGCTCCACCTGGTAGCTGGACACGCTTCCAGCTTCACCCTTCGCCTGTCATTGGGGCTGAAATGTGAATAGCTTTTCATGGCATGTAGGAAGTGGGTTTTAGGAAATGAGCTGAGCATGAGTTGGGCTTCTACTCAGTCAGGGAGAAAAGGACCTCAGAGCAACATCTCAATGAGTCTTTATGTGAGCTGCTGTTTGTTACATCTACTCCAGAGGGAATGGGACCTTAGGCAGTGGTCTCTTGCTAAGATTCAAAGTACACAGAAGATACTCTTCATTTCAGAAGCTTCCAGGTTTAGGCCCTGATGAGGGTCAGCATGGACTTGCATATATAACAACACATGTATATATACAAAACATGTTGTAACATAACATACATAACTACACTTCACACATGTAAGGGAAAACATAGGTTTATTTCTATACAAAAATAAATACTTCACTGTTACAGTCCTACTAAGGCATCTTCTTTAAACAGAATAAACAGAGCTAACAAAAGAAAGCAGTAGCCACCAACACACAGATTTTCTTGGGCTATGCTAAGGGTTGCAAGGAGAATAATAGGCACCATTGTTTCCAGTGCTCCACTACTCCTAACAAACCTCATCAAGCTACAAGCATGACCAGTATCAGAATAAGGCACTGAAAGATGTATGAAGGGCCGGAGAAGGAAAGGAAGAGGCAGCTGTTGGGATGAGTGGAGAACCATATCAGAAATACAGTAAGACACAGCTCCACAGAGCTAAAAGATGCACTTGTGTTATGCTGCCAAGCCCTCCTTGGCACAATGTCCCTGTATGTGATCCTCTTAGTCTATCGCTGGTTCTCTGCGATATGTGTCTATCTGGTTTCTCACGGCTGCCATAAACCCTTCTACTGCACTAATCTCATTTAACAGTTCCACTGACTTGAAAAGAACCCAAGTAAAATTGCTGTGCAATTTCTGCTGGCATTATTATGGCTGTATCACTTGTCAGCTTTCATAAACAAGATAAATATAGTTAAACTTTAAGCATCAGATAGGAAGAAATTTGGCACGTTACAGCAGCCTATCAGAAATAATTTTTGACAGGTACCTTCTAAAGAAAGAAAAAAGAGGATGCCAGTGAGGATAATAACTTCAGATTTCTCTTTTTGCAAAATTCTTTTGCCCAAGAAGGCTGGAAGAACTCAGTGTTCACTCCCCTACCTTTTCAGCACCACTGGCTTGCTCTGCTGTCATACACAGCAGCCTGGACTTGGACTGACTCCCTAAAAGCAGTGAGTTTTGGTATCAGTCTCAGTATCTTACAGAGTCTCTCATCTCAGAGTGCAGCACTGGGATCCAGCCACCTGGAGGATAAAAGGCAGAACACCAGCAGGCATGCAAAGATGGAAGGAGGGGGGGAAACGTTCCTGTTAGGGCACAGGGAAAACCCCTATTCACAATTGATTTCTAACCTGTTTGCACAGCGAGAGGACATCCCATCTGAAGGGCCTGTGTGAAAAATCATCCCCCACTCTTCCCCACACAAGTGGTTGGTTTGTGCCTGCAGCTACTCTGTGCTCCAAAAAAGACAAGAATCTCCCCTCCAGCACCTGCATGAAAAGACCAAGCCCAACAAATCTCCCCACGCCCAGGAAGTACCCAAGGCTCTCTGCTCACTTTTCACCTCCTGGAGCAAGGTGGTGGAGAGGTGGGATATGGGGAAGGTAAGCTCACAGCCCCACACTGCGCTGACCAGGGTGTGC
Source organism: Lophotriccus pileatus (assembly GCA_035583135.1). Classification (NCBI taxonomy): domain Eukaryota; kingdom Metazoa; phylum Chordata; class Aves; order Passeriformes; family Tyrannidae; genus Lophotriccus; species Lophotriccus pileatus. The sequence goes on from JAWWES010000133.1 coordinate 65,939,092, forward strand.
CAGCGGCACAGCGCAAGGGGCACAGGGAGTGACATGCTCAGGGACAGTCCGTGGGGTAAGTCTTGGTCCCCCCTTGCTGTCAAGCCCTGAGCCCTCTCAGACCACGTGGAGGTCAAACCAGGGACAGAAAACATGAGTTGGCTGTGCTGAGACCTGAGCCCATGGCTCCAGGGAAAGTAGCTGCTTCCTAACATAAGGTCAGGACACTTTCTGGAAGAGATTCAGAGATCACAGGAGAGCCTGTATTAGCTCCTAGCCAAAGAGGAAAAACCTGCCCTAAAAATAACTGAATTATAAAGGCCAGTGACAGAGGTCAGGCCACTGATGCTCAGAAGATAATGTGGCTGGTTTCAACCATCGTCTGAGTGCTGTATAGTCAATATCAAACTCCAGTAATGATACACAGTTCTTGTTGCATGTGCAACTGTAAAATGGGATGGGAGAGATTTTCAACATTAGCAGAGTTTAGGACCCTTATGTTGTCTTTTTCTTTCTTTTTTTCAGAAGTACTGGACATCAAAGTCTTGACAGAGATACTTGTGGGGAGAGGTGTTGAGATTTGAGGGTGGCAGCCTGGCAGACAGATCACAACGGTATGATCAAATAAAGAGCTCTTTGTCCTGCAAGATCTTAGTTTTGAGGAAATAAAATTTCCGTCTCTCCACACTTGTACCTTTCCTCTTGCAGTAAAGACTGAAAAACATGCAGTATTTCTGGAAGTATTCTGGAAGCTGATGGGAAAATATTTTCCTGTCTTAGATTGGGGTAAAACAGTTGATTATGTTGTCTTCAAACATTTCAATTTCCTTCAAAAAACAAAGATTCCCACTAGACCTGTGTCTAAACTGTGTGACAGATGAACTTGAGCCTCAGTTTGGATTTGTGCTGAAGGTCATATCCAGTTGATGCAGGTGTAAATAGGCATATTCTCAAAGATAGGAAGATACAGGCAGTCAAGGCTGATACCAGCTTTTTCTGGGCTGCAGGCTATGATACCCATGCACCTTTAGCACTGCACATCTTATCACATTGACTCAGGACAAGCTTTGGGCAAAGGAATATCAAAATGAGCCAGAACACATACAGCTCTGGCACCCCAAATTATCTATTGCCCAGGAGCAATCAGGGAAAGTAAGAAAGAAACTTCTGGTTGAAATGGGCTTCACCATTATTGCTATCACCCTGGCTTTAGCAGGCTCCCTGCTGACTTCCTACCAGATCTTCTGACTATGGTTTTAATGGGTGACATATGTACGCAGAGAGAGTATTTTCCCACTGATAAGTTAGGGTAATTTCTGGAAAGAGCAATAAATAATCTAGAAAAAATACATGCTAGTACACTTTTCTCTGAAGACAGCTATGACCTGTCAAGTATCAGACAGCCATTATTGATCAGAATATTAATTTTATAAGTTTATGTACTTTCTGAACATTTACAGCCTTCTTTCAGCTGATTAGATGTCACTACTGATAGTAGACAATAATTTACTTCGTTAAAAAATATAGTCCCGGGAACTATGATCAGTAAATGGCCTCAATCTGTCCATGTTTATGTAGAGAGTTTTCCAGATCTTTAAGGACTATAAAAACAAAACAAACTGAATAAGTATCTTGGAAGGGTAAGAAAACTCTCTGTTGTTCATCTTTGGCCATTGTAATAAGTCATATGCCAAACACTTCGGCATTAAAGGAGGAAGGGAAGAAGAACTGGTATAATTCTCCTTGGAGAACAACCTTCACTGTTTTCTCATACACCACTTCAGGTCTTAGCAATGATCTTATTAACATGACTGCTGCTGTTGTTCAGGGTTGTCCTGAGGCCATTGAACTAGAGCCATGGCAAGCAAACCAGTTCTGCTTCCCTCAGCCTCTGATCTCCTGTGTGGATCACAGCTGGGCTGGACCTGAGCTGGCTGATGGGACAGCTTCAGCTGCTGCTGAAGTCGTAGCAATGTCTGTGACAAACCAATTGTGTTTGTGTGTGTGTGTGAGAGAGAGAGAGAGAGAGCATGAGAATTGGGGAATCTTGCATCAAAAATATGTTTAAACATGCCATTTCACTTTAATCCTGAGTTGCAACCATATGCCATGTCTCTGTTTCTCCTCTCCGGTGCAGGAGCCCTGGTAGTTGTTTTGTCCATGGTTATAGAGCAGCTCCTGAGCTGCACAGAATCCTGCTCATTCTGGTTTTTACCACCTGAAGCAAATGGACATGAACCCACAACATCCTTAGCTGCATTCCAGTCCAACCAAAACACAGGCACTAATCATACGGTTACAAAGTCCTTCGGCTGCCTCAGATGGAAAGATTTATGTCCTCAAAGACTTGGCCAGCCCATTATTGCTCATTCATTGTGTTTGCCTACAAGTTACGACTGCTCTTTCCATTAATTTTTAATGCGGCTCTAGCCTTGCCTCACTAAGCTCCGGGAAAATTGTAAAGGCACCGGCTGTTCCTGTGAACCTATAATCTCTTGGCAGAAGTAGTGTGGGCAGGCAGAGTCTCCCCCCATTGCATGATAGTTCACAGCACCATACTCTGACCTTTGTGCAAGAACCACGTTTTTCTTCAAAGCAAATGTACCGTTTACACGTGCTCCAGTCAGATGCTTGAGCCAGAGAGAAGAGTAACATTTCCCAGACTAGGCATATGAATTCACTGAACATGTTTGAATCACTGTGGGTCTAGATGTGGTTTATTGTTATTCATAAAGTTCATTGCTATTCTTACCTAGTGTTCCTCCTCGGTTTCATTTTTGCTGAGTGCTCATCATCTCGCTATCAGCAGTCCAGGTCCTGAGGGGAACTTTAATATTTCTAGTCCTTAGATTTTAACCCAAATCAGATTATATTACTATAATATTGAATTTAGTGACTCAAGATGTTTTCCATTCCAGTTGTTTCTTTTTACATAACATGTCCCAGATTGTCTCTTCATTCTAGCTTTCCAAACACCTAGACCTCCTTTGCAGGTGTATCCAAACTGGGAAGCCTAATGCCAAGTATCAGCAAACCACCTGCACAGTGACCACCATCAAAACACAGATGAAATTTTCATGAGGTGGTTTGCCTACTGCCATCAGTATGGTGTGTTGGAATGTCATGTAGATGCTCCTGCCCAAGTTATTCACCCAAAACGCAGGAGATTCCTGCATGCCTCTGAACCACCAGAGGTTTCCAGAATGGACCCAAGGTGCTCAACAATGCTTAAGAATGGGCAAAACCCGAGAGAAGCTATTGCAACTCTGCATGGTCTGGGTTACATTTCCTTCTTTTCCAAACAACTGCTTTAGGCCCAGCAGCTGCAGCATTTCTGGTAAAGTACAAACCACATCAGAGGGCAGCAGCAGACACCCAGTTTTAGTCAAGGAGGTGGTGCTCTGGCATCCATTCATTCCCCAGCACGCAGACCCATTCCTGCTGGGGACACTGTTTGGTGGTGCCCTCAAACCAAATGCCAAACATGCCATGCCATGCCATGAGCAATTAGAGTCCTTTGCTGAGGCACCAAGGTCTCCTCCCATTCAGTATTGCACGGGGACCACAACTTGCTTCTGCCACATTGGATGTTGCTCCATGGCATCCATAACTCCTGGGCTGCAAGGCACGGTGAGATTTCCCACAGCCCTCCCAGATACTGAGGGCCCAAGTGCAGGTCTGAATCTGAGGAAACCCCAAGTCAGACCCTATCCGGGCTGGGGTCTCCCTACCAAGCCTCTGTTCCCATGAGAAGGAGCTGCGCAGAGTGGGTGACACAGGCACTCGAGGGATCCCCGGCACGGGGGAGTCAGTGCAGGGAGAGGAGCAGCTGCAGCTGGTGAAGGAGAAAGCCTGGGTGCTTCAAATATAATAAATCATACACAGTGGCTGGGCAACTGGAAGCTCCACAAGCCAGGGAGTGAAAAATTAGCCTGAATTCCATGTTCTTCCTCCATCACCTGCCAGTGCTGTGCCAAGCGCAAGGCAACAGGCACCATACCCCTGCTTTATTCCCTTGTGGTGGCAGCCTTTGAGGCCAGGAAAAGCTGTTACAGTCACCTGGCCTGATACCCTGCCTCCCAGAGAAAATATTTTCTGCATAAAGCCTTAAGCTGTGTTTCATGCAGCACCATACCTTGAATGACCCACGGGATCCACAGACATCACCCCGGGTATTGTAGGCATTCAAAGTTCAGTTGGACCTAACAGGCTTCAGGTATTTCCCTTCTTCCTTTCTGTTTGCAGTCTCTCACCATGGGCAACAAACTGATGGATTAATAATTGCAACAATTAACTCTCACCAGATAGCAGGGAAAAAAAAAAAATCAGATTAGGTTTGTGGCTGGTAATCTGGAGGTCATGGAAAAAAATCAATGTACCCAATAAAAATAAAAGTACCGTTCTGTTGTTTATCAAACAAGTTATTAAGGGTTTTATGCATCAAAGAGTATGCACTGTGACATAAACTGTGACATAAGGGAATTTAAGTAGCTTGGCTCTGTCCACATAGTAGTGGTGAAACATGTCCTCTGTTCTTAATTAATTCTTAGAAATTATTATCTTGTAAGGAAACTTTCCAGCGAAATTATTTTCAGAGATAGAAAGACTTTTTGGGGGGTCAAAATTATTTCCTCATGACACCTGTGTACTTTCTGGAGAAAAAAAATTAAAAAAATCACCTTTGTGTCAAAAATTGAGCCATTAGAGAGGTAGGTTACAGCTAAGGCTAATATTTTCCAACCTGGTTGTCCAAAACCAGATTTCTAGAAGGAAAAATTAAAAACAACCTAAATCAAGGGCCTAGCAATTTATCTCAATTGTAGGTATTTGTTTATTAAAAGGACCCTGTGCATTAAATCTGGATGAGAAGGCATAAGCCAAGGTGCCAGGGGAAGTCCCCAAGGGCAGCAAATCCGAAGGACAGTCTATTAACAAGTTGCACACTCTCCACCATCCATCAAGAGCAGTCACATGGGTGAATGGTGGGAAGAAGGCAGAGCTTGTCATCCTTGCAGCTACAGAAGAGACACATTGATGTGATCACACAGACTTAATAATGTTGCTGCCCAAAGAACCTAAAACTTTTCAGTGTTTCTGCAAACTGTTCCTCAATATATTCTGGCCTGCGTCTGTGGCATCATTATGCTTCCTCAATGGGAAATTGTTATGGAACAAATTAAATTTGAAGCAATAATTTTGCCTCTGGGTTGGCTATATCTAGGGCATTAATCCTCTCAAAGTGTCATGAATATACTAATTGTCAATGCATTGCTCATGCAAAATAAAGGCCACTATATAATTACATGGTTTTTTCCATCTTTTATATTATAATATTTTGATAACACCTTCAGGTGAGGATGTTTCCAGAGTAACAGACAGAGGTTAATAACTTTGACTTTACCTCTGGCCATACAAGCTCCTCCCAACTAGACACCAGTGCCCCAGAAATATGGAAATTGTCTCAAGTATTATTGGTTTGGCTCTACTTTTGATTCTACGCCAGCCACTAGGAATGGTGCCTCCTGTATTACCAAGAAATCTCTTGAGTAACAGCTTTACACACTCCCTCTTTATCTGGTTCTTACATCTCGTCTCAGAAGTCAGAAAGTGGATTTACTGCGACAACAACGTCATAATAAATATGGATGTGAGGGTCATAGAAGAAAGGTGGAAACCCAAAGCTGCTACAGCATGAGGGGGTACTCCCAGAGGCTGAAACAGGGGTTGGAGATCACAAATGCAGTAAAGGAGCACAAACTCCTGGTGCTGCTCCCCAGCCCCTCCTGGAGCTCCTTGCACAGAGCTGGCTTGTCTGCACAGCACAAGGCAGTGCTGTTGAGCCACACAAGGTGTGGGCTTGCCTGTTCCTGGTGGAGGGATTAGGCAGGGAGAAGGGCTCAGCTGTTTGCAGTTGTTCTGCAAGCTCACTTGAGGTGAATTGTTTAGACATATTACCAAACTGACTCCAATTTACAGTCTAATACAAAATCTGGTCAGGCTAAGGCAGAGTAAATTCCAGGATGATGGTGTATTTGAGAGTCAGATATGCTGGTCTAAGAACACAAAGGCATAGGCAGTCACTGTTCAGGCCATGCATTAGAGCATGAGTGTGAAAAAGATGAAGGACATGGTGCTTTCAGACATCTGTTGGACACAGCACTGAAGCAAGGTGCATTTATTTTTACTGACACGTCTTTATTTCCTAACCTGTAGGTTCTGTTGTTGATGATGATAATGATTATGTATCAGATAGATTTTGTATCCTCACTCAGATTCCTATTTTAAACACCTTTATATGGGGCTTTTTTTTCCTCAATCCATTCTTTCCCAAAGACCTTAGTTAGCATTTTGTAAAAACAAGTGGGATTTACAGGTGCCTACCTCGCCCTGTAATGCTGATGCACATCTGCGTCAGGAATTGAACAGCCTGTGTAATGATGGTCAGAACAAGGTGACCTGTAAATGATGTACACTTTGTAACTAAATGTGTCATCAAAACATAATGGAGCACTTTGCACCTCTTTCTGTGTCCTCTGATCACCGCCCTCAGAGCCATTTTGTCAGCTCTGATGACCAGATGGGAAGGGATGCATATGTGTTACAGTGAAATGATCCAGGAAGAAAATGCCTGATGGAATGAAAGACTGCTTTTTTGGGTGAATTAAGAATAGTTATATTGGCATTGTAGTAGAAGCCTTTGCTGGATGCAAAGTCCATGCTGACTGAACTTTGGATTTTTAAGTTCAGTTTAAGTGCTGAGTCTGGACTTCCTGAATATTCAGTTTAAAAGAAAAAATACCACAAATCACCTCTCAGCAAGAACTGGGAATAGAAGAAATATCAATATGTTACAGCAATGAAACCAAACCTTAATATGGATTTTAGGATGCAGGATCACTCTGAACAAAGCTTAATAGTTTTGTTCATAGGCCCTGGTACATATCTTGGGTACTGTAAGGGTGAAAAGAATACAGCTTGTTTTAATTATACTATATTTATATACAGGTACATATTTGTCACTTCGCTTTGAGGAGCGGGTTGGCTAGAGGAAAAAATGTCTTGACAAAAGCTTCCAGGGATACTCACTAAACATCTAATTTCCCTCTGTTTCCAGCACAGAAACACATGCATGGTTACAGCATAAGCCAGTTAATGCATATTGTTATCACTTGTACTACAGCAGTAACCAAAGCTCTCAGTCACGATCAAAGACTTGTTCAAGATCATGTAAAAACCTGCTAGAAGACAGGATCCTCTGCCAGATCCCCCTGAGAGTTTTTCTGCTGTTTTCCATCTTTCCACCAGAGTGTTTCTAGCTTTAAGGTTAGAAACTAATCATAATACTTGTGAGCGGATAACAAATGGCTCCCCCAGAAGAGAGGACGTTGGGGTGGGGAGGGCAAGGGCAGAGGAGGAGTCCCTAACTACTAATTCACTGCTAACCTGCACCTGTCTTTCTTTAGCTGGGAGAGTTGTAGCAGCCAATTAACCTCTACAACATGGGTGTTTCATTAACTGCTAGAAATGGGAAGGATGACATCACTGCCAAAGACAGACCCAGACGCTGCCATGAGGGGCTGTGTGGGAAGGGCAGCCCCAGACATGGACAAAATAGCTGCAGGGTCTTCTGGTCTTAAAGAGATGGTGGGAGTCAGGGCAAAAAGCACTTACATTAAATGATTCTATTAAAAGTAACTGCCAAATAGTTTATTACAAATTTAGAGGATCAGCTTTGTCATGAGTTTTGCTCGCCAGAAAGGTAGAGGTGTAGGAATCAGGAGAAAGTTAGACAGTTTTCTTACTTGGGATGCATATGTATAGCCCATATTGTAATGTTTTACCTCTATCTGTATAGGTATAGCTGATATGTGAGCAGGTGGGAAGGTTCAGCTTAGAGGAAGGGGACTTAAATACTGGTTGCTGACTCACTAATACCTTTCTAGAGTAGCTGGAGCAGCTACCAAGACCCTGTAACAAATAGACCTTTTGGACCTGAAGTCTCAGAATGCAGAACTGAGACATCTGCTTCAAGCCCAGACATAGACATAACCTCCTGGTTTAACCCACCCAGCCCAGCCAAAAATGAAATGGTGTCTGTTGACTCCATGTCAAAGATACTGCCCTTATTTCTGCTGAGCCATGAGGGTATTTACACATTGCTCTGTCAGAAATTCCTCTGGAACCTATGAAGCTTTTCACACCCAGTCAAGTCGGCCCATCATGGTGCTCTGAAACAAATGCAAGATTTCTAAAGAACATCAGTGACAGTTAGACATAAAAATTTCTGGAATCTCCTGGCTACGCTTCTATCAGTGCTTACCACAACCCATCATTGCTCTTTCTTACAGCTGTTACCATGAATCAGCACCAGCTCTCCCTCCATCTGATCTCCTCTCCTTGACTGTGGTCTAAGCAGAATTCACACACATCATACAGGAAAACGTCAGTCTGCTTACTCTGAAAATAACTAGATACATTTTTGTGGTTCCTACATAACATAAGATAATCATTGCCTTCCCTTCTGACCCCAAAGATTTCTAAGTACATTTGAATTCAATGATTGCACTGCATTCCTATGCAAGTCCATAAGAGCAAAGTACTTTATCCAGTATGAATCTAGTGGCTACTAAAACATGAGGGTACTGCCTGATAGCAACACTGCCATGTAGAGATACAGAACAGGGAGTATTTCTTCACTGAATCACGTTACTTCTGTGACATTTTCTTACTGATACGTAACCATGTACTTAGCTTTTGCACAGTAGAAATGTCCCTTTCGGTATAATTACATGAAAGACATGTCTATATCTCTTGACATATTTACCACATTTAATAACCTTATCATTAACTTGTTTTGAAACATTGTTTCCAGCTGTCTTTATAGTGATTACCTCGAATGACAAAGAGTAGTGTTAATTCACGGATATTTGCCATTTCAGTTTGTAGAAATTTTATGGAAAAGTGTTGAATAGATTCATGGCATTAATCTGTTCCAAGTGCATGGCTAATTTTTCTCTGTTTCTTCCCCACTGCACCCTTCACAAGGTGTAGTTCTGTAGCAGAATCTGATCATTCCCATAAGAGACTTCAACAGTCCATTGGTTCACTTCTGGGTGGGATTAGAGCACTGCTCCCTCCTACATTTTTTGTTTGTTACCTGTCCCCTTCTGCCATCCCTCAAAAGGGCAAACTGTACATATCATAGGAGTTATGGACCAACACAACAAAGACTTTGTCTCTGAGGCTTCTGAACTTTACCCAGTAATGCTTGGTGTGGAAGGAGTTACTGTGCCCTGTGTATAAGCCACATATTTTTGGTGCCTGTAGATATCTCTCAGAAGAAACTATGACTGCATTATCTTGTGAAACACTCAGAAATAGAAAAAGTTGTCAAATTCAGGGTAACAGCATCGTGACTTTGTACAGAAGAACAGAAAGGTTTATATTCCGTAAAAGATCATCATAGACCAAATATATAAATCCTAAAAACAGCCTTTCCTTTAGCATTTTATTACTGTATTTTACAAATGTAGATGAAACGAAGAACTAGAGAGCATGAAATTATGCCAAATTCCTTTTAACTTCTGGATTCTTGGGCTTTCTGGGAAGAGAAGTCCCAGAAGAGGTTTCCAGAGTTGAGGAATTGAGTTGTAGGATTGAGTCTTCTGCTCATGCTGTGTCACTTTATGCTTGAGGAAACCCCCCTCCCCATTCAGACATCCAAAGAACTTTCTCCTGGGCCACCAGACCATTGTCAAAGAGCAGAGTCACAGACCTGAGTAAGGCACTGGAAGGTGAAAATATCTCCTGAATATTGGCGGAAGGACTTTCCTCCCAACAGTACTGACCCAAGGGCCCCAGCTCAGATTCTGCAGTAGGTTTTGCCATCTTGTTCCACCCTTGGATACCTTTGGATACATCTGTGTTGTTTCTGCCGAATCTCCATGCAATGCCTGACATCCATGGCTTTGTCAGATATGTACATCACAGAAGGTATCTCCATGGTATCTGATAATGTAGGCATGGATTTATTGAGGGAATGATGACAGTTTAAGTCACTTAAGATTCCTGTGCTTACAGATGTGAAATTAGAAGTGTACACTTGAATTAATTTCATCAATAATTATTGTTTTGCCTGCTTTAGTCTATGAAAATAGAATTTTTAAAAAGTTTTATTTTGTGCCTTACCACAGCTATCTTCACACTGAAGTCCTAACAATGTCCTGGCTCCTGCTGGGAAAATATTAAAAATGTTTAAGCTCCATTTTTGTATATAAATAGTAATATCAACAACACAAAATCTACTTATGGACCAATTCAGCAGCCAGAGCTCTTGTTCTTTCTGGCTGTCACTTTGATAATGCAATACAGTCACACGGGCTTGCAGCCCTGTCTGCTTGGTGTGCCATCATTTATAACACGTTATCAGAGTGACAGCTGGCAGTAACAAGAGGCCAAGTGCCAGATATGCACAGCACATCTTACTGAAAAATATTTCCCTGTTAAAACACAGATAGGTTGGTTAAGAAGTGAGGGAATTCCTCCCCCTTCCCCCAGATGGCTGTGCTGATTCACTGGAAATGAACCCAGACACAGCTTCTCCGTGCACTGGCAAAACTCCATGCTCCACCTTCCCTCCTCTATTCAGGTTATATCCCATCCCATGGGGTTCATCAGGAGAAATTTCCCTGACAAGAATTGAAAACAGTGATCTCTAAGCAATGAGCAGCATCACCATTTGCTTTAATTAGGCAGGACAAAAAGCTTGCTCAAGGATGCACTTTATGCGGTGCAAGGGTATACCCTGAAGAGGGTCCTGTTTGCACTCCACTTGCTTTGTGTTTGACCAGCCTGCTTTCACTGTGGCCCCTTGAATTCAGGCCTAAACAACGTGCTCTCAGAGCTTTCCAGTCACCATAAATCCCTGCTTCCCTCCTTAGTGAGACTCCCTCTCAGGCACCATCTCAAGGCTTCCTAACTACCCTTCCCTGATCCAGCCTGACCTGTTAATCAGTATTATTGAAGAGTTATCCCTTTGAACTTCAGGAAGTAATCTGAAGTATTAAGTCCTGCTTTTAGTTTCACTAAATAGCCCTGTGACCTCTCTGAAAACCCCTCAAAAGATGACAAAGGATTTGTGTCCCCCCACACAGGGTGCTAATTGGGAACTCCAATGAGTTAAAGGAAGAACAGCATTAGAGAAGATGACTTTATGGAGACGTGAGAGAGTTAACTGGCTGCTATTTCATTATTCTGCCAGCTGACTGTACAGGGCTCCACAATGTTCTCAGGGATGTGGGGAGCGGTGTGTGTTCCCTGGCAGAGAACCAAGATCTAGATTAAAATCTCCCAGAGTTAATTTAGGAAAACAATAATATTTGAAGTTGGAAGGGTTTTTCTTTTCAGACTGTATTCCACCACGAAACACGTGATCACTGGGCCTATTTCTTGTCCACATAGACCTTTCCCTGTGAATTCTTGTGAATAGCTAAGCCTACATCTTAAATAAGAGAACCTAATGGGAAGTACGTAAATTAATGTTTTGATATTAAAATAAATATGAGTTTTCAAGGAATGTTGAAGTGTGTCCCCAATGAAATAGTTGTCACAACCCCAAATGCTGATCATCACTAGCTACTCAGTTTGTACAAAGCCCAGCATTGACACTAGTCTCGGCTGAACTTTTGCAGCTTTTTAAATTCCTTATAACTGTTCCCCTGAGGTGGTGTAGTTTTCCTCACAGCTCAAGCATCTACTCCCAGAGCAGAGATGTTGGCAGGACAACTTGCAAAGTGCTATGGGACCTGAACACTTGTAAAAACTGTTGCTCAGATCTCAAAACCATCCAGCTGCCATCCTCTTCCAAACCCCCATGGCAGGGTGGGGCCTGCCACGCTCCCGGGGGAATATCTGTTGCAGAGCCAGAGTATTGGCCCGTGCTGGGTGGTGTGTTGGGGAAAACATCCCTAGAGGTCCAGCTCTGCCCTGGAGAATACAGTCCCGGTGCCACACAGTCATAGAAAAATAACACAACCAGACCATTTTGCCCAGGTGGGCAGGAACCTTCATTTCAATTGTGTACCTCCTTGTTGGAACCAGGAATGTGGCATGTGGAAAGATAAGAAGCCACCCTTCCTAGCCATTACAATGCAGCTTTGTTCCAGTGTCACTGCTGCTGTCAGCTGGGTGTTTTTCTCACCTCAGCTCCCTCACATACACCCTGGCTAGCTCAGAGCAAGATGGGCACGTTCCAGGGGAAAACTGAGCATCTCTATCCACTGTGACAGAGGGAGTTGTTCAGATCTCCGTTTTTTTTGGTGAACAATTTTCATTTAGTGAGTCACTACTGGATATGTGCTAAAGCACCTGTGGGAATCCCATCTCCACTCCCATGTGGCAGCTTTAGGAACCCAAAACCTGCTCCCGAGGAACATTTTCAAAAACCATTTTCAGTGGGCTAGGTGTCTGCTCCATGCAAAGGTTCGTTTGTTACAGTGGTACCAATTCTGGGAAGCATTAATTTTGTTTTCTAGTCAGCAAAGTCCATGCTGCAGAACAAGCAAATCTATACTAATCTAAAAATGCCAACTTCAGCCAGTTTCTGGTAAAACTGAACTGGCAGCATTATAACTGCATGCAAAATTGGGTGTATACTGGTTTATCTATTTGCACAGTGTTAGTGTGTAGATAGGCCTTAACAGATACTTGTGTCCCTATCATGTCTGAAAGTGAGGCTTAGGGAGTACTTCAAGAAATTCACTTTAAAAAGTTAATCAGAAAAAAAAAATAGAAAAAGACAAAATGTTTCTTGCTACTGGCAGCTTCACTTTGAAAAGTAGCTTTTTACAAGAACATGGACATGTCAATGCACCTGGGACTGCCTATCTGACAAGAAAAATAAAAATAAAAGCAAGCATTTCTGTGATGCCAGCGCCCTTAAACCTTCTTTTACCAGCTATTAAAGCACATTTGCATCTTGGCTCTGCAGTAAAAGTAGCAAGGTGATTTTATTCTCCTTCTCTCTAATTAAATCGGCCTAATTAAAATGACCTCACCACTCAGGGAAGACATTCATGAATACCTGGACTGCTGTGGCCAATAGATGGAGATCAGAAACTATGATGACACATATTATCTGCACAATGAAAAACTTGTCACACAGTTTTGAACCTTTTAATAAGAATATATAGTTTCAGCTCAGTAAACTGCTTCAAGATATTAGAAGAATAATACAATGTTTAAAAACATTCCTCTATCGTACTCTTCTTTTAAAATTGAGTGTGGTTTTGGAAGTCCACTGATTTACCAGAATTTTAGGCCCATGCTGCCTAAATATTGCAGTGGATTAAAATAAGTATTTTTAAAAAATTTATAAATCCTTATCTCCTGATAAGCAACCAATCAGATTTTGTGGGTTTTGCTGGTTTGCTTCCAAGGCAAATTCACCATATCTTTCTGTTGAAGATGGCTATGCAAATCAGGAATAGCTCCAATGAAGTCCATTAAAAGTACATCACTGTAATATTAGTGTAAGAAGAGATGCAAGATTATTGATTTACACTGGAGTTTCCACCAGTGAAGAAAGAATAAAGAAATTAACCATTATTTTTTTGCCTCGGATTTTATTTCAGAAACCTTAATTCCAAAAAAAAAAAAAAAAAAAAAAAAAAAAAAGGTGGCAGAAATAATTTCCAATGCATAATTAAATAGATTATCGAATTGATTAAAATTAAAATATCCAGAGACAAGATTTGGGGAAAAAAATATTGGGAATTTGCAATAAAAACTGGTCTTTGCTGAACATTTTTGCCTGCATAGTATAAGACCATACTTTTAAGTAGTAAAAGCATGTCTGTAAAAACGTATCTGAGACTGCAAGCAGTGATGTGCTCTGACAGTGTGCTCCTCACCACCCAACTGATGCAGGGACTAGGTCAGAGAGAGAGTAGGAGAAAGAAGAGAAGAAGGAGAGGAGAGAAGAAGGAGAGAAGAAGGAGAGAAGAAGGAGAGAGGAGAGGAGAGGAGAGGAGAGGAGAGGAGAGGAGAGGAGAGGAGAGG
>JAWWES010000133.1:65953228-65999999 GCA_035583135.1 Lophotriccus pileatus
GAGGAGAGGAGAGGAGAGGAGAGGAGAGGAGAGGAGAGGAGAGGAGAGGAGAGGAGAGGAGAGGAGAGGAGAGAGAATGAAATAGTAAATATGATCAGACAGAGGAAGAACTGTTAGACACTATTCATAATAGCATAAAAGCCATATTTAGGAGAAATTAACTCAAAGCAAATGCAGAATGAAGACCTGAAAGAAGACTCAGAACAGCCTTGTGGCAGAGAAAGAGGAAGTCTGTGACATCTTCTCTCCCAAGGTTCATCTCTTTCATAATGTTCTGCTTCTCTTTGCTGGAAGGAGTTGAGGTAGGGGAATGGCTTAAAACAACATCAGGTAGTGAATCAGATCTAGAGACATGAAGGTATTTCTGTGTCTAATTCTTACTGAAATCAGTGAAAGTTAAATTCCAAAAGTAACTTTAAATTTGGGGCCTTGGTCCCTGTCCAGGTTTGTTTAGCTCAGTGTGGATCTGTTAGCTTCCAAATCATGCCCATTTTGAACAATTGCTATTGTTGCATATTTTTTCCTTACTATGTCAATATTTATTCTAGCTTATGGCCCTTGGAAAGAGTGCTCCAGTAGGCACAGGCTTATTTTTAACTTCTTCTCTAGTCTTAACACGCTTTTCTTTCCAAACTTTGAATGGATGGGTACACCAGTTATTATCTTCCATGGAGGAAAACAGAACCTCATTGGTTTTGCTGGTAAGTCCTGAGCAGAAATGATATATATTCCCTTTAATAATACCATTATTTTCATGGCCATCTGTGTATTTTTCAGCTGTTCATTTGTTTGGTGTTAAATTACACTCTCGCAATTTTTATTATTATTATTTTGTTCAGTTGTTCCATCTTTGGAAAAAAAACCCAAAGCATTAACAATCCTTAAACTTGTAGGAGGTGCTTACTTAAAAGCATTTGGAAGTAACTGCCTGTCAATTTTTCACTGAAGAAGAAAAAAGCTACCCTAGAAGAAGAATTTACTAAGAGGGTGAATAAATCATTTCTCTCTCTCATTGTCATGTCATTTTCTTTACCATTTGGCATTCACTGCACTTGGAAAGTCCTCCAAGTCTTTGTGTTCCTGAGCTTTGAGATTTCAGAAAATAGTCCCTTGGCCCCCAATCTCTGCCAAGGTTGCTACTTTCATACTCCTTTTCCTGTGGATTACAAAACAGGATATTATTGTAAAAACAAACAGAAATTGCTGTTCACTGCTGCTAATCTTGAAGAGAACCATAGGGGAATGAAAACTCTGCTGTTCCTCCTTTTTCAAGTGGCTCAGGTTAGGGATGGCTTCTGTTCTGCTGCTGTCAGGTGAAGATCAGACCCTTTTCATTGCTAATCACCAAAAGTTGCAGCAGATAACTGCAATTTCCTGTCCTTCCTTTGAAATTTTGGTCATTATGAGGTAAATTTAAGTTTTAAAAATTTTAAACTTTCCCAGTATGTTTCAAGGTAAATATGAGATCATTTATAAACCAAAGGCAGTTTATAATAGCAAACTAAGTAAAGATATTTCTCTGCTTTGTACATGGCCACAGGCTGTTTCAGCACTGGGCAGAGGGGTGGCTGTATGTTGTTTTCTTGCCTTTTTCCTGTGGGTGATGTAGAAGGTGTTAAAAGACATGTATTTGACCCTTCTACAGCTGTGAACCAGGAATATCCTATCTGATTAATTTAAAATAAGAGAAATATGATGCCACCAACCAGAAGGTGTGTGATGGTTGTGTATCTCAGGAATGGGAGTCCAAGACAGTGTCTCTGGAAGACACACAGATCTGAGAATAAGTCACATTTTTTCCCCAAAAATTATTTAACCTCTTCCACACAGCATCTGATCCCACTCCATCATGAAAGGATATTTTCTCCACAGCTCTCTCACAGGACTGTGAAGTGTGAGTTATACTTCTGACAGACAGAAAGTGGAATAAATGCAATTTTACTGCATCTCTGGGAGGAAGAGGCTGGCTGAACTGGGAATAGAGGTGGGACTTCTGCTTTGTAACTGTAACACGTGGCTCCAAATTCAACCTTTCTTTTGATCTTCCTTTCTTTGGGCAGGAGGATGACTTGCTAAAGTATTAATAGGGTACAAAGCCCCCAGTCATGCTCATTAGGTTTCCACTTAATTGAGTGTGCCAAAGCAGGGCTTTGAGCTTTGGTGAGGCCACACTCACAGGTTGCCATGACATGGAGTCAGGGAGGGTGCTTTTGAGGACAGCATCAGGTCAGTTCCCAAACAGCATCATGGACTGTTTTTGAGGCCTGTTGACTACTGGCTGCTTGTTTCCAAACTTGAATTAAGCCCCATTTTCCATTTCCATCCACTGCTAAACACCCAGCTCCCACTGGTTTCAGTTGCAAGACCAGCTCCAGAGACCTCCTCTAGGCAGTCCCCCAGAGCCATGGGAGATGCCCTGGGCTGTGCCAGGAGGGCACAGGTCTCCTGCCAGTCCTGTTCCAAGCACGTGGCCATCTCAAGCAGCCAAAGGTGTCTTGGATTGTCTTCAGGCTGAATGGAGCCAGGCATACACCCTCATTCCTCCATGAGGGCACTCCCTTCACTGAAAGGCTCAAAAGCAAACTGGGCTTGGAAAATCAAACAAACCAAGAACTAAGCTCAGGTAGGGAGCTCTGGGGTGTGAGTTCTTGGGAGAGTCACTCAGGGTGTGGGTAATGAGCAAGTGGGTGCTCGAGGGCTTTCAGGGATAGGATCAGCTCTCTGATAACACTGCAGTGGTTCCCAGGCTCAGGGAATAGATGCAACCTGGTGGATGTTTAATTAGCAGATATGCTTAAAAGTTGGATCGTTCAGTGGGTGTACTAGTGTCAGGACTGCTTTGCTCTCAAACTGTGTGATATGTGGTGGCTTCTGTGGTGGCTCTGCAGATCAGTTTACCAGTCTTTTAAGAAGTACTTTCTTTGTTTATTCAACTCTGAGCTCCTTTAGACACTGAGCAAGAACAGTAATAGAAAATGAGGAAACTTTCCTGACGTTTTGTCTCTACCTCCAGTAGAGACAAAAAACATTAATGAAAGTAAAACTCTAAGATAGGTTTCTAACTGATGCAGAATGTGTTGGACAGATAAGTGTTTCAGCTTCTACTATTAGTTCTTCTTGTGAACAAACAGAGGAGTTTAGGGTTGCCTGTTCATCATCTTTAGCATGCATTGAAATGGCCACATTGATAAGAACAGAACAACTGTGGAAAGGAACATGCTGAAAACAGATGAAAATCAAGTGTTACTTGGCAGCAAAACTTACCTGGGAAAAGAAGAGACAAATAGATGTAACTCTAAGACTAGGTCAAATTAAGACTCATATTAGATGTGTCATGTCACTAAAACAACATATGAGAACTGAAGTTACTCAGAAAAAAAAACAGTTTGTGTTGGCAGACTGTGTAAAATTTTACGTTATTGATAAACAGCTAGCAATTCGGCATGACACTTATGTTTTATAGTGCTTTAAGATCACAGTAACATTTTAGCCAAAAGTGCTTAAAACTGCTGTTAGAATTTTTCATCAGCTTAGCATACCATAGACATTGTTAAAATGTCATTCTAAGCCCATTTTCTGACTTTTCCCTATGAAAGGATTAACTTGTCTTTAGAATGTTAAAAATGCTTAAATTACTTGATATTAGATAAGAAGGTTTAGCTCAGGCTCAAGAAAAGTTTGAGAATTTATTAAGGAAATATGTATACTTTGTCTCTTGCTCAGCTGGCAAAAGTCAGGTTCTATATGGCAGGATCATGCTGATGCAGGGTAATTGGAGTGCAGGTCATTTGCAGTCCATTTACCAGGTACTTGACATTACCACCAGAGAAAAATGGATTCATATCCCAGAGCAGAGGTCCCTAATACAAATGCAAGTCCCAGGATCCAGTTTGGTTGGAGACCATGTGAATGGGACCCATGTGACATTCATGCATGTGAATGACACACAATTACCAATTACTCTCTGTTTCTCCAAGACTGATTCTGCATGTTAGTTGACACATGGCCCAAACTGAGGCTTAGGGCAATCTGCATGTCAGTTTTGTGACCTCTAGGACCAATGGTAAATCCCAAAGGTGTGGGTGTGATACCCAGAGCACTCTGTGTTGGCATCTTGACTATTTCACAGCATTTTATGTTGTTTTATGGTTCTCCTTCACCTTCAAATGGTATTGCCTTCCTAAATATAATTTGGGTTTGACTTTTTTCCTTTGAGACACAACCAAGGAAGTGTTTCATCATTCACTACTTGTCTCCTGTCAGAGGGCTGCCTCTTGATGTAGATTGGTGAACAATGGCAGCCTGATTTTGCCTTTCTTTTTCCTGATTATTAGTTGGGAAATATAACACACCAGAAGAACTATTGGAGACAGGAGATCAGCTGTGGTCATGATATGCCTTTCATCCCAGAAGATGGTCCAACCAATGGTCCAGGAGACGTGCACATCAGTCTGTCCCTTTTCATGCAGAGGAGGAGATAGGAAACGGCCATTTGAGTTGCATCGGCTGCTCACACAGCTGAAAGACCCCTTCTGGCCCCATGTTCAGTGAAGAAGTCAGAACCATCATCCACATAAAAATGAAGTAGTGGTGGAGACATAATTCCTTTTGCCTGTGCAAGTGACCCAACACAAGTGGTTCCTTTTTAGAAGCATTACACTGCAGGAACAGAAGTGCAATGTAGGATGGAGGAGTAGAAAACTAAGTATTGCTTATGGAAGGCAGGGATCATCAGATCAAGGAGAGCAAAATCAGGGAAGAAAAGAATCTACTGTGTTCTGGAGGGTGATTACTCATAAGTTGACCCAGCAGTATCCACATTTAGGCTGTACATTTGGCTCAATGTCTGTAGACAATGAGGGTGTAGGGAAAAGAAAGAGAGAAGAGTTATAGCTGGGCAGCCTGCATTATGGATGGTATGAGACAGAGATGGCTTTTGGTGTCTGTTGCCTAGTAGAAATGTTGTTTTGTCCAGAAAACTCACAAACTTAAAAAGAAAACATCCCAGTGGAACTGCACTTGAGGAATTTAGACTACCAATTTGCTTAACAAAACATGGAAAATCCACAGGAAAGGCATAACCGGAGCACAGCTGTCCTGGCTCCCTTCTGAAGCTCTCTCTCCCAAGACATGCTGTTATTCAAAGCACATTGATCTCCCAACTATGCTCAGGTTTAGCAGGAAGCCAAGGCAGCAAGCAGGCATGCAGTTACTGCATCCAGTTTCAGATCTCCTTTTGCCCCAACAGGTCAGAGGTGTCTATGTCTGTCTGCTGCAGAAAAGGCTCTGTCCTATCTGTCTGCAACAGGCTTTTAATAAGGACAAACTGAGTGGAACTCACCCTACATTTACCCAGAAATGTCCCAGGGAGATGAGCTACAGGTTTCTCACATGAGTGCAATGGGCAGATACAGCTTGTTTGGATCTTTTTGAACTTTGGCCACTTTTGTTTCTTAGTGGGGTTAGCAGTGAGCGAGTTTGCAAACGTGGCATTTGACTTGCCCCTGCTGGGGTAGCATGGCCACCACCCCTAAATGTAAGGAGAATTTTTTATGCTTGCTGTAGCCAGCTGCCAGACTGGCACAAATTATATATGGGGCACAGTCCTGCAGGCTGACTTTTTGACAGAGCAGAAATGTCACCTCTCTTGCTTCTCTTCCCTTCTCTCCCCTCCTCATTTGATGGGCTCTGTGGTAGTGAGTGCTGAGATCAAAGCTCACAAATGATAAACATGGGGTCTTGCACACTTTCCAGCTCCTTCAAGAAAGCAGGAACAAATGGCCTTTGCCAAGGAAATTGTTGCTAGGAAAGGCAAGAGTAGTCTCTTTACTGAAGTCTGCAGTTTGCACATTGCACACCAGCGAGGGTTTAGGTGTGACCAGGTAATTACTCCTTAAACCCAAGGCCGAAGCTGTGCCCAGGAGCAATCAGTCCTGTGTGTTATTTACCACTTCCTCCTTGACTGCCCTTTCATTTCAGGCTTGCTTTGCAACAGCCTGATTGATTTACCCAGTTCATGCCACTCTCTCAACATAGGCCCTGGATTAAAAATAAACCCTGTAAATTGCTGCTGCATATTTACAGACCATTGTGGTGCATGGCACCTCCTGCTTGCTCAGAAAAAAATGCTTCCTCCTCTCAGTGCTGTTTAGCTGGAAAAGACAGATAACTTCCTGCACTGTAATATAAGTGATAGAGTTGCTTATTAAACTGGACCTTGGTTAGCAACACCAACCTGGCAAGAATGAATCAGTAGGTGAATGCAACGCTCTAAAAGCCTGAGGATTCTCCCACCCTGAAAGAGTCATTAAAAACATTACAGAGAAAGGAAGGGTATGCCAAGTTTAAGATTAACTGCAGTTATGACTGTGAAAATCATACTGGGAACACTCCTACAGGCAGGCTTCAGTCTGAAAAGAAGGCATTATCTCCACTTGGCACCAACGTGCATGTCCAAGCGATAATTCTCTGCAGGGCTCATGTCAACAGAGAGAGCACAGTGCCTTGCTGCAAAAGGGCAAATAACCCTTAAAAAGCAGAAAGAATCTCTCAGAGGTGAGCAGCATGAATCAAAAAAGCCAATGGTACTTATGGAAAGGATGGAACAAAAGATCCTCTTAAGGCCAGTGAAGGGAACAAACATCAAGAAATGGAAAAATAAGGGTTAAAGTGGCAGTTCTACCAGGGCTGGTTCTGAGAAAAACAGGATCCTGTGTGTGACTCATCTTGCCCATCCTATGGCATTTCTCACACACCCATATAGATAACCAGGCTCTCAAAAGCGCTTGGAGACCATTTTTAAGTGCAAAACATACAAAGATCTCAAAAGATCTCAGATTCTGCCATTCTTTAGAGGCCAGATACCTCCTGTAGGGCTGGGGCAGGGCCGAAACTTTCTGTCTTTTTGGTGAGATTTAAAGCACTGGATGGTGCCAGCAGAAGAGGGAGCAGGGATGGCAGAAGGCCCAGCTTGAAGAAAGATAGCAATCAGTTGGAAGTACATTTTAAAAGATAGCATCAACCTTTTTCTTAGAAACATCTTGTTGGCTTATGTTACTCAGGGGAATACAGAGTCAGGGAAACAAAGTCTTCTGGTTTCAGTTGTTTAAATAATCGGGGCCTATGACTGAATGAAATAGCAGAACAAGGATGACGATAGCAAAATGCACCCGGTGCAAGAGCTCTCAGCCATGAGGAGGTGAGATGAGGGCAGCAGCCACCCTCCCTCAGCCTGGTTGGCTCCTCTGGGAAAAGCCCTGCAGCCTTCTTCTCTTACACCTTTCTTCTCTTCCAGCTTTCTTCTTTTCAGATTTTTCCCTGATAGACAGGTGTGACCCCACTCTGGGGGCAGGCAAAAGGAAGTAGCTCAGCACTCAAAATTCCCCACTTTTTTAACTCAGAAAGAGCCTGAGTCAACTTGGTGCCTAAGACCAAGTTCTTTTTCTGGTGTCTTCACCTCACAGTGACATCCAGCACAGCCAAGAGTGGGAGAGATTCAGCTAGTGTCAGATAATGTTCAGAGAGTATAACATTAATCTTCTCTTTTATCAACACATGCCCACATTTCTGGTCTCAAACACAGCCCAGCCTGGGAAAAGTGGTTGTACACATGTCCCAGGGATTTTTGGCGGCTGTAGAAGCTCCTTAGAGACCAGAAGTACCATTTAGCCTAGAAATAGTTTTGCTGGACTCTCAGTATTGCTGGACTAAATGTCCCTCAGCAATCTACACCATAACTTTTAAAAGACAACAAAGCATATCCTAAACTTGGAAGAGAGATGTTTTATGCATTCTCAGAACAAGACAGCTTAATAAAACTCAAGGGAAGTTTTCCACAGCTAATGCAAAACAGAAGTAAATCTATGCCTGTTAACAAAGAAGAAAAAGCCACACAAAGAGACACATCTATTTATATCTAGTAAAATTCTATAAATGATTTTTATCTGTATTGATACCTGATTTTTGTTTTTCTGTTTAAAGGGGTCATATATCAAAGTTACGTCAAAGACAAATGGCTACAGAATAACTGCTCTGTTAATACCAAAGCAAAATGGTTAACTATGTTACTGGATATTTTTAAGCACCCAGATTCCATTAAAGAAACATTCAAAGGCAAAATAAAGCATCAGTCATCAAATGTTTGTGGATAAATGTACCAGCTTATTACACTGAGCAATGAAATGGGTTTTGGGGGAGAAGAATTTGCAAGTGAGTAATGGCTTCTTTAACACCAGTGTGGCTTAATTCTGAATTAAATCCTTGTCCTGCAAACAGAGGCTGTCATAGAGATCAGTATTACTTCATCTCCTTTTTTTTTCTTTATTTAATGCCATTACAGAAAACCCAGTACTCCAGAAACATTTGCTGCTACCCAGTATGTATGTATTAACAATAACCACTTTATGCTCCATTGAAAGAATGGCCAGTATGTCTAGAAAATACATTAAAATATAAATTAGGGAAATTTCAAAATAATCCATTGGAACTTGCAAAAGACCAGTATAGTTAAAATAGCTTAGAACTGAAGTTCAGTTTTGGAAATGGCTGAAGTCTCCCTAGAGAGAAAATGAGTTAGATTTTAATGAACATTTTGATATCTTTAAAAATTGTATTTTGTTCTGTGGACTCAAAAAGAAAGAAAAAAACCCTACATTTAAAAGTAGGCTGCATCACTTGTAGAACAATTGCACAGATGGGGACCATGACAACTGAAGTGATTTAAATGCAAGGAGGTCAGCTGGGATGGTTCAGTCTCCTTCACAGGACGACCAGATCTCCTGATTTTATATATTCTGTGGTAATTCCAGGAAAAAGATGGTGCTTGTTGGGCTCGGTGCTGAACAGATCTACACAGATAGTCATCTGCAACTTCGGACAATTTGGAAACCAAGTGAAGTTGTTGGCTGAGATTCCACCAAAAATCTGAGGTACAGCCCAGTGGTGGAGCTGTGTGTGAACCCTTGGGTCACTGCCTGGGCTCCTGGTATCGAGTGCCACTGGCACTGGTGGTGGCTTTGGGATAGCATGGATGACACTGAGCACCAGTTTCTAAAGTATAGGGGGTGTTGGGCACCAAAAGGTTTTTTCTAAAGTAAACTGCACTTTAACATTAATTAATGGATTGTTATAAACAGATGAGAGTGTATCTTGGCTATTTTGTCAGTGAATTTCCTGGCTTTGTTGTAGGAAAAGTGGTGGTGACAGATAACTTTCTACACATTGGACAGTGAGTATTTTTAAGTTTTCCTCTTTCACCGATTTAAAAGTTTCCTTGTCAAGCAGTGACCTTGCTTTCGGGAGAGTATTAAGAGCATTCCCTGAGCCGTGATGAAAGGGAAAGGACATGGACTGTAAAACAGGATGAGAAAGGCTGGTGTGTATATCCCCCACCTGTAGGAATCAGCAGTTATTTGTGGCCAAGAGATCTGCAGGATTCAGTAATGGAAGAATAAACGCCCAGAGAGCTTGGATTTGCAGAAGGAGCTGAAGAACCACTCTAAAATGGTCTGGATAACCTGTTTGAGGTGACTCTACTGTGAACAGGGAGCTTGCACAAGACAATTTCCAGAAGTCCATTCCAATCTCAGCTGTGCTTGTCTGTATATATCAATGCAACCAACTACCATTAACCCATACTTGCTTCCTGAGCTTCACAGCAGTCACACAGGGAAGTAGAAGTACTTTAAAAGTCAGCTGGCCCGTTTTCATCTCTTTAACTGAAAAATCTAAAGGTTAGTTTTTTCAGTCCTATCTCAGTCTTTTCTCCTTTCTTCTCATTTTGCCAGTGGGAAAAAAAATGGGGAAAAGTAAAAAGGAGCAGGGAAAGAGTGAGCCATAAGAATATCAGGGGTTTCAAGTTTTGTTGGGAAACTCTGGTGGTTCAAATCTCTCACAATTTTAATGAAATGGTGTTTTTCAAATAAAAGTTTGAGGTTTTTTTTTCTGATGGAAAAGTGGCTTAAATTATCAACTGTCTCTGGGAAGCAGATGATATTTTGCTATACTGTCAGCAGTGAGAGAACACTCTGTGTTCCCTGACCCAAGGATTTCTTTGAATAAATACTCTGTCTTAGAATCATGGAGGTTGGAAAAGATCTTCTTGTCAAGGGATTCACAAACAGGGCCAGTGAAGGCTTCATCCCTAAGGAAAGTATTGATAGTCTCCATCCACTTAAAGATCACCTTTTCCTCACTCTTATTCCCCAGGTAAAATGATCACAACTCCACATTACTGGTGATAACCTAGCATACCCTCAACACAACATTTTGGTCTTTCAGCAGAAAACTCAGATTGTTTCCTACCTGCTGTTGCAAATGCCAAAATTGTGGCTGGAATCCACATTACTTTCTCCGTGAGGAATTAGAAATTACCTTATGAGGGAGGTTATAATCCACTGCCAAGTGAGAGAGTCAGGATTAACCAGAGTAACCTGATTGATCTCTGTGTGAGGTTCTTTGAATGGAGCTCTGGTTAATTTCCACTGCAACAAGCTGCAAAGCAAGGTAAGCTGTAGGGTGATCTCAGGGAAAAGTTAGTCTAAGGACCACTCTGCTCAGGACTGTGTCCTCTCAAATCAGAGACACACCGGCATGCTGAAAGAAAATTCTCTGAGACAAGCCATCAGTCAAACAGCAAAGATACACAGACAGAATTTCCAGTCTTTGATCCCAGCCCAAATGCAAGATCAAGAACAATGTTCTTGTGTGAGTCAGTCACAGCCTCGGTGCTGTTAGAAATGCTGCCTGTTTGCTCTACCTGACAAGCATTGTTTCTTGCCCCCAAAATTCCTGTGACATCAGGCAGAGTAGCTGTGGGGATCTGTGAGCATCAGGACATATGTCAGTGTTCTGGACACACAGAAATTTCCCTCCTTCCCCAGAATTAGATATCTGCCCGCAGTTCTGGTTGTAAACTATTGTATAGCGTGTCTGTGTTTTGATTATCATGAAAATTATACCCTGGAGGTATCTGCACTGTGGTTCTCTAAATGTTTCACTAAAAAGATGAATGAAATCATCTCTGGCAGTCCAGTTTGTACACTGGCTGTTTAGGCAGTACATAAACAGGATCCTTTTTATTTACGTCAGTTGCATAAAACCGAAATTCATTCCAAGGATTTGCATGTTCACAGGCCTAATCATGTTAGCACAGTGCACATTTGCAAATTTGCTCTCTGTCAATTGCTGGAATCTGGAAATCTGTTTGATTGCTGCTGGAGGCATCACCAAGTGCCAGAGGCGGTGGAGGGAGCAGGTAGGGGTGCAGCAGCTGAGAGTGTGAGCAGAGGGATGTGCCCATCCATGCCAGCAGTGGAAATGCTGGCTGAATAGCAAGTGATCTATTGTTCTTGGTTAAGCAAATAACACCAGCTTCCTGCCCCTCTGGAAGCCGATGCTTCATGTGCCCCAATTCCCACTGCTTGATTGTTGTACATCCATGTTCAGACTCGCACAAAGTGTGTAAATCGAGGGACAATAAAATGGACACATCTCCAAGAAACACTGATCTCTCACTGAAGTATAGACCAGGACTAGAAATTCTCATGGACTCAGATGTCTCTTATTTCGAAATTATAGGCAGAGTTTCCAAACAAAACTATATTTACTCAAGTCTACTGAAGCTTAAGCATGCTTTCACTGCACACAAGCCAAGGTTCTTATCTGGTGTTTTTCGTAACGTCCTCCCAGCCACATTCTTCTCACCTGAATCGAGCAGAGCTTTTCTTCTATGGCTACTGATTTACACAGAGGTTTGGATTAGAGTCCCATCCTCACTTCCTTGGCTGCTAACCTTACACAACCTGCCCAAACAATTTAATATTTGAATGCAGATGACCCACCTGAAATTCCTTTCACACCCCAGGGAAACCATACACATTTTCCCCCCAGTTCATTAAAAAGCAATCACGGAGCTGCTGGGTTTATTGGAGCGCAGCAGTCTGTCGGGCTCGGGACGTGGCAGGGAGGGAGGGAGGAACAGCACCAAGCCTGTGATCTCATGCTGTGCCTGATCACACCTGAGCCAAGCCAGGGTCTCAAGCCAGGGAGCAACCACAGAGCCAGCCCTGCAGCAAACGCACATCGCCACATGCATTTCTGGAGGAAAGGTTTAGCTTGTCGGGATTTCGTCTTCTCAGTGCCAAATAAAGACTAATATAAACTGAGAAATTCAACAAGTAGTATTTCAATAAGCCCCTTTGCTGTAGGTTTTTACATTCTCCCTCCTTCCTATGCTTTTGTAGGGACTTCAGGTTGCATTGGGGGCTGTGTCTGAAATGTATTTCTTTTTTAAGGAGAGACTGTGTTGGATAAAAGAGGGGTAGACAACCCAGTTTTATGCAACTGTGGTTTTTGCACCCCATATCACAGTTAATTCATTGTTTAACATGAGGCTTTAATTCAGTTGTCTTCATCAACGAGCTACTTTGTGTCCATATGGCTAATAAGTGTTATTCTGCATTCCAATTAATAGGAAAATAGAAAGTATTTTAACAGTGCAGCTGATCTAACAAAAAACACATCTGAGGAGGATTAACATTTCAAAGGAACTATTTGCTCAAGTGAGCTGTCTTTATTATGATCTAAAGAGGGGGGAATTGAAGAAGAAACCTTGAGTAACATTTTCATTATGGTAGCTTAGATACTGGAAATTAAATAGACCCGACTGAATTAAAAAAATCCTTGTACTTGAGGCTGGAGATAATTAAAACTGTTTTACCATGTGTCAGTAGTAACAAATGAAAACTGGTGGAGATGAAGGATAATACAGTGATGTAAATACTTTCTGGAAAAAAGAAACATTGCTCACTTTTACCATGGCCAGTAAAAAAATATGATTTTCCAGAACGTATAAAGAACAGGCTGAAGTGTATCAGTATGTTTTATGGAAGACATATGGCTCGTTCTCACTTCTCAAAAATGTGTGGCTCTGGTAGTAGGCAATTGTTTTACTATATAATACTAGCACAAATTTAATTTAGATTAAAAACACACAGGATTCCAATGCAAGACAGGCAAGTTTGTGTTGGGTTTTTTTGTTTTTAATCTCTATTTCTCCAATTTTTTAAACCTTGTTCTAGTTACAGCTGTTCTTTCACTCTCCCCATCTGATGGGGAGGGGAAGGAACACCTGCTTGCACAGTCAAAGCCAGCATTGCTTCTCCCAAGCCAGCTGGCCAGGGTGCCGTGCCGGGTATGTACTCCCTCCTCTCCAGAGATCAAATGCGTCAACCAGTGTGAGGATGGTCTCTGCCAGCTCAGGATCCACTGCCTGGCTCTCTGTAATCCCACAGCTGTGGAATCTGGCTACAGAATACCCTCTCTGCTGAAGAATTCATCGACTTCTCTCAAAGGAGTGGAAAGAGTAATTCCCAGTGTTGAGATCCAGGGTTTCCAGCATTAAGGTGACTGCACAGGCTAAACTTTGTTGGAGTCTTACAAGGAAGAAGGATCTCAGGGTTTAGATGTCTTTGATTATTCCAATTGCTGAAGTTCTTACTGCCTTCCCTAGTGTACATGACCAGTCTGTGTAGCATTAGGATGCTTATGGTGACCATGTCTCTTCAAGCAAGCTACACATTAAGGGCTACACTCCACTGTCAGATCCTGCACATTCTCCTTCAGTTCCCTCCAATCTATGGAGTCCCTGATACAAGTATGTGGATGATTTTTGATGGACACCACACTGTAAAGTGAAAAACAGCCCAGGTTCATATAGCTAATACAATCTTACTAGGAACACCAGTTGGCCTTGAGCTACTCAATGAGCCATTTGACAAACATCTGTCAGGACTGAACATATTTCTGAATTCCCTGTGAGTGGCACTATTGATTGGAAAGGCCCATTTGCGTGACAGGAGCAGAGGAAAGAAATGGAGCCACTGCTGATGTGGGTGGATACATTCATACCATGGGCTCAGATGTCACAGACTAAGAATTGGCTCCCCCCTGGGCTGAAGGGTAGTCAGCAGCTCCCTGAGGCCTGTGGCAGTTGTACAGATGCTGAAGACAAGAGAGGTCCTGGTATATGAGACAATATACACTCCTTTCAATTGCATTAATTGTGGATCTCTGCTAAGGGATTCTAAAGAAATACACGTTTCTGTTCCTGGCACTTCTGACATGTCTGAGATACCTGTTATGGCCACCAACACCAATATATGAACTAGTGCCTTTCCAACACCAGTGGTGGATTTCCAACCCCAACAATGTCCAACACATTCTTGCTTGTTCAGAGCTGAAGGATAACAGAGGGTAATGCCCATCTATTAGATCTGTGTGTGGGTCCCCCCCAAAACTAGTGCCCCTTTTATGACTATCTAACATCCTTTCAGGTGGTAATTATGACACATGCCCAGGAGACTGGAGTTTCTGTTATAAGGTGGAGGCCTTGCTTTAAAGGGCAGCCTTCCAGCTGTCCTACTTTTCTGTCAGTATTTTGGAGAGGAGCTGAGACATATGTGTGCTGGTACATGCAGGTGTAGCCTCAGAAAGATGGAAAGACCCCAGATCCAGCACCATGAAACATGTGTCCAACTGCAGGGAGGGTGGATCTCTGCCAATAGAGATCTACAAGGTGATTGTAGTTACTGACAAATATTGCCTTATTTTCACAAGAACTTTAAGAATTGAAAGGTTTTGACTGATCACATTAACACTTAAAAAAGAAGAGTTAGCCAAATGCATTTTTCAAAAGGGCACTGTTTCTCTAAGTTCTGAGAAATGTGGTTGCTGGAATGAACTAAAGGTGCAGGCATGGAAATGAAACTCCTTATTTTACATACAAACTGTAACAGTTGGGTTGCAGACTCAGCTTTAAGTCCTGTGGTTTTCTGTATATGTGGTTGTCTCCTAAATATGAACCAACACTTTCGAGCAACACAAATGCATATAAGATATTTAATTGTATTTTAAAATGGCAATATGGATTGAATATTTGACAATAATTCCTGAAGGAGCTCTGAACTCAGGTCCCTTTCTGTCTGCCAGAACAGTGTCTCCCTGTTTTCTCCTGGCTCAATTGCCCTCTTCCATGCTACCCCCAGACCAGAAGCTCTTGTGACTGGATTGTGCCTTTCTTCCCCGTGGACAAAATGTGGTGTACTGAGGTCCTTGTCTGTGAACACGTTCCCATAGCCTGTGACAATAACTGCAGGGATGAGGACACCAACAGCAAATAGGAACTGTAAGCCTTATTAATTTTCTTTTCTCCATAGGATTGAACTGTTTTCAAAATGTTGTTTATCACTATTATTTATTATGTGAGCTCCCTCTTGTGTCTTACTTTGCACCTGTGTAACCCAATTGGCTGCCGGCCCTTTCTTTCAGGTGAAAAATCCCATTTTAAAGTTTTTGCTAAGTAATTCATTCATGTAATTTCTTTTTTCCCTTCCAAGACATCTTTGTTGTCATTCATTCAACTGATGAAAAGAACAGAAAAAAAAAACCCACCAAACAACTAAAACCTGCAACATTTAACAAGAAAAAATAAATTTTTGGCATGTAGTTCTGTTGTCTGGTTTTCATACAGGTGCCACTGAGGGCAAAGGCAGAGATTGAATTCCATCCAGAGAAGGCTCAATATGGAAAGGAGCTTCACCTGTGATCCAGAAAGCCCACACAGGGTATTTATGTAGCTGAATTCTAGAGAACAAAGTTGCACCATTAACCTTGCAGTGTCGGCATGTGAGCACAAGTGCCCATCCACATGGAAACACTGGCAGGGCCGAGCCCTTTCGGATCATGTTGCTCTCCCATCCTCCCAAGGGTGAATTTTTAAATGGTGGGAAAAAGGAGAAACCTTGGCAGTGTCTGAAGTTTACATATACCTACTGCTCTTTGGAATGACTAACTTTACCCCAAAAAATGACTCATACAAGTCAGTGTCTTTGATCTGATTGCATTCGTTATTATTGTTATTAATGGTAATAACAGCACTGCAGTCATGCCTCAAGGCCCCAGCTGAGATCAAGGCTCTGTTTTGATAGGCATTGAATGTGCTGAGAAGACAAACCTTGCCCTTAGGAGCTTACACCTGAGCTGAAGAAGACCCACAAAATGCAGAGAGGAGGAAGTGGTGTTATCTTTCTTTTGCCTCAAGACAGAGAGGTTAGGTGACTTGACTGAAGTCAGGCAGGTATTTGGAGGCAGAGGCAGCACAGAGGCTGTACCCCAAAACCCCAAGGGATGGGGGGGACCAAGTGGGATGCACATGTCCTCACCTTCAAAAAAGCCTTGGCTGATGCCCGGCAAGAGGGACTTCGAGCTGGCAGCAGAGCAGTGCAGGTTTCCAAGGGGGAATTGGCCAGCACTGGATGAAGGTGGGGCTGGGTGAGCACCTGGCCACATACCTGCTTTTTGTGGGATATCTCTGTGTTAGCTTAAAGCCTGCACCCCAGGATAGAACCAGGCAATAACTGCTAACACCCCATGCTTCACCTCCCCAGACATCTTCTCTTTTGCAACTTCTCTTGTGACTCCAGTTGCAGAAGCTGGAGAGTGCCAGCAGAGGTGAAACTGTTCTCAATTATCATCAGAGCTCTTGGCCAGATCTAAAAAAAAAAAAAAACAAACCCTGAAATTAGACCCCTCTTGCTACATTTTGGCACCTAAATACATGACCTGCTTTTGCAAGAGTGCTGACAGCCGTTGGTATGGCAACTGTGCTTACTGGAAATTTCCAGGGGCTTGGCTTTTGGAAAGCTGGCCAGTTATTTGGGTGCCAACATTCAGGTTTAGAAGCCTAAATTTAGACATCTTTTTTTTTTCTTAGTCCAGTCTCAACTATTCATTTATGAAAAATGTATCATGAGTTTAGACACATGTAGGACACAAGATGTAAACATGGGACATTACAGTATCCAACAGCTATAAGGGGCCAAGGGTAAAATATGCTACAAAGAACCATTTGATTTAGCAGTGAAAGAAAAAAGTGCAAATGCAAAAGCTATCTGGAGTACACTCAGAAAGGACTATGTATCTAAAAGCACGTGAACTCTGAATGTCCACAAACATTACCTTAGGATGGCAATTTTCTGGCAGTGACAGTTTGGGGCACCTCAACTGGGGACTATCCAGTCCACTGAGTTTATATGATTGTATAATCCTTTTTTTGGAGACTAATTCCTGCTACACCCTGTGGCAATGAGCCCCACAGTTCCACATGTACTGTGGGCACAGTGGGTAGTCTGAATATTGAGCACAGATAGTAAGATTCAGAATTTACCAGAGCATCTGGAATATGGGTTTCCATTAAGTGATCCACTATGGGGCTGATTCTAATACAATTACTATCTATGTTCTTTTCATGTGAAATTCTGGCATACTTCTATATATTCTGCTAATTTAAACATTTTTTTACCTGATTCTGAAATTAAATTAATTTTAAAGCTGTCATTTCTTAGCTGTTCCCTTTGATTAGTTTTCCTTATGGTTCTGTTCAGAAATATGAGGATTAATTTAGTGCTCACACGAATATAACTAGAATCTGGATTTACACTCTGTCAGAATTTGTCATGTTTGCTTTTATTCCTCTGATAAGATTGCTTGCATTAACTTAATTTTGTTTAGATATGGCCCATTTTTGTAATGGATTTTTTTGGGGGAAAAAAGTCATACTCAAGACATGCTCATGTACACAGGTACAGTTTATATGAACTAATGCACTGTATGGGTATGTGCAAATGTGTACACACACATATGAAATAAATACGTACAATTTAACTTTTCCCTATGGAAATACATTGAAAAAACCCACTTTGATAAAGACCCGAGAAAAGCGTTTTTACTCATGCCAACAAATCCACATCCAAACTTTTTTCAATATCTTTGGAAAGATAACTTATGTCAATAGACTCTAATGACTGGAGACCTTTATCCTCCCCAAGGACATCTCTCTGCTGCTGGAAATACTATATTTTCTCTCTCCTGAGAAGCCCTGAGGTAAAGAGTTATGGTAGTTTATAATGCCTTTTTGACAGTTGCTCACTGGCAGCAAATTTGAGGCTGACACTGGAGGTGTATTTGCCAGTTCCTGTTCCATGCTCTGATTTGTCATTCTTGGTCTGTCACAAGAGTTTGGGGATTGTGAGCAGTGGGGATTTGCTTTCATTTCCTAGACATGTCAGTAGCACAAACAAACCCAGATCCATCTTCAGTAGTCTGTGAAGTATCTGGTGCCAAACAAGCTCATCTACTTGCATGGCTGTCCTGTTGGACATCAAATCAAAGATTTGATTTTCTCCAACTCCCAAAGTCTGGAACTTCCTAAATTTAAAAAGAAAGTTAAATGACTATTCCAGCCTGGAACTGGCTGACAGGAGTGTACCAGGCTCCAGGAGTTAATCCAGAGGAAATGGATACTTCTGAGATTGCCTTTATTTTCTTCCAAGATACCCAGAAATTAATATATATTCTGGTCAGCTCCATTCCAAAAGGCTGGAAAATACTGCCCAAAAATGAAAAAAACTTAGAACAGGGATAAGCCCATATATGCTTGTTTTTCTGCACAAAGTGTCCTTTCATCCTGCTTGAGATTTTTTTTCCAAATTATTTCTCTTATGCCAGTCATGTGGCTCTTGTGGCAAAAGGTGTGGCTCTATGAGTTAAATTGCTATTATAAGGGGTAATTAAGTTACTGTGCAGTGCAGTAAAGGAGTGTGCAGTTCTGCATTCCCTTATCACAGAATCATGGAATCATTTGGGTTGTAAAGGACCTTAAAGACCGTTTAATTCCAACTCCCTGTCATGGGCAGGGACACCTTCCACTAGACCAGGTTGCTCCAAGCCCCATCCAACCTGGCCTTGAACACTTCCAGGGATGGGGCAGCCACAGCTTCTCTGAGAAACCTGTTCCAGTGCCTCACCACCCTACTCTTGCTTTCAGAGCTACCTCCCCAGATCTGCCACCAGGGCCTTGGGAGACCTTTTGCCTCCCAGTAACTGGGTTTTTTGCACTTATAATGACTAAAACCATTACATTGGTACACAGTATTATGCACTGAAAATCTGTTTTGCTTTTAGTGTTCCATCTTAGAAAGATAGTTTTAATTCTGGCTTCACTAAAGCAATATTATTCAGGCTTGTTCACATACCACCTGACCAAATACCCAACACATCAGTGTTTATTTCCTTGCAAAAATTCACTAAGAAACAAATCCTAATATATATATATATATATATGAAAATGAACAATGGAGAAATACAGGATGTTGCCTTTACTCTGGAACTTTTCCCTGCTTACTGTCTATTCTATTGCTTTCTTTTTACATCTGCTTTTATTCTAAAAGATGAAAATCAGTGAACCTGATTTCTCATTTAAATTGTTTCTTTGCAGCTAAATTTCTGGTGCAATTGAAGAATGACTGCGTGAAGAGGCCGCCTTGCATTCATAATGCTCAGGAGCTGCTCCATGCCTTGGAACTTCAGAGAATTCCTGTATCATATTTGCTTCACATGGTCTCCAAGGAGGGAAAGTCACACCGGACATTCCCTGGATAGGGCTCTACTCCTGTTCCTTGCTTTCTCTGGGAAGAGAGCTGGGGAGGTGCAGTTGTTTTCTCTTGTCTCTGAGTAGCCCATGCAAGGGTGAATGTTTGTGTCTGTGCCAGGGCAGGGAGAGGGGTGGCTGTTCACAGGGGATGTGCCATGAGCTCTCTTTTTCTGAGACATCACCTTCCTAAATTTCCTTGCATGAAGGTTCATCAACGCAGGTGAAGGTTCAGTGATCAGCATGACTATTTTCTCACACTGATTAGCTTTGAAATGAAGTCTGCCCATATTAAATTTTGAACTTTAAACCCTTTTAAACTTGACTATCTTCTTAGAATCCTTTCTCCAGGTCTACAAATGCCTATTGAAATTGTATGATTTAAGTTAGCCTCCAAACAGAAGTGTTTAATATTAAGGAAGTTAAATAGTAGGAGATACTTGCAGAAAGTAAAAACATGTTTTGGTAAAGAGCTGTTTTATCTCAGTAGTGGATAGGTATCATAGACCAAAAACTGAGATTAGAACAGTCCAAAACAGCAATGCCTTTCATGTCTCTTTTCTTAATAAAAATCATAGCTGAGGGTGTGAAAATTTGCCTATTTCAAATGAGACCTGACTGTTTTTTGTAAAAGACATGAAATATTTTTTCAGCTGAATGTTACTGGGCTTCCATCATATAGTCAGGGTTTTGTCTTTCCCATATACAAGGCCAGACCAGGTCACTGAAATAAGCCAGTCTGGCTCATAGTTCAGGCTATGAAAAGTATCTGATACACAATGGACATGTTTGCTATTAACTACTTTCTTTAGGAAAAAACTCACAATATAATTTATGTCTATGTCCAATAGCTGCCTTTTGTAAAGGCAATTTATCTGTTCCTTTCTTGGGTAAAATGCCTACAGTTGTCTGTTCTTCCCATTTCTTGGTCAGGTATGAGATAAGATGGTGAATAATTTGTTACTTTGCTCCATTAATCTTCCATATTAAAAAGAAACAAAATTGTGCAACTAAATATTTTGCCACTTAAACAATAGCATTTTGTCCTTCTTCCACTTAGAAATTCCCTTCTTCTGACCCCCTGTCTTCTCTCTGGCTGCTGAAAATGCATAATTATAAGTCTATGCCATGCCACAAGTGCTGTGAAACAGCACAAATACAATGGAGGAACACAAGCACGGTACAACTTCTCATTTCAAACATCCCTGCTAATTCTCTCTGACTTGAGACCAGCAATGAAAGCAGACTCACATGCAAAGGAAGGTCTGCCTACTACTTACAAGACAGAGGTCCAAAAAGCTAAATCCCTCCAGGCATGTAAAAACACTCTTATCAAAGGAGCTGTTCATAGGCACTCACAGAGTGCAAGGACAAACTTGGGTTTTTCCATGATTAATGATAAGTTTGGAGGAATGCAAGCCACACTATACTCAGGGATTAGCTGTTTATCAAGGAAAATATATTGGGAACTGGGCCAGCTGGAGCTGCTGAGCTACACACATTCACTTGTTTGGTGCTCCTTTCCTCTCCGATTTCATAAGCAAAGGGTGTGTGTATGTGAACCCTAGCAAAACCCCTTAAAGAATAACTGTGCACAGAAAGCCTGTTTTGCCTTGAATGTAGTCTCTTCTGTCTTCTGAAGCACTCGAGGTCAAGCTTTTATGAAGACATAATGTCTCCTCTTATTTTTGCCACCAGTGTAAACTGAGCTTCATAGACCGAACTGGTACATGGTAACTGATATGCTTTCACTTATGGTCATTTACACTGCTATTATTGCTTATTTCCTCTGCTATCCAGCTTTCTGGAGGTTATGCAAATCAGAAATGTGGGATTATTTGTGTCAACAGTGGCTGTTTTATTAGAAAGCCTGTCTTTGAAAAGGTGGTTTATGTGCAGATTGCGTGTGAAGTCCCAGGCAGTTCAGGCAGCCGTGCTGGATTCCTCCCACGTATTAAAACTCTGGGGTCATGCTTGTGGCCACGCCAGGGATGCTGAATTCAATGGGACTGTGCTGACTTGCACAGCAACTAAAGCTGGATCACCTAAAGGAAGAGAAATATGTGATGATAAACTCCTTTTCATTAACCAAAATTTTCAGGTTCATTAGGAGTAAATGTCATTTAATTCCCAATATCCAGATCTTACCATGGGAGACTCTTCATTTCAGGTTGTATGACAACACTGGCTAACATCAGATCCCAGAGCTGTAAGTAACCTTGCTTTTCTAACAGTCCATAGAGAAGACTGTATTCTGAGACTTAAGGGCTCTGCCTCTTGGTCCAAATTTTACTTCTAGGACATTCACAGCAAAGATTTAGTGAAAATCTTTTATCAAATGAAGATGTAGCTCAACAGGTTTAATGCCAGTAAAAATATGTAAATCATCAGACTTGGCCATAGCAAATCATAGGTCAGACTTAACCAAGAGAAGTGCTTGGTAGAAAAGACAGGCCCCTTGACTTTTTTGATTGCTAACAAATCAGTTAGTGGAGCCTCTGCTGACCTTACATACAACAGCGACACCTGTGATGGTGGTTTTTGTGGTCAGGACACCTGTCTGCTAGAAATTGGGTCAGGGTGTGATGGCTCAGTTCTCAAAAGCTGCCCAGCAGCTGTCAGATGGTGGGAGTTTTACTCTCAGCCTCGCTGTGTGATCTAATTGCTGACTGGGAGATACGCAGCCATGGGTCGCTACCAGCTTCTTCAGTCTCTCCCTGTACACTGAGTCCTCCTTTATTTGACCACAAGAAAGGCAAATGTGGTTGCACTGTTATACCTCCAATGTCCATTTTTAATATGGGTTGTGTGTGTGTGTGTAGGCACATGAACAGTTCTTGACTTGAATTTCATGTTGAAAGAAACTCATTGCTGTGCAGAAACCGAAGCACAGTCTCTGCATTGCCACAAATCACGGGGAGCTTTGAACAACCTTTTGGTAGGAGGAGTTAATGCTATTTTTCCCAGAAAAGAATTTAGGGACCTCTGATCACAGACTAGCATCTTTAAGAAAGCATCATATGCTGCTCAGTGCTTAGAGACCTCAAGAAAACTCCAAATTAGACTCTCAGAACTGGAACTTGTCTTTGGCCATCTCAAACCCAAACATTAGTTCTACCTCCCCTATGACCAATGGAGACTTACAGAACTCTCCAGAAGGCAGTTCACCCAGACATGTTTAAAAGAAGGAATCTATCTCTTTCTTTTGTTAAAGAGAGCCTGGGAGATCTGTGTAAGATGGAGAATTCACTTTTAGTTGGTTAAAGTTAAGTGAAGTGAATCCAGGCTCAGTGTGATCAGCTTATGATCTTACATGGGAAATAAATAACACTGAAAAGAAGGGGTGACAGAAGAGCTTCCCACACAAGAAAGGCAACTGACACTAGAAGAATAATATTTTTCATTATTTCCCAGACCATTATTTCACTTTTCCCAAGACACTGTGACCTGTTTTCTTCCAGGAGGCAAGAAAATGCACTCCATCATCACAATACTGAATACACAATATTCATAATATCGAGGAGAAAATTAAGGTGTAGAAAGTAAATCATTTTTCTGCAGCTGCAAAGTACATCTGTACTAGAACCAAGCTAATTATTTAGGGGTTGCTGGTTCCCATGGCTCTTCCAGAGCAAGCTAATACCTTATTAATGGTTATCCCTGCTGTATTTAATACAATAAATCTTCATTAAAGAATCTACAACTCCTATAACTTTTGATTCCTTCACTGTGCAGCTTTCAGATGTGAGTGGGCATAAAGGAAAAAAGAGGGGGTAATTTCATTGAGATTTAGTTATTTCCTCTGTGTTTTGCTTGGGAAAAGGCTCGTCTTCTAAGGTAAGGTAACTGTGACATCAAAGAAACAATGAGATGGAGCCCAAGGGTTTGAAACCAGGTTGCCATCTATGTTGGGACCAAACTTCCACTTGTGTTGGCAGCACATAATAGTCATTGAAATCAGGAGGATCTGAAGATGACTGGAAATACACACACTGGTTAGGGAGGATGCTAGGTGTAAGTATACGTTTCTTTAATAAAAAAATCAAGCATTATTATTTTGATCAGTCTTTTACCAGTGGCCATCGTGAAAACACTTTCACCAGGGCATTTGTGTTGCAACTGATAGCTTCGAATGTTCAAATTCCAATAAGCCAGAAACGTTGAAAAGGCAGTTGGGGCTGGAGGAAAGTCACTGACACAGAGCAGCAGAAAGGGTTGGGTTTGCAGGAGGAGAGTGCCATGACTGCAGCACACCTTGTGCCTGCCCAGTGGAGGCTGGGGTAGGGAACAGCCTTGTTTGGCCCTTACCACTATGGAGACGACGGCAGGCCACAGCCCAACCCCGCTGCCACCAGCCACCATAAAGGCTGCCCTCCCGCACCACAAATTTCCCCTGGTTTTAAAAGAGAAAATGAGTTCATAGACTCATAGAATCCTGAAGGTTGGTAAAGATGTTTAAGATCATCGAGTCCATTACAACCACTGTAACCCCTAAAGCACTAAACTACAGCACCCAGAGCCAGATCCAGATGCCTCTTAAACACTGAGACTCCACCACCTCCCTGGGCAACTTATTCCAATGCTTGACCACCCTAACAGTGAAAAAAAAATATTTTTAACATCTAATTTTAATTTCCCTCTTTCAGCTTAAGGCCATTCCCTCTGGTCCTCTCAATGCAGGCACGTTAGAAGAGACCAGCCCCCAACTCACCACAGCCTCCTCTCAGGGAGTTGTAGAGAGCAATGATGTTACCCCTGAGCCTCCTCTTCTTGAGACTAAACAAAGACAGATCTCTCAGCCATTCCTCACAAGACATGTTCTCTAGTCCTTTCCCAAGCCTTGTCGCCCTTCACTGGACACATTTCAGCACCTCAGTGTCCTTTTTTAAGTGAGGGGTCCAGAACTAAATCATGGCACTGAGCTCACAGATAGCTGCCAGATTGCTCCTTTGGCTAGAGTGGTTTCTCACGTTTTCTCTCTTTCATCTTTGAGGGACAAAGCATATAGACCTGCTTACGAAAATATGTATATTTAAAAACAGGGAGAAGAATGTATAAATGCAAAGGTAATGGTCCATATGTGGATTTGCACAAAGATTTAGGGATCTGCTGCAATGCAACTGCACACACACACACAGAGTCAGGGCTGGAGAGCTGCATTTCTCCCCTTTACAGTCAATCAGAAAGAATACAGTGCCCATCTACACACAGTCCTCAGTTTTAAAATGCAGGTACACAGAAGAGCAACAGAAAAGCAAAATCTTTTCAGTCTAGTAAAGTGCCTTAAGTGCTTCCCTCAGCTGTGACTGTATTCAGAAAGGTTTAAACTGTGGTTTCCTTTCTGAGGTACTGAGAAGCTGATGCAGTTTCACATGGTACAACAATAACCGTTTCAGGGCCAAAAGCTGCTCAGTACACCAGGGTTCCTTGTTCTCCAAATTAACTAGCTCTTGCTTCCAGAAAGGCAGAGACAGTTGTTTACATCACTGAGCAGGTCCGGATCTGCTTCTTCTCTGTCCTGCACACTGAGTACCTTTTATAAGTGAATCTGAATGAGTGTCATGTCATGATTTGCAAAACTTCAGTTCTTTAAGTCATCAGATTATAAAATATGATGCTATTATTTAAAAAAAAGGATGTTTCTAGATGTCTTCATTGAAGAGAAGAATCTGAAAATGTTATCATAAGTGGCCCAGAAACAGAAAGTAATCAAAGAAACCCAAAATTGATTTCTTTACTTATTTAACAGAACATTACCAATAACTTCAAGGTTTTGGAGGCTGATTTAAGACTTCTGAATACTTGGTATTTACCACTACTAGACAAGGCAGTCCTCTTTCAGACCATTTTATACATCTGTGGGTTGTGTTTCAAGTCAGAATCGTAGATTTCCAGGCTCACATTTATTTTTGCAGGAGAAGCCAACAGAGGTTAGTGCTTGCTGGTTTTATAAACTCTATGGGCTCACATGGAGCCAATTCTCCAGCCTTCCAATGCACAAAGAAAACTTTATGTAAAAAAATCCATGAGGTGATACAAAAGTCTCTATGTCCCAAAGAGCTGTAAAACCACTGATTAAAATCTGCCCCCACATCGAAAGCTGAACATGAAAGTGAAGAAGATACATTTATAGTTAAAATGCCTAATTGGATTATTTTTACAAATGTGAAGTCTCCCGGGAACTTGTCTTTGATTAGGGACTGATCAGGTATGCCTCTGAGTTGCAGTTGTCTTGTACCATGGAAATTAACAGGGTTTACTCATATCTGTATCATCAGCCCCAAATAAATGGTGCAGACTTCATCTTCTCTTTCATGTAAACCCCCATATGAACTTCTTCTCTTTGCACAAAGAAAAAGCCTTTTCATTCATGCCTCTACACAACGATTTTGTTCTTCAGATGGGCCATAACTCATTCATAGGAGCCACAGTTTGGTTGCTGGCTTTATAAATGTTGGCTGTCCCATGATGCAAATTTCTTCTTCTTCTCCCAGTGCTGCTCATAGGTAAAAACATTGGCTTCTCTTTCCTAGTCCATGTTACTACCACTGTGGCCAACCCTAAACTCCCAGTCTCTATGAAACTTTCGGAGCCAGTCACAAAATCCTTTAAATATATCAGCCTGGTTCTCACTCCACAGATCCTGTTTTGGCATCGTATTGGTTGTGGTTGAGGACAACAGCACATCTTCCCGGTTCAGATTCGACATTTGAATCCAAAAAGATCTGAGAATTACCTGTGTAATCTCAATGCAGTTTGATGTTCTCAGTCCAGTTTGTTGCTTCTTGTTTATACCAGTGTAACACTCAGGACACTCAGGATCTGCCAAGGAGAACTGAGGGTGATTCAAAAGCAAAATGAAGGGCCCAGCACATCACAGAGCTCAGTTAATAAATGCCAAAGCCTGGCAAGTACAGTCAGCAGAGCACATATAGCAAATAGTAACAGAAACACAGTGCAAACATTTTCCCTTAAGCCTTCAATGATTCAGTCAATCACTTTAGCCCATTAATAGTAATTACTGCCTTAGGCATTGGAACAAACTTTGACTTCTATGAATGTTTTCATGGGCAGCAAGGAATAAAAGTTGGCAACTGTCTTGACATACAAATAAGCAAGTGACCTTTGAAAGGAATATTCACTAGAAAGAGGTAAAAAGAAATTGGCAATAAACTGATTTTTTCATGTCTCCATACCTTCTGATAGGTGCAGAAGATGACAGGCTGAAATGACATTCCCAATAAAGATCATCTCCCACTTGTGGCTGGTTCAAGGATTGCATGAAAAAAATATTAGCAAAAAAAATGCACCCAGTGTAGTCTTGTAGACACAAGAAGCTCAGATTAATTCATAATAAGTTTAGAGAATTATCCCATCTACTGGGCTCTCAGACAACAAAATTCACCCCCCCTCACCTGCCAGCTGAGCTCATCTCTACCTTCCTCTTGGCTTTTATTAACACTGCTTGCATGGAGGCATTCACTTGATATTTAAATTGACAGCTCAATTATCTTTTCAAATTTAGTGATATGACGAGCCAGGGGTTTTATCCCATTACAATATTTCTAAGTGACAAAATTATTTTATCTCTCCTTGACAGTATTATTGACCTGTAATCAGCAGACGAATGGGAGAAACAGAGGTCATCTCAAAAGTAAAAAGCCAGTTAGAAAACTGTTTGGCCAATTATGTCAGTCATCTTGACTTAATCTTGCAGCAGAACAAGGAAAGATTTGTTGCTATGAACCTTGGACCAACAAACCCTACATGGAAATCTTTGCAGTCATTTGAAGGGGGGTGTCTCACGCGTATGACTTCTTGCAACGAGGTCAGTGGGCCCCGGGGGTTGATGGAGGATGAAAAATAGTGAGGGGTCAAGGTTTTTAAAGCAAATCAATTTTCTTAAAGAGAAGATTCTTCTCGGAATCAAGAACCCTGTGGCTATGTTATAGGTCAATTTTCACAAGGTTACAGCTGCTACCGAGCATCTGGGCTAGACGGCTTTTTTGACGGTTAAATCTCCTCGTCAAGTTGGTCAATGTTTTTCTTTGAAAGCATGTTTGCTTTAAAAAATGCTCAGCATTTTTTTTTTAATGAAACATAAATGGTTATCACACATGCTTCATTTATAAAGCTGTCTCTTTGACACAGGAACATATAAGCCATCTGTGGGCTGCTTAATCATTTTAGCAACATTTGTTTTTCAGTGTGTCTGCTTAGCTGGGCTTTTAAGTTTCATGAGGAATAAAACATGCTGTAAATCAGAAAACAAAAATATGTTTAATATCAATAATGCAAAGTTTTCTGCCAACAATCTGAAGAGGCTTTAAATGAGATTCTTCTATCTAGAAATTCTTTCAGTGTGGTATCAAAACCTTAGCAGAATAGATTTTTACCTATTATTTGGCATTTGATATAAGCTTTCACTGAGTTGGACAGGCCAAGCTACCGATGAGATAAGCTTTGATTTGCCTTAGCTTGGCCAAAGGTTTTTGGTGATTCATCAATCTTTACATAAAGCTGGACCATCCCTCTATTTTG
Organism: Lophotriccus pileatus; assembly: GCA_035583135.1. Lineage (NCBI taxonomy): Eukaryota > Metazoa > Chordata > Aves > Passeriformes > Tyrannidae > Lophotriccus > Lophotriccus pileatus. The sequence continues at coordinate 65,981,256 of JAWWES010000133.1, forward strand.
TAGCTGGATGAGGTCAGTCATGGACTGATTTCCTCTACAGGATTGGTCATCATTCATTCCACACCCATCACAAGATCAAGGTGACACGGATGTCTCCTTTGATAACCGTGTAAGGCCACCAGTGATGTAAACCTACCTGAGGCCCTGAGGCTGCTGCTACTGCACCCACCTCTAAGTTATCAATATGCATCAATAAGATCCCCTCTTATAGGAACAGTAAAGAGAAATTCTGTTTGGAATAAATGTTGGAAGATGAAGATCCATGTTTCTGTCCAAATTAAATTATTCATTTCTAAATGTAAGTTAGGGCTATTTTTGTTTTCTGTGGAGACTGGTGGTGCTTTGTGAAAAAGCATCAATACAATAATTATTGTTATTTTTCAGACTACCAAGAATTTAAATAAAAAGATGCTCAAAAAAACCCTCAGAGTATGCCCTAAAGAGACAGTCATACAAAATAAAGGGAATGGCAAAAAAAGTAGGAGCAAAACCACTCAAATTTTGGGACTTTTTTACTCTTCTCTTAACATATCACAGTTAGCTTTGACCTAGAAAATACTTTCTTATTAGAAAAAAAAAACCTACATGATTCTCAGTGGATTTGGAAACCTGATGTTTTTCTTTATGTTGAATATAGTATAAAGGACAAATTACCAGAAATCCTGTCAAAACCAAGAAAGAAATCCACAAAACTTCTGTAGAAGTTCTTGAGAGTTAAACATTTTTTGGACAGGCAGAGAAAACTGTAATGCACAATATAAGCCTGATGTCATAACAAGAAACATATTTTCAAAGTAATTCCTCTAGATAGAAAAATAACATCAGGCATGTATTTGGTAATTTTTTTAACCTATTTTTTCTTTATAGAATTTTATTTGGAATAGCAATACTGGACATACAGAAATATAAACACTTCACTTAGACATACTGCTAACATGTGTTTAAACATGTCGTGCTTGCTACAGCTTATTAAAATTTATTATTTACCTTATTACAAATTCTCTGGACAGCAACTCCTGTTCAAACAAAGTGCACCCAGTTTATGGATATTCACTGAGGCTGAGTGACACTGCAATAAACTGAGCTGAAATCCTTTTGTTATCTCTGTCCTGAGTAAATCATCCAGGCAAACCTTCAGCTTGATGGACAGCTGGAGCATGGGGCATATCCGAAGGGCATCTGGGACACTCCTGTCGTGACATTTTGCCATGTGTGTGTCTGAGCGCTTCGTGTTTGGTAGAGTTAAATAATGAATTGTTTGAATGTGGGGTCGGAGCTTGCAGTTAAACTAATTAAGGTTTGACCCTTGAGTTCCACCTCAGAAGAAAGTGCTCAGTGTTACTCAGGATGACACATAACCTCAAATTTCCCATTTCACTGACCCCAGGTTGCTCAAAATGGGTTAGTCTCCCCCCCCAAAAAAAAAAGAAAAAAGAAAAAAAAAAGAGTTGTCTGCTTTGCCAGTACTTCAAGTGCATACTGGGATAGGACAAAGGGGAGTGGCTTTAAACTGAAAGAGGGTAGATTTAAATTAGGAAAAAATTCTGTACTATGAGGAAATTCTGTATGGTGAGACACTGGAACAAGTTTCCTGCAGAAGCTGTGGATGCTCTATCCCTGGCAGTGTTCAAGGCCAGGCTGGATGGCTCTTTGAGCAACCTGGTCTAGTGGAAGGTGTCCCTGCCCATGGCTGGAAGGTTGGAACTAGATGGTCTTTAAGGTCTCTTCCAACCCAAACAATTCTGTGATTCCGTGATTCAGAAAGAGTAATTTGAGTTTCATGTTCATAGCAGTACCTGAAACAAAGCAAGCCTGGCAGTTCAGTGCATCTCCCTGCTCTGTGTAACTGTGGGACAGGGAAGGCTTAGCTTCGGACAGGGCTTCTCATCAGTCAGTCTGACCAGTCTGAAGAAATTACTCTTGCAAAAGTCATAAGCAAATGTACAGGATTCTCCTCACCAGAAGGGACTTCAAGTGAATTATTCAGAAGAAATGAAGTCTGTAAAAAAAAAATTTAGAAAAAAGGTTTTTAAACAAGAGGGTGTTCTCTTTCCCTCAGGATGACTCTTGCAAAAAAATCCTGGATATAGAATTACGCCTTATATGTAACTAAACTAGGAAAAGAATAACTCAGGGAACAGGTGACCAGCTCCAGTCTAATTCATGCCCTCTAGAAACTTGAGTTCAGATCAAAGGTAGCTGGCAGAAATGTTTTGTTTTTCTGTTACGGATTACTCAACCAGCACATAATCTGGCATAATTAACAGATTAGGAACCACTGAGGTCTGAGTCTCAGATAGGTGGTAAGACAGAGAGTACAAGAAAATTGCCTAGTCTGGCAGGTTCAGAAAAACATCTGAGCTGAATCTGCTTCTCCTTTGAACTTTATTTGCTGGTGGGTATTAAGATAATGGACATTAGATCAGGTCCTACAGTTTACCAGTATATGGGGAGACATGACAGTTTTTCCTTGATCTCACAGAGCTTTATTCGTGGAAGAGGGGGTTAATTATTTTTGCCACACTGCTTTTTTTCCACCAAAAAAATATAGGTCACTCCTCCAGTAAAAAAATTAGCAACAGCTGAAAATGGAAGAACCAAGCCCAAATACATATTAAACAATGGCAGTTAATGAATAAATGGCATGAAGTATTTCCTGCTACGTGACATTAGGTACTAGGGATCAGGACTTCTAGAAACAAAAAAGAAAAAAAAAAAAAAAGAAAGAAAAGAGTTAACTTGGGAAAAAAGAAACACCACATGTCTTTGTACTGCACAGTGGAAAATCTGGGAAAACTGAGCAGCACGAACAAGCTTTTGAACAGCTGTCGGCAGCGTTCCCATCTCTGCGCGCTTCTCTGTGAGAAAGGAATTGCTACACTCAGCACAATGCCAGCAAGGATGGTGCTCTTAGCTCTGGCTCCCGTTCTGCAGATTTTTTTGGGAAGGGAGCTGCAGGCTGCTCACCACGGCAGTCCCTGCAGACCCTGGCACTGGGCTGCGGCGACGTGTGTGGGTGGCTGCAGGTCCCCTGGGGAAGGCAGGTGAGAACTGGAGGAGCGCAAGGGCTTTCTCCAGCCTTCTTTTGATCTTGGCCAGTAGCCATGTAGATAGCACCAAGCTGGACATGATGAAAGACAACACCACCTCGTGCTGGCAGAGAACTGCCTCCACATCCCTTGGTTATGATCAGATTTTACTCTTATCCTGCTAGTGAGACCATGGAATAGAGGCATCTGCGCTATGTGTTTTCCCTCTCTTTTTGTGGAAACAGTTCAGGACACACATTATTTTCTTCAGTGAGTAGGAACCAGTTAATGTTCTCACCAAATTATAACATCCAACAGTTAAGCACAAACGCCATTCTAACCTTCTGAAAATGGACCAAGAACAACAGAAAGACTCATAAAACGTAGCAGCTCTTTCGTAAGAGCCATAATCACCTCCCGCATCAAAATCTGTAGGATGCCTTTTACAAGAACAATTCATGTTTTTGCTCCACCAGGACACAGCAAGCTCCCTCCTGCTAGTTTGGAGGCCCTGAGAAGGAACCAAGGCAAAGGTGGTGAGATGATTTCAGAATGGCAGTAACAAGAGCTTGCTTAGCGTGCACCCAGCCATGGGTGAGGGAGTAGGTGGGGATGGAGAAGACACACACAACAACTTCTTCTGTTACTCATGTAAAGGTATTTATGAGATAAGAACTTGCATATGTTTCATCCTGGGATCTCCAGCCTCAGTGAGATGAGAGTCCTGCGCTGTAGTGGTCTACTTTACACTGAGCAGAAAACCATCTTGGATCAGCATTTCTGCCAGACCTAAATGTGTATCAGCCCAAGCCTGTCATTTCCTTTTACAGTTATTTCCCCCTGCAGGTGCTGCAGCATTTTTGAAAGTGTACGTGGATTCTGATGGCAAATCGTGCAACATGTGTTGAACATACAACATTACCATCAGATAGTCTTGGTTTGTGTGTGTGTGCAGAGGAGAGGAGCTGCTGCAGATAATTGTGCTTGGAAAGCAAGGTTATCAGCAGGCCAAGAAAATAGAGTGTGGTATCAGAAAGATTTGATCGTTGAAATGCAGAACAGCCAACTTTAAAGTGCTACAGAGAGTGATCAGGCATGTAGAATTCTGCACTGATTTACTTCAGTTTGGCTCCCTTTCATAGGATGTTTCAGAGGGAGCTGGAGAGACAAAGGTCACTGTTTTTAAGACACTCTGCGTTTCCATGACTGCAAAAGTATGACAATCACACCATGTATCCTTTGACTTTAGAAAATATCCCCAGACACTGAACAAGCAATCAACTTGCCTTTTTGTGCTTTGGAGAAGGCTTGTTTTTCCTGCTTGAAGAGAGTCGTGACCTGTCATTAGTTTCTTCCCCTGAAACACATCACATTGCTGACAGTAAAATGATGTTTTCATTCTAAGAATTCTACAGGAAAAAAAAGGAGCAGCCAGTTTTCTCAAGGAAATAACCTAACAAGACCATGGTGATTACAACAATTGGTTGGAAAATATCAGAAAAATAACTGCTATGGTTAATCCAAAACAAAAAATTACAAGAAAGGAAATTTCAATTAACTGCTCTAGAAACAGTTTATTGAGACAGTATTTAGAGAGATATTTTGGAGAGCTTTCCTTCAGTCCCCAAATGAAATCTTTTCGTGTGGTTGATGAAGAAAAATATTTTTGTATTTTCCAATAAAATATGTGGTATATTCATATGAAAGATCCATATGTCATTTGTAAGGACGATAAAAATCAAGAGTACAGGGAGTTTTACTGCAAAAATAACATCACATCACATGAAACATATATAACATCACATAACATTACCTTATATTACACCCCAAAGCCCAAAACCAAGCTCCTGAAGGACGAAAATCCAGTTGATACCAGGTGAGTCTCATTGCTACTAGTATATAGGAAAAGGAAAATGCTTCCTTTGAGTAGGTTTGGGAAACCCTGAAAAAGGAACTTTGTTTTATTTGGAGAAGTTGCAAATTAGCTATGCAATGCTGGTTCCAAATACATAAACCAAAACATTATAGACTACTTCTGAAATATTTAAGGGACATATTCAAAAAGTTACTTGGACCACGAACTTAAGAATGAGTCAGAAAATTTCCAAAGGGGGCGAACTGAATTAGCTCAATGAATGTCCTCTGTGCTGCAGGGATCTGTGTTAGTGAAGTTCTGGATCAGTGTTCCTAGTGTTTCATACTGCAGGTTATGTGTCAACAAAGTTTTTAAGAAAAAACAATATTTCAAGTAAATTATCTGGGCAAGCTTTGAATTGTTACTTCATGTACAAATAGAAGTTTGGGCTTGGATTTTTTTTTTCCCAAAAGTAGGAAAAATCAGATCACCTTTTACATTCACCACTCATTTGTCTCAAGCAATGAAAACAAAAATTCATAAAAGCCTAGAAAACATCTCTGATTTTGCCACGAAAAGCCTGAAAATGATCATATTTAAGGGTTTGAAGGCTAGGCAACAATTATATAAGTGAATGAACAGTCAATTTCGTTGTTTTCTTGCTGAACTTAAACATTGAAAAAGTGACAGATAAGGAAAAAGACAATTTGAAATTAAGCATTCAATCTCATTTGGAAAGAATTTTTAATCTTAAAGATATAAATACAAGTAGATTTCAATGTGAAAGGTCATTTTAAAAGGACATCAAAGTTTCACTTGCAACATGTCAAAAACAAATGTTTGAGAAGTTTTTGGTTGTTTTCAGGTTTTCCTGATGATGCTGTAAGTCAAGAAAGTTCAATCTCAATTCCTAGATTCGGTTGTTTTGCCTGAAGTTTTTTATCTGGTCTCTTGTGCTGTCAGATTAGACTTTTTGCAGGTTTTGCTCAGCACACAGTGCATGTGCATAAACTACAAGCAGTGTGTAAATAGTCTGTAAGACTAAATCAATCCTTGCCAGGTAAAGAGCAAAAATTACAGGATTTTCTTCTTCACAAAGCCAGAGTTCCTGAGACAACTGAAAACCAAAATTAAGCAAACAACGCTCCCTTCTGCAGTCCCTAAGATCTACTTGCAGTGCCCTAATGGCTTTCAAGAAGAGGTGAATGCTTACAAAGATGAAGGCTCAAAACAACACAACATCTAGAAATTTAACTGTGAGAATGTGGGTCTCAACAGTAAAAACAGTCACTCAGCAGCATAATTCTTTAGAAACCCTTTCCAAGTTCAAATAGTACAGTATTTTGCCCAAATTATCCAGATAAATAGCAGCCCAAGAAGCCAATATTCAAACATGTAACACCAACTGAGACCTCAGGTATTGATAGCAGGTTAGTCTCTTGGTCTTTTTTTTTTAAATCTTTTTTCCTAACTTCTGTGTTTTAAGATAAAATGTTAGGGTTAGTAAAAGGTTGTATAAACACAAGGAACTTTCAACCATGTAAGGTGTCCTAAAGGTCCTGTCTGATGTCCAGATGCCCCTCCACACGCCTGCTTCTACCAGAAGTCCTGGGTCAACCTTAAACTGTGGTCTTGGACGCACTTGGAGATTTTGGGTGGCACATCATATGTGTTTCAGCAGCTGGATTGGGTCCACAGTGTCTGTGGCATGGATAAAATCAGAGTGTATTTTCACATGGTTTCCCTGCCCTGAGATACTGTTGTACTGTGATACTGGAATCCAGTTTTGTATGTCTATTTTTCACCAGGTGTGTATATGGGGCTCTTTCACACTGTGGGACAGTTACACGCTTCAGGATTCCTCACGATGTCATGCTTTGATAAGGGCTCAAAAATTAGCAGAGGGGTTATGATCATTTTTCAGTCTCAAGAGCAAGTATGAAGGAGGCAAAGGCTCAACTCTAAATTTCTTACTGGCGTGGCAAACATGGCTCTCCAGAAACCCTCTAGAGGGAACAGAGCAAAATCTGGGACTTTGTCCCTGCAGGAGGAATGTAGAAGGACACAGCCATAGAAAGGGTGTGAAGTTTTGAAGATGCCCCTACAATGCTGTTGGTGTAACAACATCTGAGCTTCTTATTCCCAGTGGAACAGTTTCATTATCTTCTTCCCAACTCAAAGCCAGTCATGTTTCCCATATAATTACAAACAAGGACCTGTCGGAGAAGCCAGCTCCTGATGGACACAGCTGTTGTAAGGCTCCTCTATCCCCTGGCTTTACTCATGCACAACATTGCGCTCTTTTGTTATTTTGATGGGAAATATATTTCAGCTCTTCTATGCAAGAACAGAATGGAGGTCATCAGAGTTCCCATTTGCTATTGCTGTTCTCCTCACTGGTTTTCCTCCACTTCTGTTTTTTTGTTTGATTGTTTGGTTTTGTTTGTTTTTTTTGTTTTTGTTTTGGTTTTTTTTTTTTGCACAGAAACAGAGCTGTCATAGCCAAAGACCTGGCTGCTGTCTTTTTATTCCACTTATTTCCATCTCCCAGGCTGTACGTCACAAGCAAGCTGAACCAACACATCAGAATGACACAGGTAAGACACTATTCTAATGTTAAGTATAATACTCTATCTCTGCACTGATTATGGAGGAAAATACCTGCTGCCATATAACGGCAACTGGTGATTCAATGACTGTAGAAGTGCAGGGTGTAGAGGGCAAAAGCTTCTTTATTCAAAGGGAAATCATGTTTTCAAACTGGCTTTATTCCAGCACTATCGATAGACTAGGTCTCTCTCCTTCTCCCTCTTTCTATATAATCTCAGTTACTTACAACATTAAAGGTCTTTAGAAGCTTCTTTCTTTAGAGCTCTGTTTCTGCCCCTCATCACCCCAGTGAATGACAACTTGAAAGAAAACCAGGAGCTTTGCTGTGGATTTAGGAGTGTCTCAAAGCAAATCACTGGATGCCAGAGAAGCTGCCAGGCCACTGCACCTTGCAAGCAGTTTATAATCAGCGAACAAAGGCGTCGGAGGCAGCACCGAGAGGGAGCCTTTTGTAAAAAATATTGACCAGCAAATTGCTCTGCAGACAGTGCTTTGGCACTGGGCTGTCTAAAGGTGACTCAGACCATCCATTTAGCTCAGCAAGCTGGTTTCTAATTACACCAAATGCCTGACTGTTGTCAGTGGGCCCAGTATTTGCTAAGCGGGTGCTCTTCACATGTGTCATTCATTACCTCACCCTGCACCAAGAGCCATCTCTGTAGGGAAAGTGGTTGGCGGCATCTTTGGCCTGGATAATTTCCTCAGAGAGGGGTTTAAAAGAGAAACCTCAAAAAAAAAATCCCCTTCTAACCTTCAAAAAAAAAAAAAAGAAAAAAAAAGAAAAAAAAAAAAAGAAAAAGAAAAAAAAAAGCTTGCACAAACCCCAGCAAATCCCCCAGCCACCACATGCTAATTTCAATAAATGCCCTGGAATGAAATGATGGCAGGCTGCTGTCTAAGGTTTAAAAAGCTGAACATAGTATACCCTTCCTGGGTTTTAACTGGACTCTTGCTTCAGTGCCAGAGTAACAGCTGTAGCAGCTGCAGATGCATTTTACCACCCAGTACAGGCACCTGCTATGACCAAGGAAGTGAAAACCCACAGAGAGGCAATTTTCTTTTAATTACATTAGCCTGGTTTTGGCAGCCAGCCAAGCAACATGGTGCTGGTGGGGATGTGGACTCTATTCACAATTAGAGCCTGTCTGTGGGTTACTTTTGACGCGTGGCAGGTTACTTCAAAGAGGAACAGTGAAGGATCCGTGTCAGTGCTGATTCTCGTTCGAGGGAAATAACTGAGATTGGCATGGTTTTTATTACACAGGTAACGAGTTGAACTCTGAGATCAGTTTTATATATTTTCAGACTAGCTGGGTCACAGCAGCTATAGTATATATCATTGAACTATACAGGATCAATTCATGGGCCTGAGGAGTGCTTTAAAATCACCCACATGGTTTAACTGCATTTTAACCCAAATGATGCTTTCCCAGACATGCCTCAGTACAGTTTAGGGGATGAGGCTGCTCCCAAACAGCTTGTTCCCAATGAGCTCTATAGGTGAGGACATAGTATTTTGGATGTCCTCAGGCATGCAGATATGAGCTGTGTGCTGCCAGTTCTTTTCAGGGCCAGAGCAGGCTCTAACCTGTTTCACAGCACCAAGCCTGCCAAGAGTTCAAGAAGTGTTTGGATGATACTCTCAGGCACATGGTGTGTGGAGATCCCAGCTGGTTCTGGGGTCTCTGAGTAGCTGAAAGGTTGAAGGTGGAACACTTGTGCCAAGCTATTTCAGTCCGTGGTCATTACCTGACAGGCACAAGTGTTCCACCTTCAACCTTTCAGCTACTCAGAGACCCCAGAACCAACTGGGATCCCCACAGTGGTGTGACTCTTGAGGACAGCCCTGTGCAGGACTAAGACCTGAACTAGATAACCCTGGTGGGTCCCTTCCAACTCAGCATATTCTGTGGTTATGTGATTTATTCCTATAGAGACAGGCAGCTCCACCTGACTGTCCCCCGGTCTGTGAAGAAGAAAGTGAGCTCTGGGTACTTTTCCCAAAGTACCCAGAAGCAGCTCTCAGTGTGCTCTGTAGTATCTTCAAATAAGTCTAGGTCTCTGTGCTAGGATAGTCTCATTGAGGAATAACATGCTGTTTCTTACAGGTCACATGAGATTCTTTTTGTCAACTTGCAGAATATATAGATGAAACTATCATGTCCCTACAACACTACTCAGGCAACGCTTGTTCACTCTCCATTTAGGCTCAGGTGATGTCATTACCTGAAATAAGGTCTATTGTCTTGTTAGGCAAGCTCCTTACTGCTTTTAACCTTCTGGGCACCATCTCAGGATATGAACCACAGTGCAAAGCAGGGCTTTGTATCTCCATCTTATATTTTTTCCAACTACATCAGGAAAGTTGACCCAGAGCTTAGGAGGGTTGTAATCATAATTCAGTTTCTGAAGAACTCTGTTCCCTACAAGTGACAGGACGGCACAGTGCTGTCAACTGCACTCATGATTGTCTGGAACTTAAAAAGTGGAACTTCAAGGAGAAGTTTGTTTTGAATTTTCCATGTTGCATTTTCCATGTAAAAATGTGCTCCAGATTGTTCATTAGTAATATTTATATAAAGGACATCACTATGGTATTTAGGAGTTAAACATTAAAAGGACAGACTCCAAGCCTCACAAGAACAGTTAGAGTAAATCCAGGGTAAATGAAAGAAAAAATCTGTTAGATGACGTCAGACCAATTATTCCTGCTTTGAATCACTACTCGTGAGAGGAAAACAAAGCCTGAAGTGAAATCAGATCAGAACAAACAGAAGAAAAGAGTAAAAACTGGCAACAGTAAAGAAATTATCAGGAATCATGTTGAACCTCCCTCCATCTTCTTCAAGCCCTGTTGAGATATGGGAGAGAAGGCCCAAGGCTCTACAAAACAGCTGAAACAGAAGGTCAGATTTGGATGTCATTCAGGGTTGCATATAGCTGAGATGTTGGCCAGATCAGTGTTGACCTTGAAAAAAAAGGGAATGACTGTCATTGGGTTTGAATTAAGATCTTGGACACCTTCAGCAACACAGGTAGTTAAGTGTAAAATGCAGCCTAGGAAGCCATGCACAGATAGCCTTGTTCTGGTAAAAATACCCTTTTATTCCCTGGTTTTAAAATAGTGCCTTGACAATGCTCCTTCAGGAAGTGTGCACACCCATATGGAGCCTTGTAGTGCTCTCGTGGGACTGCAGCAATGAGAAGAAACAACACAGTTTCTGGGGATACTTTGGCTTTACATCTTATCTCTACTATGGCAAAGTTATGGGTTTGTATCAAGCAACAAGGACGCAAGGAAAAAGAGCAAAAGAAGGTTTCATGACTTCTGAGTGTTTTACTTCACACCCTTGATGCCACTTCAGTGCAGTATTCTCTAAAGTCCTCAACACTTGTTTATCTTACAACCCTAATTTTGAGGCATTACTCACTCTTCTGATAGTTCAGAGCAACATCAGCCAATCTCGGAATTACTCCTTTACAGTGTTGTGCAATTAGTCAGCCACAGGTGAGGACTGACTTTGCTCAGTGTTTTCCAGTCATTTTGTATGAACTAAATCTTACGATTCATTCCTGAGATTGTCAGGACATGCATCTGTAGGTTTTTGGGAAAACACAAAGAAGAGACTCTTGCTTATTTCCACCTTTGCTAAACTGTAACTTTAAGATGCATTAGCCCTGTCATCTTTTATGTTAAGTGTTGCAGCAAGCAAGTTTAACTGATGGAAAGAAGTCATCATTAAATATATACAAAGTCAGATATAAAAAGCTGAAAAGCTTTTGTGTTTTTTTCCCTGCTACTGTGCTATAATTTTGATTACATCTCTTATGCTAATCTTAAACCTGTTGTCTTCTATTCATTCTCTTACAGTGCCTATGGCTTTATTGCCCCAAATATGAAACTTTACTATATCTCTATAGACATCAGCTCACCACCCTTGCTCCCTGTCCTTCCCACCATACCTTCTCCCAAACCTCTCAGTGAAGCAAACAAATTACTTGCATTGTGTGAATACGAAAAACCACCTCCTCCATGCAGAACATCCTCTTTTCCCCATGAGCCAGAGTCTTTGCTCCTCACAAGGGGGAAGGAGAGCTGGAAGTGATAAAGACTCATTGCTAACATTGTATATTTGGTTATCAAAGTTAGAGAATCTGAAAATAAGAATATTCTTTTGGAAAAGTTTAGTGGCAGACTAGGTTACATGTCCAGGAAGCAGAGTAGTTTTCAGGAAAAAAAAAAAGTCTTCCAAAACACCTCGTAAGAAAAAATAACACAGTGTACAGTCACATATACAATTCATTTGCAGTCACATATACAATTCATTTGCATCTGAATGTCCAGCATTATCCTGGCATTGTCTTATCTACATACAGCTGCACGTGAAAGACCATTACAGTTATGTCAAAACAAAGCAGCCCATTACAGTTCCCTCCGAACCCAGACCACGTGCCACCCGCTTCTCATTGCCACCCCTTGCTTGTCTAAGGGTAACAAGCCGCTTTCCCAGACAGCTCCTATTGATCAGCTCCTGTTGGCAATGCAAATTCCTTCCATGTGCAGTCAGGCATATCCATGAGCCCGGAGCACAAAGAGGTGGAGCTGCTCTTTGCCTTGCACAACTGGAGAATTTCCTGCTGTTTTCCCAGTCATCCACGGACCAGGTCTATCTGCTCCTCATCAATCCAGGACATCCCATTCATTTCATGACTGGCTGCCACAGGGCACTCTGCAGGCAGCTTCCCAGGCAGGGCTTGGCTAACTTCTAGCTTTGTTTTTCTTCATGTAAGAAGACACTTTGATATAAATGCAGCTCTCAGTGTGCACAGAAGATAATAGGAAGACTCTCAAATCACAGGCAGTTTCCCTGACCATGGACATTTATTGTTATTGTTGTTTTGTGTTTTGTTTTTTGGATCTCCTGAGCATCAACCACTGTCAAAGCTCACTACAATCAGTACTATATAAACATGCAAGGGAACAGAAAGTACACTGAGGATGGCCATAAAAACACAAAATAAATAAACAGTGGAGGAAGGACAAACCCTCCGAAAATTATCAAAGTATGGATGATTTCACACTGCTTTCAAAAGATCTATTTTTTGTTGGTTGGTTGGTTGGTTTTTTGGGGGGTTGGGTTTTTTTTTTGTGGTTTTTTTGTTTTGTTTTGTTTGGGTTGGCTTGGGTTTGGTTTTTTGTTGTTTTTATGGTTTTGGTTGTTGGTTGTTTTTTTTTTTTTAATTCTACTCTCACTGATGTAAATGGAAAAATTCCTCTGGGCTTCAAAGTGAATAATGTTAGGTCACTGCTGAGCACTTCAGAAATACTATTACAAATATTTGATCAAGCATAGCAAGAAATCTATTGCAAGGGGCAGGATTTGGACTCAGACTTACTTAGTTTCAAACCAGGACCTTAATTATAGGGCTAAGTACACCTTTAAAATCCTTATCAGTTTGATAGTAAAAGTCATTTCTCATCCTAGATATCTGATATGCACCTGGGGTAGATTTTCTTCTTTTCATTTTTATTTTTTTTCCATTTTATATGGCTAGATAGGCAAAAACCAAACAAACATACAAGACATGAGACACTATTGTACTATGACACTATGGCATATGCTATTTTCTGAAGGTATTTCCAAAGGAAGAAGCATTGTCCAGACAGCTTCAGGCTGAGGGAAAAATAATTTTTTTGCTTCTTCATACAGACTGAAACACTTCTGAGAATGACCTGTTTCTGCACCGTTGTTAACCAGCAGTGTTTTCCTGCAAGGTTAAAGATGCTGGTCTAGAGGATTCATGGCACTGGAGTGGTTGAATCATTTATCACTCCTGCGTAAACTTGAAGTTCAAATTTATGTTTAACAGATATGAGACCATTAAACTCACTCCACACTTTGTTGGCAGCTGCCAGAAGAGCTCTTTGCCTCCAATTGCAGTGTGAGGAGCTGAAAATCCCCATGCTTTAGTGTTAGAGAGCCCTTTTCTTTCTTTCTCTCAGCTATAGACACTGAGAAGGGTTCTATTGGCTTCAGCACCTTCTTTTGGGAATTTGCACCCAGAATCCCATGCACTAGTAATACTCATGGTTTGCACTGAAGTTTCCCCCCAAATGATAATATGGTAATTTTGGCTTCTCACTCACTAGCCCTGACAGCAAAAATTTGTGGCTGGAGCAGGAGTGGTGGACCCTCCCCAACATTTTGGTACAAATCATGCCAGCCAGCAAGTGTCTTTTCTGCAGCAAATCCAGGTTACAGAGCAAAGCTGCTGCTTATAATGCATAACAAAACCAATGCAGAAACCACAAGGCTTTCACAGGCCTCTTTGAGATCTCACTGTGAACTCTACACGAAACTGTCACGTGGGCAGAAATATAACAGATTTAGGTGGCGTTTTGAGTTTGTTTTAGAAGGGAAATGAGTCCAGCCAGCTCTTCTGAAAGATGTTAAACTGTTCCTGCAGAGAGTCAGGTCTCCAGCAAACCAGACAGATGCTATATGGGTAGTCAAAAGACACTGTCTTTTGTCATGTTGAAAGACTCCAGCCGAAGGGCCTTTTGTACCTCATGAAAGAAAGGCATGCTTATGCAGAGGATGTGCTGCAAATGGGGAAAATAGGCAAGAAGAAAGAAAAAAAAAAAAGGAAAAAGAAAACCTGCATTGCATTTTGCAGCTGAGTAGTGGAAACACAGATCTAATGTATTGTTAAGGATACAACTCGCAAGTTAAGAAAAATTTGGACCACTGCTGGCTTGTAGTTCAGACCCATAACCGAGGACTGTTGCACACTTCTGTCCTCGTGATGACTGTCCTTCTCTCTTGTGAGACCTCCACCAGGCAAGCATAGGGGAAATTTTAGCTGCATTTGATATTGGGGACCCACAATTTAATATCTAATAATTAAAAAAACTTATAGTTGTTTTGGGCCTGCCTGGGGAAGTCACCAGCTCTGTGGAGTGGACAAACCCTGGACAGCCCAAAAATCCTCTGAAATTTTAATATTTCTCATCATTAGGCGAGATTTACGTGATCACCCTCAAATAATCCACGGAGATTCAGTGATTTTGAGAGAGAACCAAGCATCTGCTCTGACCTCCTGTGCACTTTCACCCTGCTGCCCCTTGCCAAATAATGACTTTGACACTGACACATCTCCCCAGAGGCTCCCCAGGCCTGGGGACAAGCAATGCTTTGCTTCCCCTGCAGACTTTGGCCAATGATAATTGCTGAAAGCCTGTGGCAGTGTGAAAAGAGCAAAAAATAATAAGCCTGGCAGGGTCCATGACACAGACACCTGCCAAGGAAGCTCAGCTCCATCTAGGCAGGTCTTCCCATGCAACCTAGAGGGTGACTCCTGCATTGTGGCAACAGCTGGGCAACCTTCTCCCTCCCTTCATCTCTGAGCTGATTTTGCTTTTGCAGTAATGTTTGCTTAATTGTTGGTGGTTATGAGACTCCACTCTGTTTTTGCCACTGTCATTTCCATAGCCCATTACTTGCAATTATGAGTGTGTGCCTAAAGAAGCTCTTGCTACTCTGCACACACAGAGAATTCAAACTACTTTTTTTCCCTTTAACACACACATCTATATATAAACTCAGAGAGGAGTCTAACCCACTGTGGATGCAGTCATCCCACCTTACCTGAGGCATCTATCTAAGGAACCAAATTTAGATGTCTACCTGCTGTGGGTGCATGCTACATACAACCCCACATGACAAGGGGGCTGGAACTAGATGATCTTTGAGGTCCCTTCCAATCCAAACCATTCTGTGTCTCTATAAATACACATCTCTGTAAGAGCCTGTGGGTCTCCAGTGGGGTGGATTGTCCTTTAGACTGGCTTACATCCCTTCAGTGGCAGAAAGAGATTAGGATACTGGATTCCCTGAATTATGGATGTTCTTTATTTTTCAAATCTTAGAGACCAGTGAGCCAGAAGATCATCCTGGCCAACTTCTAGAAAGTCAGTTCAGGGTTCTTTATTCTTCTGTAAATAACTTGCATGTAATTATTTAGCAGTGCTCTTCACATTAAGGACTCTGGGAACAAATGGAAGCAGGCAGAGGAGGAGTCCCAGTGGTCACCAGCTCGAGCTGGCTCCGGTGCTCTGATTTGTTGTCTTGAAAAGAAACTAAATGTGCCTGAGTGCGCAAAGAGGCAGCGATGGGTAAAGGCGTCTCTCACACCTGGAGCAGGGCTGTGCAGTTCCCCCTCGTACCACCGAGTGTCAGCGGTGCTCTGGGAAAGGGTCTCGGCACTGAAAACGCTGCTCAGGCAAACGGCCCTTTGGTGTCTGCATTTCTGCTTTGTGCAGTACATTTGGGAAGGAGCTGCGACGCGAGATGAAGGGATTCAGAGAGTGATCTGCCTGGCTGCTGGTGCCTGCTGCTCCCAAAGCCGCCTCCGGAAAAGCTTCAGCCTTTGCTGTGCTTCTGCTGATTTATCAAGTTAAAGCAACACAAATATTCAGCTTGTAGAGAGGGGAGGCAAACGCTGAGGGACAGCTTAAACAGATTTGCCTTTGATGAGACAATCGTGAAGGTCTGAAGGGCTTTTGGTATGTAAGCAGTTGATAATTAAGGTAGTCAACTTGCCAGCTCAATTTTGCAAAAAGCTGTTTTCTGACAAAAATCCCCTGCTAACTTTTAACAACTTCAGTGGTAGAATATTAAGGATGAAATAATCTTTTAACAAGCAGAAATGTGGAGAGACGGCATTTGAAAGGCAGCATGCTAACATGCAGGCCAGAAAGCCTGGAAAAAGCAGGGGAGGGTCAGAAAGCAGCACTTTTGGCCCTGGGAGGTCACTGAATATACTCCCTGCTGGATCACACAGGTGTGACTGTATCATGCAACAGCATAACCCAGCAGCAGTGGCAGTGAAAGCAAGGAGCAGGCATTAGAAAACATGGGGAGCCAGAACAAGGAGCCCCTGGGATTCTCTTGCCCTGTCTGTGCTTCTAGGGAAGGGAAGGCAGTGAGGAATGCCATCATTTCAAGAAGGCAACAACCCCACAGAGCTACAGCATGATAGCAAAGGTGTAATGCAACACCCAGCATTGGGGTGTTTGTCCTGACACACAGTCCTTCACAGGGGTACCTTGAACTTGGGGAGAAAATATTTAAAAGTGGCAAAATATCTGGGCATATGCATCCCATGAAGTCGGTGTTGACATAACTCTAACCAGGACAGGGGTCTTGCCTCTCACTCACAGCCAAAATTTAGTTATTTGCACTCTGGTTACATAAATCTGGCTGCCATTGTCAGCTCTGGTAAACATAAACTGCTGAGACATGCTGAGAAAGAGCAGATAATGACAATGGTAGGACAAAGTTATACCTATCAGTTAGGTGTGGTAACTGTCAGTTACTGTGGGAGGACGATGCTACAGCCAGAATGGGAGCAAGGGGAGAAGCTGAGAGTTGTCCTAGGAGCAAGGCTGGACATCAGTATGGGGTGCATATGTGCAGCAGTCACAGCAGTGTTCCAGAAGGGTGCTTCAAAATAAGTGAGACTCCTTTCTACATAGTGCCAGGGGATTATTTTTATATATTATTTAGCTCACAAGTCTGTCTGAGTTAGGTCTGATTCTCTACTGCCATGTGACCAATGAAAAAAAATCACAGGAATGAAAAAAAGGTGTCTAATATATCTACATGATCCCAGGAGACTTAAAGGTACACAGAAGAACATTCTGTGTGAGGGCAGGATGGATCAGCTGTTCCTCCTGCAACCTGCACTGCTTAACTCTAAATAAATCCAAGACAGAACATTCAATATAATATTGTTTCATTCCTGTTATTTTATGCAGTAGTGAATCATAGAAGCCAAAGTTTTGGCCATTAGCTTTGAAATCAGGCCTGGGTTATCAGGGTTATGCCAACATGCTGGGTATTTTTCAGAGAACTTAGCCTAAGTGTTGTTGGGTATTTTTGCTTTTTCATTCAGTGCTTAGCTAGATTAAAATCAGGAAGTTTGAAAAGCAGCTGAGGTATTCTCTACCCTGATCTCAATGACCAGTGCTGAGGATTTGAATTATGAGTGTTTCTAAAGTCCTACTACATTCTTTACAAAAAAAAAAACCAAAAAACCAAAAAAACCCAAACAAGTTCTTAAGTTTGTACTTAAATAGCTATACAGGCAAAATAATTCTTAAAAACCAACTAAAATAATAAAATAATAATCATAAACCTAAACAAAAAAAAAAAAAAAAAAAGGAAAATACCAATCATTTATGTTATTCCAAGCTTGCTTTTTCTTAGCTAGATACATTCATTGAGAGAAAGGAAGAAAAGATCATTGCATTTCCTTTTCTTACTAGATTCAAAAAGAGAATTCCTGAGATTGATGTAAATTCTTAATTTTAGCCTTCCTCATCTACAAACACAAAGCAAACAGATGTTACAGTGCATAACAGAGGGGATAAATTCAGGAAGCAATTGTACCAGAGGTCCATGGACAAAGCTGTAACAAGATTCACTGGCTGGGGGATTAGACAGGAAAATTTGAATTAGGAACATGCCTCCCCTCTCTAGGAGTTCAGATGACTGCCCATGGGAATAACCTAACCTTAATTTCCTTAAAATTTCAGCTGTACACATGCTGTGAGATGTGTTTTAGCCAAGGCCATGCTAATCCTGATTCAGGCAGACTCTGTTCTCAGTACAGAGAATCTGATGCACTTGACGTGGACAACATAAACTCCATGAATCTCTTTTGTTTTTAATTCAGTGATGTGATGTTGAAATATATTTTTAAAAAAAGATGGAAACAAAATTAATCAAACTCTAGACCCTACGTATTTCAGATCAGCCTAATTTCTGGTGGACTCAGTCTGCCTCCACCGACTTTGTGCCTCAGTAATTTACCCAATCTGAAGAACCAGCCATTTTGTTCGGCTCAGGTCTCAGAACACTTGAAAGTCTGGAGAATATTGATGTAATTTTCAGACACAGTCTTTAAGCCAGCTTCATTAATCATTTCTCAAAGCCAAGCTTCTCTCCCTTTTTCTTAACATATTTTTGATTTTAAAAAGCTGCATTTTCTGCCTGGTTCAAACACAACTTAAAGTTTCTCTTTGGCCACTGCACTTGCGCTGTCTCACAGTTTGAAAGTCGGGAAAACAAGCTTTAACCTTTTTTTGCAGTCTCCTCGTGTGTGCCCACGGGACTGCCCAGGAACCAAGGATTTTGGAATGTGGCACTCCTTTCAGCACTGCTGCCACTGGATGGCACCAAAGCC